>CM061051.1:25199891-25477391 GCA_030762985.1 Adelphocoris suturalis
AGACGATTTGATCGTCCCCTGTAAATTTCAACATGATTGCTTCATTAGTAGCAGTAGCTGCTGTGCTTGCACGAATGTGTATCTTTTTAACAAGATTACATACCACAGTTTTCATCCGATTTCAGGGAATGTGCTAGTGAGGCTGTAGATGGTACCCAACCAATTTTATTGTTCTCAAATCAACACTTCATTCCGCACATGCACAAACATAATTACTTCAAGTTAATTTTTTCGTTTCCTAATTGACCGATTTTGACGTTGTACGCTACATCTTGACTTAATATTTTCCGCTATGGAATTTTTTAAGATCATTTAAAACATTTCAATGATCTACCCATTCATGTTAGAGATACGAGGAATTCATGTGCCACACCCAACTTTTTTAAGACGTGGGTATGGACGAAAATTACTGAGCTTGTATACGTAGCTTTGACACAACCATATTCGTTTGCTTGGTTGGATCTGGAGGAACGAACCATGTAATTAAATAATTATATCAAGAACTGTAAATAAAAATAAGTTCCATCCGTGCACCACGACCTCATGATTAATCCTTTATTCCTACTATCCGTTCCTACATGTAAGCACATTTTGAGAACACAATAAACATCTGAGTCATATTCTGCTATAAAAAATTATTGTGATATATTTACCAGTTTCCTCTCTTTTCAGCTATATTTATCCAAGACTTGCGCAAAACATTTCTACGTTGCAATTTATGATAGGTACATATGCAAATTTCAATAAAATATTCGAAACAGAAATGCTAAACGTACGAGCTGTAGCCATTCTGACTAAGAAGAGTAGTACTGCTCTTCCAACTCATATTTTCGTATGTAGATGCTGGATTTAGTTGGCGCAAATGGTAGGAAACGGATTTTTTTTAAATGTAGATTCCAACGTCAAATATCGACTAGAAGGACATTTTTATCATTCCAGTATTATTCCATGCCGTAGGTACTGGAAAGGGATGCAGAACAAATGACACAAGATATTCGGGCCTTATAAACACGTCAAAATCGCATTTCGAACACAGAAACCCGACTACAATTTTCCAAATTAATAGATTTCACACCAAAAGAACAACATTCGGACTTAGTCTACGAGATTCCTTGTGGTATTGATGAGTGTAGAAAAGTGTACTTGTTGGAGAAACTTGCCAGTCCACTCAGCGCCGTTTTTCAAAACAGATCAGATCTGCGACAAGCAGATACGAGAAACACATTGGTTGCCCACGGTTAATCTTGATTAAACGTGTGTTTTAAAATTTCAAAATAATGGGAAGAGAAGATGAGAAAAGAACATTTTTAGAAACTATTAGGATAAAAAATTCAAATTTAGTAAACTTCCAAAAAGACATTTAGAATTTGAGAGAAATTTACTCTGATTTGATCAAGGGACTCAACATTTATAACTACTGTTACCAGCGAACTATATTGTTAAACACAATGTTAAATTGTTGGACACTTTTATATTTTTAACGTTAATAAACTGCTATCAAGTGTTACACTCCATGAAGAAGCCCTGGTTGCTGGAAAGAAACGTTGAAGGATAAATAAAATTTAAATTCAAGACAGAAAAGGCCTATTTTTGTAGTTTTCAAAAAACATTAAACTATTCAAAAAATATTAATTGTAAAAGAGTTAATAAGTGAGTAAAAAAAGGAAGTGCATGTGCATAGGTATACATTTATTTATTGTACATTAGGCATGTGAAAAAGTGTTGAAATTCAGAGCCTAATTTTAGGAACTGATTTCCGAGGAGAAACAGTTCGACCCAAAATTGTTTCCAACCAGTGCAATAGCTTCATTTTCTAGGAAAATTCGCTAAAAGCATTACTAATAAAAACACGAGAGACCCCCACTAACCCCCTTCGAATGGGAACTAGCGTATGGTTGTGATAAAATGTATTAATGGGGAAAAAAAGCAATGCAGTGCTACTAATATAATCACTTTGACAGCCATGCGAAAAATTATACCTACACCAGAATAGGTACATGATGATTGACGATCGCTGTAAATAGTACGATTCATTAAGAATCATAATAAATTAATATAACGCTTCACCACAAGATTTTAGGTAGATGGTTGATTTGTAGGTTAAAATATAAAATTGTTAAAAAATTTCGTTCAAATGCTTTTTTTTCGTTTTCGGCTGTTGATATTTAAACCACCCTTTGCTCTTTTCCATTAGTTTTAAAGGAGGTTTTTACACGATAGATGTTACTTACAGTACACACGTACTGTGCTAAACATTAGCTCAATGGTCTCTCTAATAGTCTACTTCCGCATTTTGATTAGGAAGTTTTAATGGGTAAGTCAACAACGGTGCCTATAATTATTCACTCAATGAAGGTAATACAAGAAGTTGTGGGGAAATGTTTCATCTCAAATAAACAAGTTGACATGTTAGTTAACAAAAACCTAGTGAATAGGACTACAACCACACAACAACAACCTAGTGAATAGGACTACAACCACACCTGGTTTTACCAAAATTTTATAGAATGGAACTTATTTTATATACATTACATTACTATATACCAATTTGACCCTTCAGTGGTATTCTTTGTGTAGTATATACAACCATTTCCTTATTGTGTTTATAGAAAATCTCGGGCAAGTACCTGCCTAAAACCTCATCACGGTGAACAGTGCAACCAATTCTCCACTGGTGGTGGCAGCTTCGATTTTTGTGATAAGGGGTATGGAAATTAGCTAATAATATTTATAATTGAAGAACCATCGAAGATTAGTCAATTGGCTTGATCAAAAGGTTTGGGGGGGGGGGGGGGGGGGGGAGAGAATAAGGATGGGAAGTTAAGAGGGGGTAGGGCTGTGTTCCAATTTATTTTCGTCTCAGCTCCACCCTCCCTTGCGTTGTGGGCAAATTTTAGCAACTATCCTTCTTATCAGGAGGCGCCTCAGTGTAGGTAGGTCAACTCATTGGTGACGTCGTGATAAGCCGTTGCCGGAGCCGTCAACACTATTTCTTCAATTCACTCCTAGATAGGGAGTTTGCACAAGTTGATTATTTAAATTAACGACTGGAACAGTTCCAATAGCCTATGCGGTTCTTAATTCGTTTATTGCACTATTCAATCAGCCATAAGGTCACTGATGGAGGGATGATAAATAAGAAATGAGAGACCGCCCCTGTTAGGACTGGATTCACATTTGCAACATATTGAAATGCTGAATTGCTCACGTTTCAGCATTTTATTGTCAGTGTCCGTACTTTATCGACGTGATGCAACCCTCGATTTTATTTTAGGACACTCTGCCCAAGGCGTATTGAACTATTTATAAATAAAAGGGAATGGTAAAAGGGTAAGTCAAGAGAACATGAATTGAAGCGCTCCTACCGGCCGCGTAGAAAAATATTTTCATTTGGCCCATGCTCCAGTGTGCAAAAATTTAAGATGAAAATTAATGATCTAGTCTTTCAATCGAGAACCACTTAACTTACACAGGCTTTCAGTGTCAGTGATAGCTGCTCACAATCCATGTTCCAATTGTGCCAAATGTCATTGACGTAGTAAGCACACAGTTTTCACGTCCCTTAAATAGGGGTTGATTCGTGTATCATCAAATATTTGCTACAGCATTATCACTTACCTTTGTTGAACAAGGTGTTCCAGGGGTAAATAACATCAGGCACCTCAACTGGCGCGGTTCCGTACGCTCTAAACATAGTTGTAGTTTTCTTCAGAGTTTTCTGCAGCGACAGAAAAAGTGGGAACAATCACAAATTTCTCTTCTAGCAATCACAGACGAAGTTCAAAAGCATGTAAATACCGCCGGTGACTTGATTGCGAAAACTTTTTGCGAATTTTGATCACTTATGCCAAAAACTGCGACGATTTCGAGAAAATATGCGAAACGTTCGGTTTTGACCAGATTGTGAAATACAGGGTGCGAGGTGGTGCTACACGACTGTGAGACTATACATGAGACGAAATAAAAGAACGAGTACCACTAAATTAAATCAGCAGTAAATGAAATGGTGTTGTGTCCTATAGAGTGACGGCAAGGAGGTACTAAGCGATGCTTCAGAAGGAGTAGTGGCAACTGAGAGGAGGACTGGTAGAGGGGAGGGCCAGTTCTGGTGGTGGGAGTCCAGAGGCGAGAGGGGAAGTGGTCATGACGTCACGGGGATCAACCCGTCGATACCAGCTGAGGGGGACCCGGGGGCGGGAGGGGTCAGCGGGCGGTGACGGGGCTACCGTCTATCGACCCAACATTATATCTATATGGAAAATGGGATAGTCGCATAGGAAATTTGGATGAAAAGTCTTAAAAACATTCATCAAGGTACTTGTGATTGGCCACTGCCAAGGGTTGCCTGGTGGCATGGGGAAAAACGGGACATTATATGATGGGGTAAGGGGGCTAAAAAAACCCTCATTAAAAAATTATACAGTCATAAGTTCCATACTTGCAAAATGATTGATATACGTATGAAACCTTGGGCGTACCGTGCTATTGGCAGTAGGAGGAAGGGGGAGGGTGCAGCTGCCTCTAAAAAGCAAAAAATTATTAAAATTAATGAAATGGCTTCGAAGGGTTGCAAAAAAATGCGAAGTCTTTCAAGGAGTTTTATGAGTTGGGGGATATCTAGGGAGAATTAGATTTGTGTAGAAAATAATGCATAATTTTCCCCTTAATGGAAGAAACAAAAGATCATGGAAAAGATTTTTTCGATTACCTTTGGGGGAATTGAGTATGAAATAATGAAAGATCCTACGGTAGGGGTGGAATCTCAAACTACATGCTGACCTTTCCATTTTCAAAGAAATTAGAAGGCTGTAACTTGAGACGTAAATAAGAAGGACGAAAACCATCCAAAACCTACAATCAGGCTTTATCATCTTGTCCAGGAGAGGCTCCCTACCAAATTTCAACATCCTAGGTTGAAAAGGAGAGAATAGAGCTTAATCAGCCGACCAGTATGGAGTTGGTCATTTCATTTGAAACGTTTTCTCCCACAGAGGCCCCCTGTTAAATTTATATTTCCTAGGGTGAATAGGAGAGAATTTAGATCGCTCAGCTGATCAGGAAAAGGCCCGTCATTTTATTCATCTCCTAATGTCACAGAGAGGTTCCTTATCAAATTTCACACTCTAAGGGTGAAAAGGAGGGAGTCCATCTCTCTCAGCTGACCAACAGCTCACCTTGCCGAGGAAATACCTAGTTATCCCTAGGCTGAGGAAATAGAAATACGCCTCTTAATGCAGTTGACGTCTTCTCGCCATAATAAATATTTAAAACATATGTACATGCCAGGTTGATTAACTACGTTTTTTATTGAATAGGGAGTAAGGGGAAGGAGGATTTGACAGCATGATGTTTTGAGGTGAATTGAGAGGTTTCCAACCAGTATTGAACGATTTTCTTGTTATGAAAACTAACGGTTCCCTTGCAATCGAGCAGTTGTACGTGAAGATCTGGGGTGTTTTGTTTGTTTGTACTTTTTGTGTGACAAAAAGGTGACGCAAATATTGGTTGACCCTCCTCTTAAAATACTTAACCATGCAAAAAGAAGGAATTACGAGGTGACAAGTTGAATGACTTTGATGTGGCTAAATTTCTGGAGGAGGCGAATATATTGCTTCCTCCCTACCGAAGGTATCGATTGACACAGGCAAAACTCCGAGTATAATGGAACGATTTTGATGAAATTTTCAGGGATTGAGCGGTTTAGCTCCTATTACCCTTCGAAGAAAAGAGACCTGGCCCAGAAGTACAATAGGAGAGGACAGACAGTCTGGGTTGTGTTTGATAAGTCCATTGGAAATTCTTCAGGAACAATCGGGACTGAATTGAATGGAAGTTTTAACCAAGTTTTATTCACACCCGAGAAAAATTATATTCGTATAAAATATACATATAATTAGAATAAAAATCTCGATTTTTTTCAAACAAATGCTTTGCTATAATTGGTACCTATATCATTGCTATAATTATATGCCGTTTATTCAATTTTGGTTTCATTAAACTTTCTCGTTTCAAAATAATACAACCTAAATCACCATATTCCCCCCTCCCCCCGTTTCAATCCTGGCTTCGCCCTAGTATGAAACCATGTTCATTACCCTGCCAGATGGGACCTAATGTTTAATATTACTTATATCGCATGAAGGAGCATCGTATTATATGATCTTTGTAAATGATGCCACAAGGTGGTGCGAAGTGCGATTTTTAAAGAAAAAGTCGGAAGCACTCAACACATTCAAAGAATTTCAAAAATATGTTGAAAAACAAAAAGGTGCAAAAATAAAATGATTGCAGTCTGATAACGGGGGTGAATATATCAGTAAAGAATTCGAAGAATACTTGAAAAACGAAGGAATAACATGAAGAATAACAGTACCCAGAACACCACAACAGAATGGAGTTGCCGGACTGCTCTAGTTGCTGGAACTATTCTAGACATCGTGAGATGTTCATTGATTGAGGCTGGTATGCCATCACAATTCTGGGCGGAGGCTGTCGCTAGTGCAGTGCATATAAGGAATAGGTGTCCATTTGCAGCTATAAATGGAAAAACACCGTTTCAATTGTGGTTAGGACGAGCCCCAGTTGTTAATTATTTTCGAACATTCGGTTCAAAAGCGTACATGCTGAATAAAAATCCAAAATGAAAACTAGAACCCTGATCAAAGGATCGCGTTTGTCTTGGGTGCTCGAATACACCAAAAGCATACAGGATTTGGGTGCCTTCAGAAAAAAAAAGTAGTGATAACGCGTGACATAAAAATATTAAACGAACAAGAAAATTCAAAAATTCAATAAGGTTCTGGAAACATTGATTCACTGTTTCCAAACGAAAATAGAAAGGAAGTGATACCTTGGAAACCACATCAAGTAATGATAAACTTCAACGGAGCTAACGATTCAGGAAGCAAACGAAACCCAAGTCAAACGGATCAGTTTCCCACAGAAAGCAGTGGAAGCACTGAACAAATTGAAAGGGATGGAGAAGATTGGATTGAAGAAAATGACTCCGATGAAGATGTACAATTTGAAGAAATCGTGATAACTCGGGGAACTGGAAGACCGAAAATTTTGAGAACTGGTTTAAAGGGGCGAACGAGAAAAATTCATGAAACCAAACAATCGGAGCGTGGAAACAATGCTAGTGATTTGAGTAAGAACTACGCAAATATTAGTGAAACAGCTTTTCCAACCGAGGTGTCTGTACGTGAAGCACTCGCAAGTGAAGATGCTCAAGGTTGGCAAGCCGCTATTCGAAAAGAGTTCTCATCTCTTCTGTTGAATGGTACTTGGAGGATGGAGAAGCCACAAGAAAACCGAAAAATGGTTGGATGCCGAAATATACTTTGTAATAAGTATAAAGCCAACGAGGAATTAGAGAGGCAGAAAGCTCGTTTAGTTGCCAGGGGTTTTAGCCAATTACCAGGAATCGACTATTTCGACACTTAATCACCCGCTGTTAGATTGAGCTCTCTGAGAACTATAATGGCACTTGCTGTTCAAAATGATATGGAAGTGATCCAATGGACATAGAAACAGCATACCTGAATGGAAATCTAGAGGAAAACGTTCTTAAGGAAGCTCTCGAATGTTTTGAAGAAACGTTGAGAGACTTGATTGAAAATGAAACAGGGAAAGTAAAAGAAAGATCTATTAAAATGTTAGAAGACTGGAAAATGGGAAAACAGCTTGTCATCTCAAGAAATCGCTGTACGGATTAAAGCAACCCGGGAGGCAGTGGTACGGGAAGCTCGATGAAAGGCTGCTCAGCATCGGAATGAAACCTACAAACGCTGACGCATGTGTCTACACGAAGAATGAAGCTGATAATACAGTTTACGTTGCAGATTATGTAGATGTAAATATTCTTATTCTAAAATAATAACTAAACACAGCAATTTTAATATTTTTCACTTCTTATACCCTATGTGCACGTTAACATGAACAGTTATTATAATAATTTTGTAAATGAACGATTTTTTTAATATTCATTATTACATATTACAACATGATTATATTAACTTTTTTCATTGAATTTCTTGCATAAAATCAAATTATCTTCTACACTTGAATTAAATTTGAATTCTCCATCTTAATTTACTGTTCCCATAACCATAGAACCTTAAGGTAATTTGAAACATTTCAATTGCCAACACATTCACGTTAAGAACACGAAGAAGCTATGTGCCACACCCGAATTGGCAGACTTTTTCTTTTTAGCGAATTTTCGTAGATAAGGAAGCTATTGAAGGGTCTCCGAAAATTTTAATATCAAAATCCATCATTCATAATTGAAATCAGTTTTGAGACATTCTGAAACGTATCCTAGAGTTAAATGTGTTTTCATATATATATATATATATATATATATATATATATATATATATATATATATATATATATATATATATAAATTTTTTTTTCTTCAAAATGTTCTTAAAAATTTATTTTCTGTTTAAAAATTTCTGTTCTTTAAAAAAGTTTTTCTTCAAAAATGTTCTTAATTTAACTTTTTATGTTAATGCTTAGTAATGCTGCTATTTCTCATTTCTGTTTTCAAATTTACATATTAAATTGTAGCTACTATTGAATTTGTATTCTTATTGTACCTACTGAGCTATGCCCGTATAAATAAATCCATTCGATACCACATCTCAAAAAGAAATAACATCCAAAACTACAGTAAACACTTATTTTCGAAATTTTTCGTCTGATATCGTCGACGATTGTTAATGATTATGATCAGATCATCGAGTCGTCTCATCGATTCAACAAGTCACACCTTATTTAAACCCATACCCAAAAACGCATTTCTGAGTGTTTCGATCGACGTCCCCGACAATATCGCTACCACATTGTGTAGGATCGGCTCCACCTATACACTATAGTTCGGTTGTCCAAGGAGTCTACCTACCAAATTTAAAGTAGATAGCTCAAAAATTGCAGCCTATAGCGCGGATGACAGACCTACAGACTCATAAATGTTGGCCAACTCAAAGTAGAGACTTCCTTCGTTCGTCGAAAATTTTAAGAAGGAAGTAAGAATAGGTGAGAGAAAATTCTGAAAATTATTTTCGAGGAAAGAATTGTGATTAACGAATACAGCTTGGGGTAGCGTCATTCAGACACTTTAGCCTATGGGTTTTCTCGTTTCAACTTGATTGCTAGAGTTTGAGCAAAATCAGCTCGATAGTTTCTGACATATTGGCTTGTCCGTCGCTCTTTGAGAGACCGCAGACCGCTTGTTGTCCCTCCGCTGTAATCCTTATCGCTACCGATAGTGTCCAGGCCGAAGAGTGCCGGTTGTTCGATTATCGTTTCGTTACTATGCAGTGGCCAATGAAGAACTAGCTTTTATTTCTATTGCATCTCAACGACACAAGGAGATGAATTAATTAAAAGAAAATTCAAATGAACAATTTTTTGACAAGCAACCACTGTGTCCCTTTACGGCCGAAACTCCGCTACGTAATAGTTAAGAAAAAAAAGAATATATATATATATATATAAATTAAAAAGTCCGAGACAAAAGTCAGCAAAGGTGTCACCTTTATGAGCATTATTACAATTCTTGTAATGAGTTCTTGTAACCTGTTCAACACTTCAACGCACACTTGCACTTTCAATTTACTATCTAAAAAAATAAAATTTCAGGAGTCATGCAGCATGATCGAATGAGTGAATTTCTGTGAATTATCGAATAATAGCATTCTTTGAATTAAACCTTTCGCGAATTGAATTAAACTGTCCGCAAATTGAATTAGACTTTCCGCAAAATGAACTAAACTTTTCGCAAATTGAATTAAACTTTCCGCGAATTGAATTAAACCTACATACGTGAAAAGATCAATAACATTAAGAAAGGAACACTGATCCCTCCCTGTTGCTGGGTAGGTACCAAAGTTCTTCTCATTGCACGGCTCAGCATCTCTGCAAATGACGTGATGGATATGTTTCTGGTGCTCCCAAATGCTGCTCTTGGACGACCTCTCCATAAACGTTTGCTTTTAGAAGTCTTCTTAGTAGTGATCATAAGTTATATAAAATATCAACTGCAGATGGATGCGTTGCGAGCTCAGTTTTGTTATTGATAAATACATAATTCACCTTCAGATTAAATCGTCGTAAAGATGGGATGCTTGCTGAGAGAGAGAGAGACAATGCCGAGCCCACCTGCCTTGACCGGTGCATTGAAATAGGCACTTGGGACACCAAGCAGGAAGCCTAGCCAAGAGCGCACAGCAGAGCGAACTTCACAATCTAACTCTAGCAGCCTCCACACACACAAACACACACACACACACACACGCACGCACACACAAACACACACACACACACACACAAGGCATTAAACTCTAAAATTCGTTTTAGAATGCCTTACAACGGATTTTAATGGAACAATTTTTGGAAAATTGGTATTTTAAACATTTTGGAGCCACTTCAATAGCTTCCTTTTTTACAAAAATTTGTTTAATACATAGTTCTCTTCATCTATCACCCACGATCAACAAATTTTTGTTAAAGGTTACTAGCAATCCATAAATTGATCTAGTGAATGCCCACTATTTCAGTTATGTTGAAGGCATCGGACAAAAACTTAGTGGTATTTTCTTACTGTATTAGAATTTCACTACTTGAGAAATGATGATAGCATCATTCAGGTCACTCGGATAAATAAATAAGGATGCACTCACGCATCACCGTCAGTACAAGAAGATGTGCAGTGGATAAAAAGAGATAGCTCCCGTAATTCAGCATGTTGATTCTGGCGATAACTTATTTTCCCGTCGTAAACATGCTCCTCACAGACTCTATTCTCCCCAAAGACCTCACGTTTATGCAAATGTAGGGAGGATTTCTCCAGGCAACTTCTCAAATTGTTATATTTATATGAATTGTACGAGAGGGAGGTAAAATAGGCGATTGTTTCATTTTGCTTAGTTCCTTACTTCACACAAAAGAAGATTTGAAGGCTAGTTGAGAAAACAGTGTCGAATAAAGGCCGGGCCACACTATAATGACCTGCCATTGACATGACAACGGTACGGAAGGTCGTATCGGTGCTGTGTCGTTGTCGTTTCGTGAAGAGCGTTGTTCACACTACAACGACATCCCTATTAACATGTAATTTCTATAGATAAAATTCAGTATTGTTTTGGGCACTTTGGGTGCAGCTCATAAGTTTGAAAGCTATTTTGCATAAACGCCCCAAATATGCCATAGAATATGCAGCAAAAACAAATCAAATATGCAAATAATAAACAAGTAAAATACGGGAGATAAAATTCAACACTTGAAAATTAAAAAGTTCCAGTCATGCAGCACGGCCTTTTGAGCGAATTTTCGTAAATTATCTTACTATAATATGTTACCTAATTGTTTAGAAAATTCAGCACTTTAAGTAAAAAGGGATTTTTAACTTCCGATTCTAAATAATTCCTCCGAAAACTCATTCCAAATAATATAATATTTTCGGCTCTTTTTATAGTTTTTATTTATTTTTGGCAAATATTAATGAAATTTAAGTACATTTTTCAGCATAAATTTCTGCATACATTTTTTAATGTTCTAATTCATCGTTTATAAACCTTTTTTGACTAATGTTCTGCTAAAAAATCTCCCCACTATATGTTTCGTGCTCGGATGAATCGACGCTCGGAATCGACGCTCGAAATTTCGTACGTCTCTCCACTATGTATTGCGCGGAAAAAAATTGACGCGCAAAAATTGCTAGGACCCCAGGGAGAAATATCTCCCCACAATATGTTTCGTGCGCGGATGAATCGACGCTCGGAATCGACGCTCGAAATTTCGTACGTCTCTCCACTATGTATTGCGCGGAAAAAAATTGACGCGCAAAATTGACGCGCAAAAATTGCTAGGACCCCAGGGCTAAAACATGATACATGTTAATATAAATTTAACGATTTTTAGCAGTTTTTAGCCATTTTTTGCGATTTTTTACCTCATACTTTGAAATTTGACCAATTAAATGTGCTCAAAAAATGCTGGCCAACGAACTCATCCTTTCGTTTGGAAAGCTTGATTTTTCGGCGCAAGAACGGAATTTTTATCTCAATCCTAAGGAGAGTTATCATCCGGAAGGACACATATATCTATTTATCTATCTATCTATCTATATATATATATATATATATATATATATATATATATATATATATATATATATATATATATATATATATATATATAAATATATATGTATGAAAAAACGTTAAACTCTGAATGATTCGTCTCAGAATGTCTCAAAACGGATTTCAATGAAGAAAATTATGATTTTCAATCCATTTCAATAGCTCCATTTTTTTTAAATGAAAATTCGCTAAAATTCTGAACGAATATAATTTTGAATGAAAGCTGCTTATTTTAGATATATGGTTTTTACAAAATACTCAATGCTCTCTCACACACACACACACACACACGCGCGCGCGCGCGCGCGCACGCCAAATAATCCCTAAATATCAGAATGAATCATTTCGAGAATTTTGCTTGTTCTTTCTGATTTGTTAGAGAATGGGGTTCGACTCATCTTCTCATGAAGACAAATTTCGCACGTTGGTAGAGTTTCGGATTCATTTATATCCATTCCTAAAACTCTTTTCATTTGAGAGATTTTCTTCAGATCTTTTACATTTATGTGTCTGAATCTTCTATGCCACATTTTCACAATTGTACAGTTATTTTTGCAGATAGCATACGAACTTGGCTTTCCTCTTCAACATAATATAGGCCGTTTTTACTTTGGGCGCTAAACAAAACTTTTTCTTGATCAGTCAAGACCATAGCCTTGTCCTTAGTGAAAACAACTTTGTAGCCATTGTCGGTGATTTTTGGCACTGACAATAAGTAGCTTCTCAGATCAGGTATGTATAACATGTTGTTGAGAGTCACAATTTCGTCCTTAATCCCTTTGACCGAAAGAACAACTGTCCCTTTCCCATCAACACTTATTGTTGAAGTTTTCGCAAGGTTCAGTTTCGTATTTTCATTGGAAGTATTTAATACTAGGAACTGTCCGAAGAGAAGTGTTAGGAAAACAAACGTTCCACGAACAAAAGCAAGAAAATGAACGAATATAACTGAAACGATGAAAAAGAACACTTACCTAAATTAATTTGTCAGAATAATTTAGAGACCTACACGCATTGACGGTAAATTCACAAGTGTTTTTATTTTAGAAGAAAAACATATGAAATAATTATTTTGGGAAGAAACCAGGGAAAAATATAAATCAATATTGTTTGGGATTCAAATAAATCTTCATCCTTCAAACTTGAAGCCATTTTCCACAGGAAGTATGAATTTGAATTTTGAATTGTCCCCCACACATATGCGACGAACATCCGCTTTCAAGACACCAATCTGTGATTGAATTTTGATTATTAGCCATCAGGGCAACATGATAAGATGTACCATCAGGTTCTGCTATGTTGTTTACTTTCACGTTTTTCTCGTTGGGACAATCTGGAGCTTTATGTCCAATTCCTTAACAACAGTAATATTTGATTAGCTTTTGTTTTGATTTAAATTTTGAGTTTTGCTTATATTTCACGTAATGCTCATTCGAATCGTCTCCTAAGCCTTTGTTATTTCATGCATCATGTTCTTCGATTATTTTTGTTATTAAGGCATCAAGTTAAGGTAGATCATCTCTAGATTCCATAGCTACGTGAAAATTGTCTTACTCCTCAGGTAAACTGTAAAGTAACATTATAATTAACAAGTCTTCGGTTATTTTAATGTCCATATCCAACAATTTATCCACGGTATCAAAGAATCCAGCAACATGGTCCCTAATGTCATCTCCAGTCCGCATTTTGTGGAGCATTAGGCGTTTTAATATAGTTGCTTTTCGTGCAGGACCTTTGGATTGGAAAACTGATTTCAGTTTGGCCCACACTTCATGCGATGTTTCACAGCCTTTAATAAGTTTTAACTCGGAAGAACTTATAGTCAAAATTGGTTCAGATTTCGCTTTTAAGTCTCTCTTTTTCCAATCTGCACTTCCAGCATCATCCGTTGGTCTTGTAAATGTCCCATTCACGTAATCCCATTCGTCATTCCGGATCATCAATGCCTCTACGTGAACTGCCCATGTGTCGTAATTGTTTCTGCCGAGTTGGTCTATGCGAATCGATGATGGCGTTGACATCTCGAACCAATTTTGCCTACTCGTTTCACAAAAACAAATTCACAACAACGAATGTTCACTTCAATCGTATCTAGCAGAGCCTAGCGATATCAAGCGAGACAGGCGCTCATAATCTATTAAAATTGTTGTGTTTAGTTATTATTTTAGAAAAAAAAAATATTTACGTTCATTAACCAAGAACACAAGTGGAGTTTCAATCTTGATTTTAAAAAAATGGAGCTTAATGGAATTAAGTCCTCTACAATTTTCTGGAAACAGTCCTCTATCATTTTCAATGGCGTCGAATCAACAGTAGCCTGTGCGCATGCTCCAACGTGAATTCCTCATGACGTCGAATTCTCAACAACTGGTGTAATTCTGTAAATCTGGTGTATGTTCTATAAAAATGACCTTTAAATTATGTAGTGATCGGTTGAGTAATAATCATTGCGCATGCGCAAAACTGGTATCGATTGACACAGGCAAAACTTCGAGTCTAATGGAACGATTTTATGACAATTTCAGGGATTTTGCAAGATACCTTCCAGACTTTCCCCTATAACTTTCATTGCCATCACATAAAGAGTAGTCTGTGCGCATGCGCAAACGTTAATTTATTATAACGTCGATTTCTTCTCATCTATTAGTACGATTTCCTTCAAACTCGGGGAGTAGATACATATAGTTTCTTGGAAAATTCTACTTGAATTATATCGCGATTGGTGGAGTAATAAGTATAGCGCATGCTCAAAACTAAAATTGATCGAAACAGACAAAACTCCGAGGCTAATGAACTGAGTTTTATGTGATTTTCAAGGATTGTGCCGTTTAGCTCCTAGACGTTCCCCCATCAATTTCATTGCCTTTGGAGTAATAGTAGTCTGTGCGCATGCGTATACGTTAATTTCTTACAACGTCGACTTATCAATCATTTCGGCTTGTACTGTGTTCTTCAACGAATTCTATACGTCCATGTTACAGTTTATAAGAAAGCTATACTGCCCACCCAACTTGGCCAGAAGTTTTTTTTTATGCCTTAACGCACCTCAAATCAACCAACCTAAGCACATCCTATAGAAGGTAGGCAGTAGGTACCTACTTCACTTCTGGGATCTTTAATTACGAAGTCTGTGTACTTCTCAAGTAAGGCTTGTATCGTTACGTGACCAAACCAAGCATTTCTTCAAAAAATGCTGTTCAAGGTGTTTCCGAAGGGGTAGAATGGAGAGGCTGGTGAGAACGAACTCCTTCCCCGCGGCATCCCACCGCCCGACGATCGATTTGTCCACGTGTATTCCCCACGTGTCGTTATCAAACACAACCTGAATGTTACTGTTTGATCCATTCTCGATCGAAATTTGGTTCAAAATTCATAATTAATTTAGGTTACACTGGAAAATTGTATAGTTCTTGCAATTAGTATAAATTGGTTAGATGTAATATATCAGATGCATTCCATACAACCTGTCCTATTAAATCACAAGTAACATAAAATGAATTTGAATACACACTACCAAGCAAAATTATTTATTTAATAAAACAAATAAAATATCATTGTGATGATTGCTAGAAGAGCAGTTTATCCATAATTATGATCGATTTATGTGGTTGTCCTAAATAAAAAATGAGTAGAAAAAAACTTAGGTAGGCTTGATTGATCACCGGTATCAAATGACCCTGATGAATACTATATGGGAAGACAACGCAAGGAATATATTTGAAGAGATTCCAAAGAGGTCAATGCCCTCTTGGCAACTGAAGGTGTACGAACAACACTTTCAACATCACAACTCACAAAAATCATTCGAAAACTCACAATATGTGAAACTTTTTGAGTAACTATTACTTGTTTATGTTCTCATGATGGTACCGGGATTAGCAGTACGTTGGGCAGGATAAAAGTTGATTGAAACTGTTATTTAAATTAATTAATTTCTTGACTTGCACTTCAAGAGATTGGCAGAACTACGAAAGCTTCCGTTACTATTATGAACCCTTTTTTGGTGAAGTGAGGATTTTGGTTGAAAACCCCAAGATCAAAGGAAGAATGAAAAACATTTATAGAAGTTCACCATTTTTATAAGAGAGTTATTTTTACTTGAAGAATGAAGGAGAAGTAGGTACTATACAATCTGCACTCTACAATTCTACACTTAGTATTATTACTCTTACCAATGAAGCTCTGAACTAACTACACTGCTGTGAAAAATTAAGAGATAACTGTCGAAAACATATTGGTAAGTAATGAATGCATTAGAGGTCCGTCCCTATGGATCGATTGTATATAATTTTAGTGAAAGGTAAAGTAAGAGAAAAAACAAAAAATCATGACTTCTCGAAATTACCCTTCCCCTCCATTAGCCCCCTCCACCGACAGTAAATGTCCATCCTAAAACTTCCTGCATGAAATTTGAAACTCCTGACATATTTTCCGAAACTAGACCAAATTCATAATTGAACAAAAAGGAATCACGAAAATCCGACGAGAATAGTTAAAACATCACGATTTATTACTATTACCCCCTCCATTCACCCCCATCCATAATGAAATTTGAAACTCCTGATATAGGTACCTTCCAAAACAAGACCGAATTCTTAGTTGAACAAAAAAAGAATAACGAAAATCTGAGGAAATTAGTCACAACATCATGATTTATTTTTATCAACCCTCCATTCACACCCTTCCATAATGAAATTTGAAACTCCTGATATACGATCTCAACTTAACCGAATTCATAGTTGGAAAGAAAATCACGGAAATCGGACGAGAATTGATTAAAAATCATGATTTTTTCAGTGTCACTCCCTCTATTCACCCCCTCCTATGATGAAATTTGAAACTCTTGACATACGTTCCAAAACTATATTGAATTCGTAACGGAACAAAATCAGAATCACGAAAATCGGTCGAGATTTGTAGCTTGGGCAGCATTTGAAAGAATCGGTAATTATCCCCTCTACCCCCGACCACGACAGCAAATCCGAAATTCCCAAGGTTCGTTGCACAACTAGACTAAAATTGGAACCGAACCGAATAAAAATCAGAAAAATCGGTTGAAAATTGTTGCCTGGTTGAGAATTTTCGACAAAATTTGTTGAAAAAAACCATGTTGTTCCGGCTTTATCTCCCCCATTCCCCCTCTTCCATCACGGGATTTAAGATTCACGAAGTTTGTTGCAAAACTAGACTCAAATTGGGATCGAACTAAGAAAAAATCTCGAAAATTGGTTGAGAATTGTGGCCTGGGCAGCGTCGACATTTGTCACCAAACACACACACACACACACACACACACACAGACATACACCTATAGTTTTCTTCACGGATTCGTTCTTAGAATGGTCTGAAACGGATTTGAATGTGATCATGCTTGAGCTGGATCAATTCCAATAGGCGTCCCTCCTAAAAACTCAGTTTCGGATTCGTGGTGACCGGATACCTGTTCACTGAGACAAATTCTCACTTTTCGGTAAATAGACATCCAGAAAAACAGTTTACGACAAATCCCAGCTCAATAGAATGGCCCAGTCTGAAGTAAACCAAGAACAAATAATTTTGTAAAAAATCGATTTTCGCCTCTTTAAACAGAAAATGGTTGCCCAATTGGCTCTTTCAAGGGTTCACAAAAATTGTATACAGGGTGTCGCACTTTCGGGCGCACCACCAGCAAGGGTTCGATTCTACTTCTAATTTGTGACTTTTTTTTATCCTATAACATACATTTTTTAATTAACGCTAAAGACCACTTTTTTCACTTATAAGATAACGCGTTTTCGACTTTCTATCACTAAAACTGTCATAACTCCTTAAATTTTTCAGTCAAAACTCAAATCCGATTATACCATTGAAAACAACGTAAGATTTTCTATCTTCCTAATAACTTTTAAAAAAATTTTAAATGGAATGAATAAGTGAAAAATAATCAGTAAGTGAAAATTTTGTAAAATTACAAAAATTTTCACTTTTTTCAAAGTTTGTCTCTCGAAACGTCCTGGATGGAAAGTTTCATGCTATAAGCCTAAAAGTTGCATCACAACCCATCTTTTCAACGGTATAGTCAATTTTACTTTTACTTTGCTAATTGGGGGAGAAAAGTATGTTCGTATGTTGAAAAACATGGTTTCTTCTACAAAATCGAGGGTTTTAGTGAAAAATTACCCCCTAAGAAAATACTAGTTTGGGGTCGGTTTCTACGTATTTCTTCGCGATGAATCGAATGGTAAAACTCGCAGATCTCTCCAACTCCGTTACAACCGAGTTTCACACTTTAGCAAACCAGTTTTTAGTTAATTTTTTATGCTCAATTTTATGTGTTTTTTAAGGGTAAAACTTGTAAATGGTATATCTCTTTTCAATCCGTCCTCTCAAACTCTGATCGTCTAAGAACAGTCGTTTTTTAAAATATACATTTTTTGTGGCTGTTGCACTTCTAGCAACCAACTTTCACGCCTCCAAAACCCCAATAAAAAGCACAAAACACTGTAATCCCTTAATTTTGCACATATTTTTCAATGATCTCTTACTTCTTTCAATGAATTTTTGGCTGTAAAACCTTAAATAGTGAACCATTTTTAAAGATTTTATTTTTAAATTGTTTAGCATTATAACGGCCCAAAAAATATTTGATACTTCAACAGGAGCTCGAACTTGCGTCGCTACAACTACGATCTGAGCTATGAGGCCGGTGTAATCAAACCTCTTCGACTGAGAGAGTTATTTTCTTTGAGCGTAACAGTATGAACTCAGCTTTTCAATAACCTATACAACATGTATAAACCTTTGAAAGAGACCAATTGGACCACTTTTTGTTTGAAGACGGAGAATCGATTTTTTTACAAAAAATTTTCTTGGTTTACTTCAGACTGGACCATTCTATTGAGCTGGGATTTGCCGTAAACTCTTTTTCTGGATGTCTATTTACCAAACAGTAAGAATTTGTCTCAGTGGATAGGTATTTTACAATCCAGCCACCGAAATCTACGAATCCGAAACTGAGTTTTCTCGACAGTGATCCCTTAATTTTGCACAGCCGTACAGATAACAATAAGAATATAATCTAAAGAATATAACACTGGAGACAAAAATAGAAAACTGACATATGCAACAATACCTACATTATTGAACAGAACAGAAAAAAAGAGAATTTTAAATCACAATAACTAGAATATCTCTTGATTGATAGGTCACTCATAGAGAGGAGATCCTGATCCGCTAACAACTCTGCCAAACGATTATACTCCCGCTGGCTTCTGATCAGGGGCCCACCGTATAAATAATTCGTGGTTACCGTTTACGGAAAAAAAAGTTTTGCGTTTGACGAGTTGAGTAAGGCAGCACATAAAATTGAGTTGTGACAAAAGAGCCGGACAGTACACCGCAGCATTAATCAGTCTGTGTAGAAACATCACGTCTGCTAATCATCGTCTCTCATCCCTCTGTTGCCCAATTTGTACGAGATATACCTAAAAAAAATGGCGCAGTACACTTTCCATAATTTCTGTCGTATTCTGATAGTAAGAGGACCATACTATGGTATCATTCCGCAGTATTGGGCGAATCAAGGAGGTGTATAGCATCTTCAGGAAAGACGGATCAGAAAACTTCTTAGTGTTCCTCTTCACGAAGCCGGTTACCCTCTCCTTCCTCGTTCACATGTCCTCAGTGTAGTCGGAGAAGGTGAGGCAACTGTCCTAAACTTTCATTCGGGATTCGAAAAGACCTGCCCTGCAATATAATATTTATTGACGATTTGCGAGGACGACCGGGTGTACGATACTATAGAGCATTGACTAATATTTAGAGCCAATTAGTTATCTCCGCACCATTCATCAAGAGCCCTCAATGAAGACTGAAGTTGTCTACGATCCTCCGTCGATTTCACAAACGCATAGATCTTAATATCGTCAGCATACAACAAGTGCCGGACATCATTCCCCGAGATTGTTCCCACATCATCCATCAAAAATTTAAAAAAACATCCATGGTCCCAAGTGGGACCCCAGAGGAACACCGAAAGGCGCAACGAACGGACGAGATAAGATATTCCACACCCGGATAGATAGTGCACGGTTAGATAAGTAGCTGGGAAAACCAACGCAATGGAGAACCATGAATTCCAGATCCCTCATGTTTCTTGAGCGAAACGATATGTGATTGCTGGTCAAATGCCTTTGCGAAGTCAGTGTGCAACAGTTAAGTGGTCTAAACATTTCGCACCAAGCGTCGTCGGCAGACTCTGTATATATATATATATATATATATATATATATATATATATATATATATATATATATATATATATATATAATAATATTAATAAATTTAGAATAGAAATTTCACAAATAAAAGATGAAAAGTAAGTAAATCTGATATTTCGAATTGTATTCTTGATCACAGAAAAGTAGTTAGAGAAAGAAAAGATTTAACTTGCGTTCTTCGGGACAGTCGTATCCATGGCCGAGATAATAATAATAATTTTGATATATTTTCACTTAATCATTTAAGTTGAGGCCAGGTGGTCGATTAGCTCCGAGTACCCATCTATGCGCTCTCTCTGATTGCTGCAGCATTCTGTCATTGGCAGTATCAGGTAGCTTCTTCAAGACTTTCACCCCAAAACACTGGTCAAATGTTGCGTCATGGGATGATGCGTGAACCTTCACTGGAGTGGCCGAGATTGGTTTACAGACGCCCTATGATTGTTCATTCTTAAATTTAGGGTCGTTGCTTTACCAACATAGAACGCAGTTGACTCTGTGCACTTTTTGCAAACAAGCTGGTATACACACATTTTGGACTGGCACTCTGCCACACCTCGACACTTGTATGTGTAATTGGTATTGGCAGAGGAGAAGTCTGACCCTTCAATAACCAAATTGCACAGCTTACATCTTGCTCGTTGACATGGATGTAAGCCTTGTTGCTGTGGCTCTAAGGGCTGCGATCGTGGATGGCGATGAGACAAGATCTCCCCAATATTTTTTCCTTGTCTGAAGGTCACTCGAGGTTTCTCAGCAAAGATGTCACGGGTTAGTGAGCTAGATGACAAGATAGGCTGTAACTCACGGAGGATAGAATTCAGCTTTTGAGCCCCAAAGAAAAATGTTGTGACCAATGGAACCTGGTTCGTGAATACTTTTGGTCTCTGCTGGTAGGTATCACTTGCTGGGACTATTCTGTCTGTTACAAACTTTCTTGGGTAACCCCTCTCCATCAGCTTATCTCGCACTGTGGAAATATACCCTTCTAGCTTTTCCCGGTTGTTGCATATTCGGTGACCTCTAATTGACAGAGATCTTGGGATCGCACGTTTCGTGTGAGGGGGGTGGCAACTATCATAGTGCAGGTATAGTTGCTTGTTGGTAGGTTTCACGTGCACTGCTGTTGTGATCACCCCATGCTCCAGCGTAATGTCGACGTCAAAAAAGGTTACGTGAAATGAAGAGAAAGACCAGGTAAATGTCACTGAATATTGGGAGTTGAGTTCTCCTAGAAACAATTGTAATTCTTCTTCACCATGCGTCCATATCAGAAAAATGTATATATATATATATATATATATATACATATATATATATATATATATATATATATATATATATATATATATATATATATATATATACTCGGCCCTTCGGGCCTCGCAAGGGGCTCCGCCCCTTGACCCCGCCAGGGGGGCTTCGCCCCCCTGGACCCCCCTAATCTATACTCGGCGCTTCGCGCCTCGCCGGATCTTTTCTCTTTTCTACTGTGTAGAAAACGAGGATAATTTGCTATGCAATTCGTCTCACGAGAAAAAAAAAAAAAAAAAATCAGGCCTTTCAGGCCTGGCCGGGATTCGAACCCACAACCTTCGTCTCACGAGAAAAAAAAAATGTTTTTCAGGCCTGGCCGGGATTCGAACCCACGACCTTTCGCTTCCCATCTCGGGACAAAAAACGTTACACAAAAAAAGTGGACATTTTAAAAAAATTATTGGGGGTCGGCCTAAGAATTGCATAGCAATTAATATATATAATATGTTATACACTTTATACAGCCAGGTACTCTTTTTTTCTATGTATTCATTTATATATGCTTATACTGTTTAAGTTTCAAGTTTTAAATAATATTTTAAGCATGTATGTAGGGTAAAAGTACCAATTGTTGCCACTTATCCAAATTTAGACACTTCAATTTCAAATCCAAGGAATAAGAAAATGAGACACTGTAGATTATTAAAATCGACGTCATTCAGAAGATGAGAAAGTAATTGTTAACGATGACCGATTCTGCTAGTTATAAAGAACGTAACAAACCGTCTGGGTGGTGTGATATTTATGACAACCGTAACCTGTCACTCCAGTAAAATTGTCACAGCTTTGCAGCTTAGTGAGGAGAGTTTACAAATTCGGATGTTTCGGTTCAAGTATATAAGTAAAAATTAGGATTTGAATTCGGATGATCTATTAATATGAAGAAGAAGGAGTAACCTTGAAAACCCGAAAATTTCATCACAAAAAAATGGTTTTGTTCGGTGTCGAAACTAGGTTCCATAAAACGTGTCTATGTACCCCGTATGTCTAGGGTACTACGTACCCTATGTACGTGTCTATGTGTATTGACCCCTGTGTCAATATCAGGAGAAACTTTTAATTTCATTGAAAAGTTGGTATTTGGATTTAAATCAGCAAGGCGAATATAGAGAGATATTTCTAAGAAAATATAGATAGAGAGAGAATATTTCTAAGCAACCCAACATAACCCCTACTTTATTGAATCGCTCCATTTTCCAATGGTGGCCTACTAAGCCTAATCCATTTTAAGATATTCTTTGAGATTATATTTCTACGTGTTCACAAGCATTTTTGCCCATTTACCACAATGACAACGTCAGGTTAGACAAGCATTAATATTTAACATAAGTGCCCACTTTAGGAACTGAAAATATCAACATTTGGAATTTCTGAAGGCATGTGTGTCAACATTTGGTTAAAAAAGCTGAGTTTCAAAAAAGCGCTTTGTGATAATCAACAAAGTTATTTGGAGAAATTGAATACATGCAAACTATTCACAACGAACTCACAATTTATAATACCTACTTGTAAGTTCCGTTTTCTTGAACCCGTAGGTAAAACACAGAATCTCAGAGAGATGTCCCGTAATAGTGTAAACAATAGGTGCTTATACCCTATACTTTTACAATAGTGATATGCAGAATGTTGGTAAATAGGTACATTTTACATACAGGTAGTTGGATGGGTGGGTTCTCATTCATCTGTCGAATCAGCCCGACATTGGGCCTTGGCCCGTGTCGTCGAGCTTTGATTCGGTTCCAGTTTCTTCAAAATTCTTAGATGTACCTAGGAACTACTAATATAGAATTCGAGGAATATTTAGTGATTGAACGTTTTCATTTACTGTTGTGAAGTAAGATGAATCCTTATTAAAAATATTCGCAAATAATCAGGAAGTTGATTTAGTCCACGACAAAATTTCAGTTTTATAACTTTTTTCGTAGGTTACATAGAGAATTTCATTGATATTGTTTATTTTTTAGCAGAATACTCCTCGATATAAAATGATCATTTACATACCTTCTGGAGGAGTCTGTCGTCGCTAGTATATCGAGCACCACCTTGGGCGAGCGCTCTCGGTGTAAGAAAATCATCAACAGGACGTCGAAACAGTACATTATCATCAATAGTTCTCAAGTACTCACACCCACACCCGAATAATAAAAAAAAGTTCCAGTCATGCAGCATGACCGTATGAGCGAATTTTCGTAGTACGTTACTGATCTAAAATTTGAGCACTTCGAGTACAAAGAAATTGTTAACCACCAATTTTGTGGCAAATAAACTTGTTCCAAACCATACTCTACGAACAAAAACAGATTTTAGATGTATAGCAATTTTTCAGTTTTTCAATCGATTTTTCAGCAAATATTAATGAAATTTAAGTACATTTTTCACCATAATTTTGTGAATAAATTTTTTAATGTTCATCGTCATGTTAATCATCAGCCATCATGTTAATGGCTCATCAATTTTTAGACGTTTTCAGTCATTTTTAGTGATTTTTTTAGCACATTTTTTGAATTTTGACTAATTTAATGTGCTCAAAAAGTGTTGGCCAACGAACTCATCCTTTCGTTTGAAAAGCTTGATTTTTGGGCGCGAGAACGGAATTTTTATCTCAATCCTAAGAAGAGTTATCGTCTGGAATGACACACATATATGTGTGTGTGTGTGGGTGTGTGTGTGTGTGTGGGTGTGTGTGTGTGTGTGTGTGTGTGTGTGTGGTGGGTGTGTGTGTGTGGGTGTGTGTGTGTGTGTGTGTGTGTGTGTGTGTGTGTGTGTGTGTGTGTGTGTGTGTGTGTGTGTGTGTGTGTGTGTGTGTGTGTGTGTGTGTGTGTGTGTGTGTGTGTGTGTGTGTGTGTGTGTGTGTGTGTGTGTGTGTGTGTGTGTGTGTGTGTGTCTGTCTGTGTCTGAAGCCAGATATCGTTGCGATCAAGCCCGATGGGTCTGCCATAATCCTGGATGTCCAGGTTGTCAGTGGCAGCGTGGACATGGAGCAGACCTGGCGGGCTAAGAAAAGTAAATATAATAGAAATGATCTGCGCCAAGCGATATCTGAGCTAAAAGGAGTGGCACCTAATAACATCAAGGTCATTGCCGCGACCGTGTCATGGCGCGGGGTGTGGTGCGGGAAAAGCGCCACGGAGTTACTCGAGTTGGGCATCTCTACAGGAGTACTCCGTGGTATCACCACCCGCGTCCTGAGGGGTTCTTACTTGAACTGGTGGTCATTCTATAGGGGCACTTCCTTTCATCCCATTCTTCCTCCTCGTCCTGCAACTTCCCTTATCCCTAGAGCCGGCGTCGGGTAAACCTGGGCGTCCCCCCCACTTTTTTTATTTTATTTGTTATTTTCCAATTTAATGGCGTGCCCCCTCCGTCTTTGAGAGGAGGTTTCTTTAAAAAAAAAAAAAAAAAAAAAAAAAAAAGTGTGTGTTGTGTTGTGTGTGTGTGTGTGTGTGAAAATTCGCTAAATCAGTCTGCCATGTTGAGTGAGCAATATAGCTTCCTCACTTATAGTAACACGGACGTTTCAAATTAATTGAACAACAAATTACGAGTCCAAATGATTGAAATCAAAACAGAAAAGGGATAAAATTTACGTGCCCTACCAAATACCCTATACAATCAATTCAATGACATTCACCATCTTAAGGTAAAACGAAGAGTTAATCGGCACAATAACAGACTTGGTACCTATTTCATCAAAAGTGGTCTCGGAGTTTCGTTAGTAACAACCGCTTTCAGGTTTGCGCACGTGCGATGGTTATAACGGTTGCAATAAAGTTAAAAGATATGATATACCCAACTGCTTCGTGACTGGAACGAAACCAAACAGCTAGATCAAAAGAAACCGACCTAATAAGAAATTCTCGTTTGCGTATGCGCACATAATACTATTGATCCGTTGTCAATGAAATTGATAGAGGACCATCTTGGAGCAAAACTACAGAATCTCAGAAAATTGCATCAGAATCGGTTCATTAGTCTCGGAGTTTCGCTAGCGTCAAACAAACAAACAAAATCACGAAAATCGGCCGAGATTTGTAAGATTTGTGACACACACGCATGTACATATACATACATATATATACATATATATATATATATCTTGGGTTGATGGGTTTGGTGAATGACCAAAACTAGTCTGGGTGTGGATATTTTTTTATATTTCGTAGGACGTTTCGGTCAGGATCTGACCCTAATCATGCAGATATAGTTGTACAGGTGTTGCTTCATTATGAAAACAAACTGTGAACCGTGAGATGGTAAATTTAAATTATATTAGTGCTAGGTACTAGAAGTAGTTATCACAACAAACACTTTTGCACAATCCAAATCCAAACCTTTTGCAAAAGTGTTTGTTGTGATAACTACTTCTAGTAACTAGCACTAATATAATTTAAATTTACCATCTCACGGTTCACTGTTTGTTTTCAAACTGAAGCAACACCTGTACAACTATATCTGCATGATTAGGGTCAGATCCTGACCGAAACGTCGCACGAAATATAAAAAAATATCCACACCCAGACTAGTTTTGTCATTCACCAAACCCATCAATCAAAGTTTATATATGTATATTGGACTAGTCATCTCCATCACACAAAAAAAAAAAAAATATATATATATATATATAGATAGAGAGAGAGAGAGAGAGAGAGAGAGAGAGAGAGAGAGAGAGAGAGAGAGAGAGAGAGAGAGAGAGAGAGAGAGAGAGAGAGAGAAAGAGACAGAGAGGCGCCTTTGGTTTTTCACTGATTCGTTCGGTCTTAGAATCATCTAAAACAGATTTTGTTCGATTATTATTTTTTCTCGTCCTTGGATCGTCCCATACCCCCTTATCAATTCCAATAGGTCGTCCCTCTTTTTGACGAAGCATAGCTTCAGAGGGACGTCCTAAAAAGCATTGATTCCTGGTAAAACCAATGTGCTTCGCTGAATCAATTTCACAATCTCGGAAAGATTCCCCAAGCCCCATGATAGTATCCAATTCATATTTTCCATTGACTATCATTAATCGTTAGTTCGAAATGATTGTATTCGTTGGGGTGAGTGTGATTACCTAACCTGGACCAAGTGACTAAACGTCGGACCACCAAGTGGTTCAAGCACCCACAAATCAGAAGATAACGACCGGTTGACTTTTTATTCCAAGGGGTTAGCCGCTCAGGGGAGATCCTGCGAAGGGGTTAGTAGGAGTGTGTAGGGATGAGAAGGGAAGTGTGTGGGGGAAGAGGTGGTGGTTGGTGCCCCAGATTCTCTCTCTCTTGCCAGTGTATTTACTGGAGGCGCGAATCGTTACGGCTCCCGCAATGCACCAAACAGTTGGCCCTCCGTCTTCGAAATTTCTCACCGAGGTTCGTTACAGCGTGGCCTTTTTACCTCGGGTGGATTGCGGTACAACGCGTTCTCCAGCTGTCTCTAATATGTCTAGCGACTTCCTTGCATACCTACTTTTTCGTCGCATTGCTGGAGCTCTGTGCGTCAAGAATCATCGACGAAAACCTGGCAACAATCCCTTCTGCAGTTGCGTAAATAAAATTTAAAAAAAACTGCAAACGACCGTTCTTAACAAAAAAGGCAATCGATTACAGTCAAAGGAGTGGCCTTCGAAAATCTATTTCACAACATAGAAATGTTGTGTACTAATATGAAATCAAATATAATCCAAAAATACCCACTCCTTACACTTTGTGGATACTCTTAAACTGTAGGTAGGTATACAGCATACAGGAGCGCCACTACTTTTGAATGAGCCACCGAATTTTGAAGATAAGAAGATGAGATATTTTGATGGTTGAACCAAGGATGTTTTCATAATTTATAAATTGTCTTGTAAAAGTAATGATCTCGCCAAATACACGTTTAAAAGCAGAACGTAACAGACATTGTCGGACAAACCATTACAATTATAAAGTTTCACATAGATTTCAACTCACTGATTCAATTAACGAGGGTGCTAAAGCGATCTATAACAGCTAAGACACATTATATCTGCCTTACAGCCTATCTCAACAAAAATGGTGAGCAACATTTCGAAGGCTTTTTAAGCCTGTTTGAGTGGTTTAAGCAACAAATGAGGTTTGATATGGTTGAGCTATTGCAATGTCAAGAGCAGGAGCCATGCTAAAATCAATGAAAACATACTGGAAAGTAATACATGCATGACAGGGACTTCTATGCGTCTGGTTTGTGTATGATTCTGGTGAGAATAGCGAATAGATCGTGATTTTACTGGATAAAGTCTCTCCATTATAACCCAACATGTATATGTTACAAGCAGAAATGCTTTTACTAATTGGTTGAAAATGCCATAGTATACCTGTAATCCCCCCCCCCCCCTTTCATATCAACATTATGACATTTTAAATTACTGAGAATAGTTTGTTATAGGAATCAAATTCTTCGAGCTGAATAGTAAATTAATCGAACAAAAAAATTGACTGAATCGATTGAGAATCGCGTAAATTGTGCAGCTAATTTTCCCCTCCAACCTTAATAAAAATGAAATCACGAATTTTTAGCGCTTCTAAACCAAAAGACTTTAAAAAAAGTAAGGACCAAGAATGAAAAAAAAAGGATAAAAATAAAACGAAAATATGATTCATCGGAATTACCCCCTCAATTCACCCCTACCAATAGCAAATTTGAAACTTCCAAGGTTTGTTGAATGGCTAGACTAGATCTGGATCTAAAAAAAAATAAATAAATAAATAAAAAAAAATAATAAAAAAAAAATAGAATAGGTAGTGAAAACATCACGAGGAGTAATCACTTTTACCTTTCCATTCATCCCCTTCCATAATTAAATTTGAAACTCCTGGCATATGTTCTTCAACTAGACCGAATCTCTATAATTGAATTTAAAAAAAAGAATAATTAAAAAGTAATTACCCCCTCCACCACTAATCCCGTCAGCAAATCCTGAATTAAAAGGTTTGTTACGCATTTAGACTAAAATTGGGAACAAGCAAAATTAGAACCGCAATAATCGGTTGAGAACTGTAAACTGGGCAGCGTCGACTAAATTGTGGAAAAATACGTTTTTCGCTTCACCCCCTCCATTTTCATCCCCCCGTAATGAAATTCAGAATTTCCGAGGTTTGTTGCAGAACTATAGTAAAATGGAGACCGAACGAAGAAATAATCTCAAAAATCGGTTGAAACTTATAGCCTGGGTTACGTCGACAAAATAAGTCACACACTCATATAGAGGGAGAGAGCGTGAGAGAAAGAGGGAGAAAGAGAGGGAGAGGGGTGCGAGAAAGATTGATTGACGGTATTTATTTAAATTTAAACAAACAGGGAAGGATTAGGACCTTATGGTCCTCTCTTCCATCCTCCATCTAAAAATTACTTATACAATGCAATAGCTGATTTTTCTTTTCAAAATTTGATGATAAATTGTTTAATTCTAAGTAAAATGTGTTTGTACAAAATTTTCCAGTTAGCAAATTAGCAAGTCGGTTATTTCCAGCCATCACAGAATCGTAAATATTATTTTTTCTCTCTTGGTCCAAGTATTTTAGGTCGTCACAAAATGTTCAAATAGTGAATTTTCCAATACAATTGATAAATTGTAATTCAGTTATTTCCCCTATGTCACAAATGGTTTGAGTTGGAAACTGTGCGAGTACAGTTGTGGAAATATATTTAAGAAATAGCCATCAAGAACAACGAAACATTGCCATGTGATGAATGAGCACAGCCAAAATTCGAACTTCGAAAATTGAGAGGGGTCTCAGAACTTGGCGATTCAGATATTGTAGTTGTAATGCAAGGGAGCACCAACTACAATATCAGTAGTTGGTGCGCCAGGCGGGCGGGGACCGTGACGTCATCGTGCAAATAAATTTCAAGAACCGTATGACTGTTCAGATACCCATCATATAGCACCTTTTTGGAAAGCTTTCTCTCAGATATTTCTATTCAGGAAATAAAAAATAACCATGGAAATTCCCTATTGTTAAAACACAGGCACAAAAAATGTTCAACCCAACAAATTGACGAGTTGAAAATCATTGCAAAATTAAGGGGTTAGAAAATAAAAGAGGAAAGTAAATAATTTTGTGAACGGAAAATTAGAAGGTGAAATTGAATTTGAATTAAGCGAGTTTGGATTTCGTCTAAAATATTTAGAATTCGTTTCAAGTTGGCACGTTATTTAAATGCTATTGTTTATTTTATTTTTTATTTTTTCCGATTTTTCCAGCTGACCGAAAAGTTTGGGGGAGGGGGTCTGAAAAGAACCCTCCCTGAAATAAACCCAGGTGCGACGGCCCTAAAAAGAACCCAAATAAGAATAAAAAATAAATTCGAAAAAGTAAATCCACCGTCGCGACGCCGAGGGTGTTTTGGGAGTTTGCAGGAAAGTTGGGAATTCACATAAACACGTCGGTAAGTAATGCATGCATTACAGGGACGTCCCTATGAATGGATTGAATATCATTTTGGTTAGAGTTAAAATAAGAGAAGAATAAAAAATATCATGATTTCTCGGACTCCCCCCCCCCCCCCCCCCCCACATTAACTCCCTCCACCGACAGCGAATTACTATCACAAGTATGAAATTTGAAACTCCTGACATAATTTCCAAAACTAGACCAAATTGATAATTGAATTGAAAAAATGATCACGAAAATTCGGCTAGAATAGTTAAAACATCGCGATTTATTACTATTTATTAAGATTTCGTGATAATTCTTCTTACCTTAAGATGGTAGTTCAAGTGAGATTAATCACGAAGACATAATGAAGAACAATTATATTTAATAGAGACACGTAGTTTATAACGTAATACTTAAAAGGAACTGAGAACGCAAATAAAACATACATACAAACGATGAAAAAGTAAGTACAAAGAACACAGGGAGTTCGGCGCTTCGATGTAAGCAACAATAGAAAACAGTGTGACCAACATGATAGATAAAAATGTGAGCCGTAGCTTTTCACTATTACCCCCTCCATTCACCCAATTCTATAATGAAATTTGAAACTCTTGATATACCTTCCAAAAATATACCGAATTCCTACTTGAACAAGAAAAGAATCATGAATTTCAGACGATATTAGTTAAAACATCATGATTTATTACTATTACCCCCTCCATTCACCCTCTTTCATTATAAAATTTAAAATTCCTGATATGCGATCCAAAACTAGACCGAATTCACTGTTGAACAAAAAAACTCATGAAAATCGGAGGAGAATTGTTAAAACACCACGATTTATCGGTAATACCCCGTCCATTCACCCCCTCCAAAACTATATCGACACCGGCGATGGTTACTAATAACAATACGCAGTTTAGTAGTAAATCAAACATTTAAGTCACTAAAAACATGTAAAATGCATGCGTTATTAACGACACTGTCCAGCCAGCATGTTTTGGAAATAGATGCCTGGCAGTTGCACATTTGAAGGTCACATTTGAATCGCAGGTCGTGTCAGCCTCAGTTTCCGCTACCTATCGATTCTTTAATATGTACGTAGAATGGAATAGGTACTTAGTTCGATGGGTGAATACTGTTTCGAAAACCGAAAGTGCTGATATATTGAATATTATCTAGCCGCCGTTTTTCACTAGAAAATAAACTGCTCACAACACAGACGACGTCCATCACAATCACACTCAACAACGTGGTTGGCACAACAAAGGCGAATAGGGAAGACGAAGAAGAAGAAGCCAAAGCCTTTGAGCGATAGGATTAGCGGTTTGATAATCTGTTCAATTTCGTAACAGTCGCAGAGGTGGTCTTTTCTAATTTCTTCGTCCCAGTAAGATTTTTAACTGTTTCTTTTTAATTGCTGATCTTGACCTCCTAACGGTATCTCCAACCTTCAGACGTTCTTTTGTTTTACGTTGAATGCTACAGACGTTGTGAGTCTTCACTTCATCAGAATGGAGAAGCATCTAGTGGTCCCTGATGTTATTGAGAAAGCACCGGCTGCGGTTGTAAAAGTGAGTGATGTAGAACGTTGGTACTTAACTTCTATCTCAAGTTCTAATCGTATATAATTTGTTGTAACTGTCACGTTGGGTAAATGGCGTAGTGGCTTCGGAGTTTTCAACCTGAAGGTTATGACTTCGTTGGTAGCAATTGATTTCCGGAAATTGCTGGACTCATAGGGTATTTTACGAATCAGAGCCAAACCCAATTAAGGTTTTACAATAGGAATAGGTAGCTATAGACAATTATACATTTATTGAGGAAACGATCAGGCACATCTTCGTTCCAAGCACTTGAGTGATTTCTTGAATTCGAAATTAATCATAAGGATTGGTTATTCAAATTTCTCGATTCGAGAATTCATCGCTTGGAACAAATTGAAGTATGTACTTAATTCGCTGCCAGCATCACGCTGTGACACGATGCGATTCAAGGCGATCAAAATTAATTTGGAGAGCTTGATTTTATTGCGCAAGAACGGAATTCGATTCTCTGCGGTTATATGAGTTGAGGATGATTAAATTCTGCCTCGATTGCTCACAAGAAATTGAGAACCCAATGTCAATTGATTTTTATAGTTTTACTGTACATTAGTTTTCCACTTTTACGCTACACAGGTTCCACACAACCTAGAATTCATTTTTGATTTTCACTCAAGAGACCTTACTGAACATTTCAAAATAGTTCTTATTCTCCCGAAATATTCCATAAGGACGTTGACGAATTCTGAAAGTTCTAAATACTATTATAGGTATGTTTTAGATATTACTTGGGTAGAGAAAATAAATAGAAAACACATTTTTTTAGGGCTGTTTGTGTGTGTCACGGCAAATATTACCGGATGTTGGGGTGTACTTTAATCCTGTTCCACATTTTCAAAACGAGATTTCTCCACTTCAAAACATCGTTTTATAATTTTAAAAATATGATTTGAAATCGTTAGAGTCCCCTCATTCTCATCGTTGGCATTTGAAACAACCTAAAGTCGATTTACATTACCCTGCTTTGTTGTGGTTTAAAAAAGTTGGGGGGGGGGGGGGGGGGGGAGTAGTCAAAAACTTTAGTCCTGCCCTCCACTATCTAATTGGCGGTAAAAACAGAACTATAACACATGTATGGCTGATGACACATACTCTCTTTGATCGAAAGTTGTTAAGTTTAGATGCTATAATATAGTAATTAGTAGTTAACCGCTGTGGGAGTTAATGGACTCTTCCACGTTATGCAATTAGTCGGGTAGGTAATTACTGTTGGACTTGACGTTCGAAGATTATCGAAGATACGAAGATTATCCTGAATCAATCGGTTTGGTAAAATATAGAATATTTGAAAATATATATCAGGATGATGTGTATAGTTTAGTGGTCTGGATGCTCGCATCTCAAAACTAAGAAAATATCCTGAATTGGTAAGATATAGATTAACTGGAAAAATGGATGAGAATGATGCGTATAGTTTGGTGGTCTGGATGCTCGCAAGTTCGCATCTCAAAAATAACAAATATCCTAAATGAATCCTTTGGTAAAATATAAGTTAATTGAAAAAAAAAAAAAAAAAGATCAGAATGATGTGTATAGTTTGGTGGTCTGGATGCTCGCATCTCATAAATAAAAATAAAAACATCCTAAATAAATCTTTTGGTGAAATATAGATCAATTTATTGGAAAAATGGATACACGATCTTCACACACATATCTTTGAGTTTCTGAGGAGGAGGCACGTCAAAATGACAAAGTCCGATTTCTGTCTTTGGATTATATAGAAAAGCTATATAATCCAAATTCAAGTGGACAGATATAATGGTAAGCAATATATATATATATATATATATATATATATATATATATATATATATGTGTGTGTGTATTATGGTCAAATAAAATTCGTTCTTGACAATCAGGGTTGAATTATTTGATCATATTCCTTGTAAATTCTGTGGAGGGCTAGATTAAAGTTTTTGACTAGGCAAAAACTGTAGCTACCCCCTAACTTTTTAAAACCTCAATTAAGTAATGGGAATATGTTTTGGGATGTGAAAGTGTGTCAACGATGAGAAAGAGGGGACTCTAACGATTCCGAATCATATTGGTAAAACTTGAAATGGAGAAATCTCGTTTTGAAAATGGGGAGCAGGACTAAATTACACCTGGTTATTGCTAGCAGACTGATGGACAGATTCAGCAATATACATTGGGCTTTATCCTCAGGATATCCAATAAATTCCCAAGTTTAAAACTACAAACCGAAGAAACTGCTCAACTGTATGTCGACCTATTATATGCCAATGACAGTGAGCAAAGTCCTAATTTTTCAGAGCAGAGCTTTTTCTGATTCCTATCGCGCAGCTCTCAGAAAACGTCCAAGAGTTGCACCATAAGGAAATGATAGAATACAAAGAGTCGCGGATCTTCATAAATCAAGACATCGTGAATCGTCCCCTCATCACATCCAATCCTGCTATTATTATCCTTTGGCCCCTGCAGAACAGAACAGTATAAATTTAACGGACACTGCTCGCCAGCTCGTCATCACCTCAGAATCAGATGATGGCGATGATGAGGGTTTGGACGTCAAGATAAGTGGGTTATGTGTGGACTCTTCGTAGCAATATTTCATTACCAATATTTTAGTACTAAATCCATTATCATCAATTAACAATACCATTCATATTTAAATCAGTTTAAGATTGTAAAATAAGTGTAATTTTTATTTATTTTTTCAATTATCCAAGTAATATTCAAAACATTTAGGAGGTACGTACCTAGTGTTTCCGCAAAATCCTTAAGGGAGAATATAATCTATTGTAAAATGTTCAGTAAGGTCTCTAGATTGAAGATCAATAATAATTTCCGGGTTCTTTGCAACCTGTGTAGCGTAAAAATTGAAAAATAATGTACTGTAAAACTATAAAAATCAATTTACATTGGGTTTTCAATTTCTCGTGACCTATAAACGCATCACTTAATTCACTACAACTTTTATAACTGGCAGAGAATCGCCTAAATAACACTGTTGATCTTTAAAATTCAAAACTCTGCATTTTCCGACTATAGAAACTTTAAAAAGCAATATCTTCCACTTTTTCCTTCAAATTTCGATCACTCTACATGGAATTCCATCCTCTACAACTTTTTTGAAAAATACCTACACATTTTTTGGACGGCTCTTAAAGACTAAATTTTGGGGGGGAAACCCGTGTTTTATAAGGTTTAGTTGAAAAAATGCGTTAAGAGACTATTTTAGGTAAAGGATCATGGGGAATAATCGGAATCAGCGTGAAATTTCCAATAGGAATAAAATAATTTTTTTCGTCTAGAATCTTGTCCCACGGTGTAAGCGTACCTAATCTTGTGAAAGGCGTTAAAGCTCAGAAATGCATAACCTCCAATTGAGTGTGGAATATTTTTTAACCAATTTATTTCGTAGAATAGAGGATAAAATGCAAGTTCTGCAAAATTTGAGTTCTTTCCATTTGTTTTTCTGCACTTGATGCATACTATTTTTGAGAGGTACTCCACGGGAAAAACTTCCTTAGAATATCAGTTTTCCAATGTTGTGGTCAATTTTACTTTTATTTTGCTAATTAGAGGGAAAATGTGTCTTCATGTGGAAATATGAGGGCTTTTCTTTTAAAATGACCCTCTATGAACCAAAGAGTTTGATATCGGTTTCTACATCTTTTTTCGTGTTGAATGGTAACACTTGCAGATCTGCGAACTCTATTGTAACCGAGTTTTACACTAACTATTTTACCCCTAAAAGCACATAAAATTAAGCATAAGAAATTAAATACAAATTTGTGGGTTGAAATGTAACGCAATTTTGTTGCTCAGCAATATCTGCCATAGAAACGCTGGAGAAGATTCCATTTCATTAGTTTCTGTATCCCTGGTGTGCAGGCCTAGGTCTATGATGGGACTGAAAAAGGGTTTTTGTCAGTCTTGGAATTGAAATTCGCAAGTATTACTTTGGTATTAATTTACAGAGCCTTGTCCCTTGTACTCTATCCATCATTGCACAGAAATTATCATTATTATGATCAGAGAGTGTATGAACTGAGATAAAAGGTAGATATGTTATGATTGTGTTAAGCTCTTATATGTAGAAAGCATATTGTCTCATACATCATCTGTGCTCCATTAGGGTGTGTTATAAATTCTTATGTACCAAGATCTCGTTCCATGTTGATTTCCGGTGCGGGTGTTCATCAAGAGATATAAAAATCATCTAGTTCGTCCAGTGGAGTACCTCTCCATCAGATCTGTGCCTCATCACAGGCTGTGGTGTGAATTTTGTATCTAAAGAGGTCTCTCTAGATTCCTGCTTGCACTTGATCCTATATTGCAAGATGTTGACAAATAATAAAATCCAGATCCAGAGTCAAAAAGGGATTGCTCCACGTTGGGTTTGTATTGACAACCATAGGCAAAAATCTATGCAATTTGGGAACAACAGTTGTCTCTGTGAGAGCAATTATATTGGGTCACTATCACTGGTGCAGGTCACTTTCCTTGCTATGGAATTACATGCCTCATCGCTAGAGGTATTGTTCGACGTTTAACCAGTCTACGCATTTTTTCTGCTATCCTTGAATATCAAACCTTAGACAAGGTGAGGGTGGCAGCTCAAAAATTCTTTTCAGAACTTTTCTGCTACTAATATTCATCGCTACAATCCATTGTGTTACTATGTACCAACCTCTAACTTACAAAAAAAGGCTTTTCTCTGAAACTACTGGCCAAACTTTATGAAATACCACTCAAAAATCATACATCAGCCGGGGATGTGCTAGTAACATCGGCATCACTTTTGGCCAACCATACAGGGTAGTATTTCAGGGCTGAAATGTTGAGGGATCGAGATCTCGAAATCTTTCTAGGTGACAGTAATGTTTTTTTGAGTCTTATTTATGGACATCATCCCAAAGAATTAGATGAAGCCATGCGAGCCACTCTACTTTCATCCATTTGTGCTCCCTAAGGGCTGAAACTTTGACAGAAAAAAAAAATCAACATGAGAGCCTTGTTTGTAAACACGTGCTCATATCATCTGATGTAATTCCAATGGAATTTTCACTTCACGAAATGGGGTTTATTATAACTTTTGAGACCTGTAGATGGACTTCTGAAGCGTAGGTTTGTGATTTATTTAATATAATTCATTTTCAGTTCATGAATCAGCTCATTTTAAATACTAGGAAAGTGTAGGCGTGCTATTTAATTTAATCAATTTCTCTTTGGTAGCTGTCTACACCTATGCAGATATATTTAGATAATGTATGATAGACTTTGTTTAATAATTATAGGGCGGCGCAAAGGTGCCGACTCTTATTTCCTTTCCTACAAACGGAATCTTAGCTCTGCATCCCTAGAGCCCTATGGCAATATTTGGACGCTACGTCACAGGCACAGCACAATGACCATCTGCTGCTAACTACACGTCCTCCATTCCTTCCAGCAGCACAGGCCACGCTGAGTTGTTGGGTATCCTCAACTCCCAGAGCACTAGGGGTCGGCATACATACATTTTCTGCCTGTTCTACTCACCATGCGGCAGTATTGGTTGCAGCACAGAAAGGAGTCCCCTTACAAGCCATCTTTCGATTGGCTGGGTGGATGATGAGCTCCTCAATGTTTGCATATGTCTATAATAGACCCCTCTCATTTGAGGGACAATTCGCCTCTGCCATTCTGCCAGAAGGCCCAAGTTCTCCTGGCGAGTCATCGTAGCTGGCAGTCCTATGGTATGAACTATAATTACCAACTCAACTTTCTTAGGGAAAGGTTGAGTAAAATTATAGTAGGTCAAGAAGAAAACTGTTTAGCGCCCACCCAGGCTGGTGCCTTTTTCTGCCACCCAGTCATTCACCTGCAACATTCAGCGGTCTTTAAGCTAGAGTGAGGAATAAGCTGCCAACAAGGCGGGGAACGGGGTGGGTCAACATAGGAGAGCAGAAATTCCGTATTTCATTTCAAAATCCGCGCTTTTGCGGGTTTTTTCAAATGTTTTCTTTAAAAATTACCGCGCACTGAGTAAGCATGCCAGCTGCATAAGTAAACAGTCTCCTCCTCGACCTACTATAATTTTACTCCACCTTTCCCCATGGTAAGTTGAGTTGGTAATTATAGACAGGCGTTCTTTGTAGAAGGGCTATCCAATTCAGAAATAATGAACCTAATGTGCAGCGTTTTAAGCCTGGATTTAATTTTTGTGGTTTCAAGAATGATTTCTCAATGACATTTTTCAATAATAACTTTTTTATAAATATTCATAAACTCTTTTTTTTTTTTAACTTTGACTCAAAGAAAACTTGATGAAATTTTGAAATGGACTTCCATTTTGGTCATGGAATTCCATGACTTGGTGTTTCATGAAAGGATGCCTATCCAATATATAAAAAAGGTATTTTTGGAAGTGTTATGTAGGTTGATTGAATTGATTGTTACAGAATACTACAAAAGAAACATTCATCAACTACTAACTAGAATGGCTAGAAATGTGTGCAGAATAACGTACTAAACATTTACTCAAATTTCATTAAAAAGTCCCAGTTTTGCAACTTGGCCATATGACCAATGTAATATTTCGTATTATGTTCATGTCAACTGTTCTTGAAATTTGAGCATTCCGTATTCACAAAACTTATCAAATTGGTATTTAATTTATGGCAGAAACATTTTTGTGAATAATATGCGATACAAACTAAATACTAATTTTATTTCGTCAGTTTTATTGGGTTTTTTAAGCACATCTTGAAGGAATTTGAGTATATTTTACTGCACAAATTTATGCACGAGTTTCTGAATGTCCTAGTTTATAGATGAACATTATTTTCTAAGTTATATTGTGTTGGGAAATATAAATTGAACCATTATTCAACTGGTATCAGCGTTTTTTGCACATGAAGAATCCACTGTGGAATAAGTACTGGGCCTGGATTTTGGAAGAAATCATTCTTCGCTGGCTAGAATTAAAATGGGTAATCTATTTAGAAATAAAATATAGCGCAACATGTAAAAACAGGAGAGACATAAATGCGAAAAGGACTGTTTAAATAATCTTATGAAACCAAAATAAAAATGCGTATGCGCCTCAAACTAAGAAAATCAAATCCTCATCACCAAAGACTTTCTTCAGTTCAGTGTATGGAAAAAACCGCTCACCACCACCGCTATTCACTTGTACTTGTATGTTTTACAAAGGAGAAATTTAGGCGCATTTCTAGTGTAGGGCGCTGGGGTGGACTCCCCTTCAGATGATTTTTCCCTTGTTTTTCTGTTGACTGTTATTGGGGCACTCACTCTACACATGTGCACATTTATAAATAGTCGTTATTTCAAGAAGTTTCAAATGTTTTCTTTTCCTGTATGTTTTATCTAAACATATCCTAATTCACTATTCACCTTCAATATTAATCTCATTTCCAGGTTTCGTATAAAAGTGGAGTTGTAGCAGATCTGGGAAATGAACTCACACCAACACAAGTTAAAGATGAACCTACTGTGGAATGGGATGCTGATCCCAACAAGTTTTATCTATTGTGTATGACTGGTACGTCTTCTATATAATGAACAGTAAATTAAAAAATATACTTTCCAATATATAGAATCAACTTATATTTTTCAATCGTCTACTTATATTTTTGGTTACGAGTTATTGCTTACTCTGGAATGCCAACACCCTTTTGCACAGTAGATCATAATGTATTAATAACTCAACTTACCTGTGGGAAAGATTGAATAGAATTATATTAGGTCGTAGTAGTAGACTTTCTACTGATGCAGCTGTTGTTGCGGTGAATTTTTAGAGAAATTGAAGGGAAAAAAAACCGTGAAGATGTGATTTTTCAAACAAAAGTTGATCATTTGCATACCATCCTGTCCCCCCCCCCCGCATCTGTCATTGGTGGGGGGGGGGGGCGCTTCCCCACTTAAGTTCAAAGACTGTGAAAATGCAGGTGAATGAATGGATAGGGAAAAAGACTCCAGTCTGGGTAGCCAAACAGTCTTCTACTGCAACCTATTATAATTCTTCTCAGTCTTTTCCACAGGTAAGTTGAGTTATTAATTACAAAGGCTGTCACCAAAAACTTTTTGTACCATTCTACCTAAACATCATGTTTCACGGTGCACTGAATCCCAACATTACACCCATTTCGCTCCATCACCCACCATTTCCCTACAAAACGCAAAACACATTTCGTGTTTAGCCCTTGGACCCCATTTTTCAACATTTTTCATCTATGGATGACACCTAACAACGTTTTCAGAATACTAATGTTTTCTGGTAACACAAAAACCTTTCTAGTGTCAATCAAAACCGATTAAAGCGACAAAAAGAATCCATTGAAGGCGACAGTGTGGTCATGGCAACCTGTCTACACCACTTCTTTATTGTAACACCCGCTGATCCCTCTATTCAGGGGTAGACATTTACTATGAAATCGTGGGTGATGGAGAAAAATGGTTGTCACTTTCGGACACAGCACCCCAAAAAACAAAATAGTTAGGTGCAATGGTACAATAAGTTTTCAGAAAATTAAATTTCACAGGCCTGTGTTATAGTGCGGTCTTTGTAGAAGACTGTTTACTGATGCAGCTCGTTCACATTCCATTCACCTGCTCGAAAGAAGTGGTGGTAGGGGTACTCATGTGACTGCATCCGATTCACTATGAGGCTTGAAACAAAGGAACAAGATTATTCATTACTTGTGTTGCACACTTTGTGAATAGGGGATCCATGGAACACCCAACTCCCCTATATCCACCTATGTCAGTAGGAGTAGTGCCCCCCCCCCCCCCCCCCCATGAAATAAATCGACCCAAGAGGAAAGAGGATTCTCGAAGGGTTTTTTTTAATGTCTATGAAGTTCAAAATTTTCTTTTCAATCACTTCCAGTCGTGTCTTGCAAAAGTGCAGGCGTGAATTCTCCCTGACCCCCCAGGGTCGAATATAAACGTTTGCGTGGGAACATGGTTGAATTAAAGCTACATCCTGCCGCCTTGATCATTATAGGCAGGGAAATTCTCTTCCTAGCAGCTGTGAAAACCATCACATGACGGGTTGAGTATCCGAGAATTCGGCTACATCTATTCCAGCCGCCTTTTGGGTCGCTGAAACACAGTGACTTAAAGTTGCCCTTAAAGTTAAAGAATGGAGGACGTGTGGGCAAGAATCAACTTTCCTGGTGCTCTAAACTCGCTTTGTCACCTAGATATTGTTGTAGCAAGGATGGGAAGCCCGGTTATGGTTTCAGGTGAAACAGTGGAAGAAAAAATTATGGAGCTAACACTTTTGGCTCTAATAAGGCGGCGGAATAAATATTTTAACTCCATTGGGCTCAAACCGTTTATTGGGCCTGTGAATTTCAAAGATTGTTCGTGGGCATTGACCCAATGCCAGCAAAAATTATCACAGTCAATTTCGAGGCCACAAATGGCCATGGAACTGTCAGTTGAGGATTTGAAGTATTGCAACTCTACCTCAGGATCCCAGGTATTCTCATATTTGGCTGTCAGAGGTCTTAGTCAAAAAACTGCCTTCAAGTATCCTTTAATTAAAGGATCTGAACCCAGTTGGCACTGTGGAATTAATGAAAGGGCCGCCCTATGAACGTTCAATGAGTTGAATGATTGAGTTGAGGATTTCAGTAAGTTCTCCAAGAACTGCAGAGTTACCTCTGTAGGATCCCAGCCTTGTTCTTCACAGAAGGTGATTCATAAATTAAAGGAGAATTGATATTGCCTAATTGTTGACAGGGCAAAGGATTTTGTCAACTTGTCCACCACAACAGGAGTGACTCCTCGTTAAACCTTTAACCATGCCTCCCTAATAAAATGGCTGCCATCAATTTCATTTGATACAGTGACTGGCGGCTTCTGTTCCTGGAAAGATCAGAATGTAGTTCATTATACGGACCAAATTTCATTACTTCCGAATCTATCAGGTAGATGCTCACAAATAACATGATTGTTTAGGCCAATCAGATGCAACCTCGATACCTATAGCATTTTCTGTCTTTATTTTTCTCAATACCCTCGGCATTAATAATGGCAGTGGGAATGCACAGAAAATTTCATTTTCCCATGAGTAGGTGAATGCATCCACTCCAGACTGAGAAAAAGATTGCATTTACGAATTAGGGCTGATCGGAAAAGATCTATGGAAGGGGCTCTCAATATTTGGACTATGTGATCATAAGCGTCTTGGCTCAATCCCCATTCTTCTGACCTTGGGGCTAGCCTGAATAGTGCATCGGCTTCCCCTCCATCAGATATTGCCACGTATTTGGCATGTATCCATAATTTTCGTCTCTCGCCAAAATTCCAAATTTGTTTCACTGTCTCGTGCAGGTAAGAAATCGAAAGTGAGCCCATTTTATCGATCTTGGTCACTGCTGTCTTTTTACCTAGCCATAGTAATATACTACGGGAGAACCAGTCACTTGAAAAATGAGCTAGTACCTCCCAGACAATTTCTGGTTGATATGTGAATCTGGTTGACTCTGTGAGGAGGGCGAAAGCCACCCCATCTCGATTCTGAGCTCTGTCCAGTTAGAAGTATCATGATGGTCATAACAGATCGAATTCGATCCATTCTATATCACCCGTAGCCACCAGTGCAAATTCTAGCTGGCTTGGATCGATAAAGCTCTGTGGGCACGAAAGTCGACCACAGATCACTTCAGAACTTCCACTTTTACTCTTTCTAAAGTGCAGTGGACTGCATAGTACTGCTGGTGAACATGCGACTGAAAACCTTATTATTTTTGCTTACATTCGCATGGATAAGCGCTCTGACTGTAGTGTTTCCTCCTCTAAGAATTTAGTGTCTGAAATTTTGTCTTCATCAATGCCCAGGTTCGTTGCGATGGTATCAAATTCAAAACCCAGGAAACTGAATTTTGAAGATGGGGTCCATTGACTTTTTGTTACATATATTATGAACCCTGTGTCCATAAAGAGTGATGCTGCAATCTGCACCGAATGCAAACGTCTCTCAGTCGATGGGGCTAGAAATAATCATCCAAATAGCTGACTGCAGTAATTTACTGATCTCTCAAATGTTGCCATTACTGGGTGGAGCAGTTGTTGAAATTTTCAAATGGCACCAATGCTAATCCAATAAGTAGTGCCGTGAACACGTTAGTTGTACTACCTAGGGTAAATGCTATACTCGTTGTAACGATCTATTTTAATAGATCCATGATTGGCCGTTCGTAAATTCGAATCATCCCATCGAGCTGTGTGTGTTTTGCCCAGCATCTAGTGCCGAAGGGGACCGAGTCGAGGTTGAGTCCTTCGGCTATCGTTGCAAAGCTCTTGAACCGACAGCACCTGGGACTTCCGAGCCAACTCTTCTGCTGGAGTAATAATATGTTTTTAGGGGTTCATGATTCCCAGCAAAGGATGGCTGTTGATAGATTCGAGGCATCCCATCGAATTGCGCAGTGTCCTTTGCTGAACCTCCGGTAACAAAGGATACCATGCGAGGGTGAGTGGTTTGGCTACAGCTAGTAGCACTTGGGATGGAAGAAGTTCGAGCTACCGGAGGAGTCTCGTTAATTAATCAGAAATGAATTAATTAACTAAGATCGAAGCATTTGATGCCGGTCCGTCTGCAGACAGTTGTGAAATCGGTCTGTCTGCAGACAGTTGTGAAACCGGTAAACGTTGGCGGTACAAGCGGATTCTTCAGAAAATAGCCAAAGATTAATTGTTCTCCCGATCCTCTCCTGCAAAGGACTTGGCCACTTGGTAAAGCTGGACTACAGGAAAGAACGGTGGAGTCCGACTCCTCGAGGTGTCGGAACTTTATTTCACAGAAAGTGTTAAGACCTTGGTACAACTTTTTGTATCTTTCCCACAAAAATTCGTTCCATGAGAATGTTTACTCGACCTGATATTCCTTTGTTTGCTTCTAACCCGTTTGGAGACAGAAAAGGTTTGAAAACGTCTTGGTGGATGGATATCTTAGGTATTGACTGTGGTGTTTGATGATGGCCATCCCGGAATTTAACATCCTGGAAAGGATAAAAAGTCGGTAAACCCAAGTTTCATTCCTCCTGGGGAAGCTAGAGTAGCAGAATTAATCGTGGAAACCAAATCCTCGCACTGGCAGTACCCACTGCGCGCCATGGCTCCATATCCCCTGGTGATTTCTAAGCTGGGCGCACCTTTTTGGCCCAAATCTTGTTCGAAATGATGGATAGGATGGTGAACAACTCTCAACTACTCCTCGAATATTTTAGCAAAAAATTATAGAAAATAATCGAGGAAAAGGGGGCACTGATACCAAATGCAACACTGTAAAAACACGAAGTAGGGAGGCGCCCCTTAAGATGGCAGTGGCCAGGGAGAGGCAACAGAGGAGAGCAGATGCTCCATTTTTGCTTGAAAAATTGAACTTTCACAGGTTTTTTCAATTCGTTTCATTAAAAGTGCACCACAACACCGTGTATCCATAATAGCTGTGTCAGTAAACTGTCTTCTACGAAGACCATACTATGATTAACATATTGATTCACAAAAAATATAATAGAAATCTTGGCTCCTCAACTCAAGTGTGAATCGAAGCTTCTTGAAAAACAGTATTGTTTGCGAAACTTGGCTGAGCCTGAGCAAAATGCGAAATACCCATTAGTCTGCAAATGCTCTGATATTATTTTTAAACTACAGCAAATTCCACTCTGATTATTTGGAGTCAAAGCAATTTTTATAAGTAGTTTACTTTTACAGAAGTAGTTTATTTTTCTTTGTTTTTTGTTTTATTTAAAAAACTGTAGTGACTGGTACAGGGTGATAATTTTAAGGTTATGGTTAACTGACACGTCAGTGGTTTTCAGATGGTGGTAGTGATCAAGAATAATTGTCATGTTACCTGCAACTATCTCTAATTGCAAACAGCAGTTAGCTTAGTTAGAAGTAACCTAAACCTACCTTATCATCCATAAACCTTCAACGTCTCTTTATAACACTTCTTTTAAATTAATATTGTTACCCATTGTTTCTTGCTACATGACTATATCACTGCTGAAATGTTGTGGAACCAACCAACGTTTGTATGAATAAAATGGTGATCGGAAGAACCCCCACAGCTTCCTACAGCTCTAATTTATTCCCCTAATCGAAATTCTAATTTATTTACCAAACACTACAGCTCTAATTTCTGGTTTATAAATATTATCTACTCAATTAATATTCTGCTGTAGAATAATATTGGATTTGATATTTTTGTGTTCAAAACTACTATCTTCTGAACTTATCCTTTCATATGTGATGATTTTATTAATTCATTTTTTAACAAAATCTTATTTTTTAGTCAGTAATGTTTAAACTTGAAAATTTGTCCATTTTTCTCCTTTTGAACAATGTTTGTGGTTTTTACGATTGGAAAACATTCATTTTGCAGAACTAACTTGTTTCTACCTCTCAATAATATATAGTTAGTAGTAAGGAAGCTAAAAAGATTACTGTTCATCTCATTATTTTAACCACTCAGTGGAGATAGGAGAGATTTATTCATGTAATAGTTGAGTTGTATAGTCCTTTGTTTTTCACTTTCGTTTTGCTTATTACAGATCCTGATGCTCCTAGCAGAAATGAACCCAAGTTCCGGGAGTGGCAGCATTGGTTGGTGGGTAACATTCCTGGTTCAGATGTTTCTAAAGGCGAAGTACTGAGCGAATACATTGGGTCTGGACCACCTAAAGGCACAGGTAGCTTATAATTGCAGCAAAATTCGTATTGATTGCTAAATTATTGCTTTGTTGCTAAAGACTTGAATTTCGCATATTAAACTTTAGGGCTTGTACATATGTAACCAAGGAAACAAGTAAACGTTTCTACATACTTAACCCTTTGAGACTGATTGGCTCATGGTTTCTCATAGGTCAGGAAATTACAAACAAAGGAACGATAACCGATTTTATAAATCTGTTTCTCACACCATTCTAAGACTGAATCTGTTAAAAAAAAAAAAAAAAAAAGTATTGTGTGTGACAAATTTTGTCAACTCTGCCCAGGCTACAATTCTTGATCAATCTCCGTGACTATTATTATTATTTTTTTAAATCCCAATTTTAGTCCAGTTGTTCTCAGAAATTTGGGGACAGATGGGAAAACTCGAGGAAGTAATGCCAAAATGAAAAAAATAAATAAAATAATAAGTTTTTTGTTGCTGAAAGGCAATTATATTTTTTTTAAAGTTCCAGTCATGCAACATGATCATATGAGCGAATTTTCGTAACTTATCCTGTCACGTTTTTGTGAAATAGTTTTGTAATTTGAGCATTTTGAGTGAAAATACAATGGTTAGTTAGTTACCAATTAGTGGTTAAGGATGAGAAGTGAACACGTCGAGTTGCAGTGGAGAAGGTGGACAGGCTGTTTTTTTATACTTATTTTCGTGTAATTTATTTATTAATATTATTTTTTATCTACGTATTTTAAAGTGTAAGCCCTCAAATTAAGGATTAATTTTTTTCCTATGTTGATTACAAAGGTTCATTTTTTAGTTGTAGAAAAAATAATAATTGTTGGGAATTTGTTCAGTTTTATTTGAAGCTGCAATCAGGGATCAAGGATGTTGTGGAAGGAGGAGTGGTGAATCCCTTCACACATACTAGTCCAGTAACCAAGTTTCAAAAAGGGCGTTTTCAGGACAAAACCCCAGAAGTTTTTTTTCCAACATTTCCTTGTTTTTTGGGGTGCTGAATCCGAATTTGAGGTTTTCCCCCTGACCCGAGTGTGGCGTATGTTCGAAAATTGTAAAAAATCTCAAAAATTTCCAATTTTTTCAGTTTTTTGTTTATATCTTGAAAACTATGCAATTTTCGAAAATTGCCATTATCATAAGATTTAAAGTAGACAAAATTCTCTACGAAATGCGCTAGTTACCTTTGAAATTTGTACGACCAGAATTGGCGCCACTGCTTGCTGAAAAAACGTCATTTTTTGTTGTTTGGAGAAAAAGTTGAAAATTAACATTTAGTAGTTCAGTAGCGCCCACAAATAACTTGAGCCTAAAACTCATTATTCCTTTGGTTTCTTCCGCAAATAGTCAGTTGTAATGAATTACCGAACGCCATTGGGGACCTTTATACAGTGTATGTACCATGCAACTAACTGTTCGAGTCATGTCAATGCCACAGGGGAAGTATGGCTGAAGAAGTAAAATTTGACGTGAACAAACTTTATTGGTACTCTTTTGCAATAATGTCAACAAAGGGCACGGTCAAAGTGTCGGACTTTTTCCACTTTTTCGCTAATATCTTGTAAACTGCAATTTTCGAGGTTTGTCACTGCCTTATGAAATCACATTCATTGGTTACCAGCCATTCATTAATTTCCCTCCAAGCGATTACAATACTATACTTACAGCTTTAGTAAGCAAACAGTGAAATCCTTAGGATACTGAATCGCCATTTTAACCTTTGACAAACCTCTCAAGGAAAATTTCTCGAGCGATTGTCCACCCTCGTATTACGTCTGGCACTTGATGTCGTTTATGGGTGCTGTGGGATCATCATGGATGAGAGTAGCCTAACCGATCTGTTCATCCTAATTTATGCTGTTCTCAGTACAGAAAAAGTTATGACAGGTCACGCTTATGCTAGTTAGAGCCCACCTCCTTGCTCATCAAGCTCTGGCCTCGTCGATATTGAAGAATATTCAGTTTTCGCATTCATTTTGATCTGAAATAGAACAAGTGTTGTAGGGCAGATAAGTGATTGTGTGATCGATCAGATATTCTGAATGGATTAAGAATTCTGTATATAATTAAAAACGTGAATGTATAAAGGAACTTCTAACTCAGAACTTTCACAAGCCGAGGTCCCACTGCAAAGCTTTGGTTTCAATACTTCCAAATGGTGACATTGATAATGAATTTGGAACCTGGACCATCTGATGGACCATTAAACCCGCACAGTCCTGCCATGACTACCCAACCTAGTAATTGCACTGGTTCACTACATAAGTATCGATATTCCTTTTTCGTATCCCTTCAATTAGGTACCTCAAATGCTGACTTATATTCTGCGTGGTTGTTTCGTACTACGAGTCTATCTACATTTCCCTCTTTGTTTCACAGGTGACACTTTTCCGACACATTGACCGACTGTGCCCTTTGTTCACACTATTGCAAAAGGGAACCGATAAAGTTTGTTTTCATCAAATTTGACTTCTTCAGCCATATTTCTCCTATAGCACTGGCATAACTTGCATAGTTAGTTACATGGCACATGCACTGTGTAATGGTCCCTTAATGGCGTTCGGTAATTCATTGCAACTGACTATTTGTGGAAGAAACCAGAGGAATGATGAATTTCAGGCTCAAAAGTTATTAGTGGGCGCTACCGAACTTCTAAATGTTAAGTTCCAAATTTTTCTCCAAACAGCAAAAAATTACGTTTTTTCAACAAGCTAAGCTGTAGTGCCGATTTTGGTGGTGCAAATTTCAAAAGTAACTAGTGCATTTCGTTGAGAATTTTGTCTATTTTAAATGTTATAATAATGGCAATTTTCGAAAATTGCATAGTTTTCTAGATATAAGCAAACAACTGAAGAAAGTGGAGAATTTTTGAGATTTTTTGCTGTTTTTGAACATACACCACTCGGATCAGGGGACGAACCTCAAATTCGGATTCAGTACCCCGAAAAATATGAGGAAATGTTGAACAAAAAACTTTAGGGGTTTGGTTCTCGGAAAACCCTTTCCTTACTGGACTATACTTACATATTCATGAAATGTATGAGGTCATATGATGACGAGACCCACTTCAAGGCACAGTTCTAGAAAAATTGTCAAGACTGATTGCAATAATTTTTCTTGTTCCTTCTGGTCAAGTAAGACTAGTAAGAACCCGTCTGACGTAATTGAGCCATTCGTTCAAACTTTTAGTCCTTCACAAGCTGGCAATTCTGTCTCTGGGGCTTCGTGCCCCACCCAGTAGAATATTGTTATCATCTACTGAGATATGTATACTTCTCATCCAGTTTGAAAGGGTAAATATTTAGAACAAAGTGAGTTGGCAGTGCAGTTTTAAAGGCCTGTAAGGGGGCAGTGAGGATGCATGGAAAGTGTCTGGTTGGAGGCAGAGCAGAGAGTTACTGAGTACAAAAAAAAAAAGAATCCTGAAATTTTTGCTGAGGGAAAAAATAATTCAGTGACTCGAAGATAAGTTATAGGGTTTTGCTCGTCATTTTTCACCTTTTAACTAGCGTTGCCAAGTTTTTCTCTAGATGTCCCAATAATATTTTCCCAATGTTTAACCAATCCAAAAGACAACTGACCACCTCTGAACAGCCCAAGGTAGTTAGAATACAAGGTTGGAGTCACTGTTATATCTGACTTGGGATTCTCCAGAGCCCATCGCATCATCATGTCTACTCGAGACCCGGCCTCAGTGTAGAAATGATTCCCGTGTGTCGCTCTTCTCTATGAACATTCATTTTTAAGATGGTTAACTGAAATTTCGGGCTGCAATAATAATGGCGTAAATCATACTTTCATACTTCATACGTTCCTTAAGACTGCAAGGACATGCAAATCTTGGATTAATGCTTTTAAATGAGCAGTTACCAAAAATGGTTGTTTTAATGGGTGTTTATAGCTCTCATTTTGATGACAATATTACTATGAGCATGATTTCAAAGTCGAGATGCTGAACATTCCCGCTAAACGAAACTTCAGCTGAACTGCTGTGACAATCTATCAAAAACCGTTCAAGTTGAAGATATAAATGTTCATGCTCATAAAAGGGAAACCATAAAAATAAGCTTTAAAGCAAATTCATTGGGTTTAAGCTTCAGTTCCATCACCTTCAGATCTTGAACCCCTCTTGGAAAAACCACTGAAAATTCAAAATATTTAACCTTCGTCTCACATTCGATTCGTCAATTGAAACGCCTGAAAGCTCCAGTTCTCGGCTAGTCTTCATTGGGTGCTGCTTACAGTTTCTTAGAAGCCAAACTTCGTCCCTTTTAGACGTTTTCCGCTTCCTCCCACACTTACCAATTCGCCGTGGGGCCAGAGAACCAGTTTCCTGTTTCAATTTCACGATGTTGTGGACACCCTTCAAACTCACTTCACACACATTGCTATTTCTCTAAGTGACATTGAGGTATGTTCTCTCAAAGTCACAATCTTGCTACGTTTTTTGGGCTAATATCCATTTTTACAGATGAAAAATGAGAAATATAGAACTAAAACAGAGTAAATACACGTGAATAGCACAGAACCAAAAAACATCTGTTTATTGCAACCTGAACTAAAAAAACCTTCCGACTTCATCTTCATCTTCTCATTTTTTGTTTGGAAAGCTTTCATAAAATTGTGATGATTGTATAGGATAATAATTTTTAATTCCTCTTCTGTATTAAATACGAATTATTTTGAAAAATGAACACATCTCCTTAAATTAAATAAATTCTTGAACAGAGAAAGCTTTTGTGAATTATTTTCACCCTAAAATCCTTGGGCAGCATTAAGGGGAAAACGTAACATAAGCACTTTTATCCAGTGAAAATAGTGAATTCTGACTTGATTAGGTATATATTCTCTGTTATGAGTATCTGCGATCCAAATCTATCATAAACTTGTTACGGCTTCTCGGCATACAATGATAGAAGAGGAAATCCCTCAGAAATGGAAAATTCTGTGTAAGGCTATGTAAAGGGTCAGGCTCTCAGCAACTGAGTAGAGGTATTGTGATGTCACTGAAGGGTGGGCGTTGCCTCGATGACCCTTACCTACCCTTCTAGCAACCTCGCCACAGCCTAACCTTTTTTGTAAAGGTTTGAAGGTTTGGTGAAGGTAAAGGTGTGAATGTACAAATCCCCCCCCCCCCCCCCCCTCGCCTCCCATAACAATTGGTTTCTATTGGGGTTTGTATCCGGGAAAGTCAAAATGAAAGTATGAGGAATTTACCACTACACCACTGAGCTCCACAACCCCGTTATAACCGAATTTTATACGTTAGCTTATACTAGTTTCACCCCTGAAAAAACATGAAATTTATTATACTAAATGAACTCAAATTTGTGTGATAAAGTGTTTAACTTGGTTATAACGGGATTTGGGAGATATGCGAATGTTACCATTCGATTCAACGTAAAAAAAATACGTAGAAACTGACCCCAAACTCGTATGTTCCTAGAAGGTCATTTTTCAAGAAAATCCTCGATTTCATTGAATTGAAATAATTAACCAGAAAACTTCGGCGAAGTTGGGTGTGGCACATAGCGTCCTCGTTTACCGATCATGAATGTATAGATCATTGAAAAGTTTTAAATTATCTTGAAAAATTCCATAGCGGAAAAGAGTAAATCAAGAAGTAGCGTGAAATGTCATAATTGGTCAATTAAGAAAAAAAAACTCAATGTAATTTACGTTTGTGCAAGCACAGAATGAACTGATGAGTTGAAAACAATAAAATTGATACAGGTCTACAACCTACGCCGCGCATTTGCTGACAATTTCATCAAAATCGGATGAAAACTGTGGAAATTGAGGTCATTACAAGTATTTCACAGTGGGGCAAGTGCAATAGCTATTAATGATACAATCGTGTTGAAGTTGATATGAGGTAATCAAGTCATCTTCGTCCTACCATCATCCAAATTTAAGCAAAATCTAACAGCTAGAGTGTGAAAAAATGGAGCAAAACGGCAAATTCTGTATTCCCAAGGTTTGTTGCCCGGGGCTATAATTGGGGTCAAACAGAATGGGAACCACGGAAATCAGTTGAGAAATCTAGTCTGTGTAGTGTTGAAAAAATTCGCCGACAAAACCACATTTATTCTGATTCACCTACTCCGTTATCATCCTTCCGTAATGAAATTCAAAACTTCCGAGGTTCAGTCGCATTGGAATAGAACTAAGAAGAATCTGGAAAATCAGTTAAGATTTGTGATCTGGGCAGTGTCGACAAAATTTGTCTCACACATACTTTTTTGCACACATACACCTTCGAGTTTTACGAATTCGATCTTGAAATGGTCTGAGACGATTTTTTTTTTTTTTTTTTTTTTTCATGCTACACTGTTTTACTCATTGCCCGAACTCGTAAATTGACCGTTTTTTCTCGCTTAGCGGGAAAAGGATAGAAAATAGAAGCCCTCAAAATTTAAATCATGCAAATCTGTTCACTAATGCCAGAGAAAGTGTTATAAAACCATGAAATATTGACAATTTTCATACAATTTAAATTAAATTTTAAATCTCTTTGGTTCATGAAAAACTGCAAACGAAATTGAGCTAATAAACCTTTGGAGTGTGAAAATTGGTCCACTTCTTCAAATTTTGTGGTATCAAAACCTCCAGAGGGAAGGAGGGTTTGAACAGTCTTAAGTAGAATTTTGTGCATACATTTTTTAATGGTCTAGTTATATTTGATAAACTTCTTTTAAGTAAAATTCTGCTGAAAATATACATTTAACAATTTTTAGCAGTTTTTAGTGATTTTTTGAGCAATTTTTTGAAATTTGGGCAATTTATTGTGCTCAAACGTGCTAGCTAACGAACTCATCCTTTCATTTGAGAAGCTTGATTTTTCGGCGCAAGAACGGAGTTTTTATCTCAATCCTAAGGAGAGTATTATCTGGAATGATATATATTCATATGAAAAAATGAAATCTAGGAATCGTTTCTGAATGCCTCAAAATGGATTTCGATTAAGAAAATTTTCGAAAATTTTTATTTAAAAATTTTTGGAGCCATTACCAATAGCTTCATTTTTCACGAAAATTCGCTAAAAGGCTAAAAATTACTCAAAAAAGTTACAATCGTGTAACATGATCATATGAGTGAATAATTGATATACATATCGTTAAAATCGAGGAATCGTTTAAAAATTTCTCGAAATGGATTTCCATGAAGAAAATGTTGCAAAATGTCCATTTTAAAATGAGCCATTATAATCCTTTTCTACAAAAACTTGCCAGAAATGTATCAAATATGAAATTGAACATGGAGAATTTCGTGCTCAGAACTATGTGAAATATGAGCTTAAATGGTATTAAAAAGTGCTTAAAAAAAGTGGATCAAACTGCAGGAAAAAGTCCGAAAGGCCTACACAGCAACCGTAAAATATCAAAATTGATCAAATTAGTGTAATGCTTTGCACAAATTTTTGTTAATATTATAAATCAACTTATACTAAGCTTTGTGAGCCTTGTAATTTTTCCTATGATCTTAAAGATAGAGCAAAATACTATGGGATTAGCATCAAAATGGCTCCAACAATAATTTTGTATCCCATCGTACAAGCAACATAATGAATAACAAACACTGACAAGGTTGAAAAGCGACAGCGTTGTTGTTCCCAATTTGTACTGAGGAAACCCAACCAACATACTCGTATTTCTTTCTCACCTTCATTCCACGCTTTCCTGTGTCTCAATATCTTCATCATCTTCATCACTGATAAGAGTAAGAAAACGGCCAAGAATGCCCCTGATGGGAGTTGGGATGACTGTGGTGGGAGGTCATCTTCAAAACGTAAATCATTGAAGAAGGAAGCTGTAAATAATAGCGCTCGGTTGTCCCCCGCGCCAGATACAGTTCATGTGTCGTCGCTTGTGGAGGAAATACCCCAGTATGTTATCTCAAAACCTGAGTTGGAGGGGGCGGGAGAACCTTGTGGTTGACCCTTTGTCGGTGTCCTCTCCTTTCCTGGGTTTTGGCGGGGAGTCTTCTTCTGGGGAGGAGGAGAATGGTGGTAGATGGGTGAGAGCCCCACATGCCAAGAAAAAGCGACTAATCAGTGCCGAGAAAAATAAGGAATTGCTGGCGACTCGGGAAACCCAGCAATTCAGTCAGCCGCGGAAGCCAGTCAGGCCCCGCCGAGGTATCGTGGGTAGTGCCAGGAGCTCGAGCGGAGGTTTCACTGCTGGTACCCATCGCATCTGGCTCTTTTTGGGCAAGATAAGAAAAGGAACGGATGTTTCTCTCGTGAAAAGGTACGCTGCTTCAAAATTCCCTGACTCGATCCAATGGTGGAGATTCTGAATAGTAAGGGCCTATTCGAGAGTTTCTGTGTTGGATTGGACAGGTCTTATCAGGAGGACGTCATGAATCCAGAGCGGTGGCCATCAGGAATCATTGTCAAACGTTTTTTATTCCGCCGCCAGCAGGGCGCAGATCTCATTCCTTCCCAGCAGCATGAGCACCTAAAAAATCGGACGCCCTCCCCACCACAGAAGGTATTTTTTCGTAGAATGTCCAGGGCTTGTCCGAGTCATCAGTAACTGGTCTAAATTTTCACTTGTCTAACATTGGTTATGCGAGGGTGCCCTGAAGACTGTCGAATTGGATGGCTTCTCACTTGCCTCTTTTTTTTGCCGTTCCAAAGGTCACCATGGTGGTTCAGTTATATTTGTCAGGAATGACTTCCCAGCAACACCGGGGAAGTCATTCAGTACACTTTTGCACGTTTTTTCATTTTATTTTATTTTTCTTATTATTTTTTGAAGAAACAATGGAGAGTCTATTAAAACAATTGAATGATGTTGACCACCAACAATACAACAGCAGAACCGTTTTGGTGAACGAACTCCCCGTAGATGAGGTCTTCATTCTCCAAGGGGTTCGGAAGGTTAAAACCCAATTTGGAGAGGCAATAATTGCTGAAGTGAAGAGTTGGGTCACAGGACGCAACGTAAGAATTTCGAGGTTGCATAACCCAAGGAATCCTACTTGCTCCTCTACTTTTTTTGACCCTGGTCAATGACCTGCCATCTGCTTTGATTGATCGGTCCACCTGTGTCATTAATTTTGCGGATGATACCAACTTTTTGGTAATAGCACATTCTGAGAGTGAGAGTATTGATGCACTTGGCACAAAATTCAATGAGCTAAAGAACTGGGTAGAAGCTAATCATATGCAGCTAAATGAGGCCAAAACAAACTGGTTGTCTTTCCGATCAAGAGGAAACCCTGATCCCACTTCAGCCATAACCTTGGGAAACTCGCTGGTCCAAGTCTCTGAATCCACCAAATTTCTGGGCGTGATCTTAGATGCTAACCTTAGCTTTGACCATCACATTCATGAGCTTAAAAGTAAATTGAGTTTAGCATATTTCTGCCTACGCAAGATACGCCCTTTTGCTTCTAAGGAGGTTGTGTTGACAGCAAACCACGGGCTGTTCGTGTCGCGAGCAAGGTATGGGATCCTGACTTGGGCATCGCCAGCCAACCTTGAGAGCATTTTCATCCTCCAAAAGAGGGCAATTCGCATTGTGCTGGGGCTGGCTCCCTCAACATCCTGCAGAGGCCAGTTCAAGTCGGGGAACCTCTTGACTCTTCCCTCTCTTTTCATACTAGAGTCACTCATGTATTACCTCAAACATAAGGCACAATTTGATGACCACAAGTTTGCCCATGAGTACTCGACTAGAGCCGGCGCATCAACTCTCAGGGTGCCCCACCACAGCAAAAGTTGTTTTAAAAAATGCCCAGCCTATAGTACCATCGCTGTAGTGAACCATTACGTCCTACATGTACAAAAAGCCGTGATCCCGCTGGACGCGCCCTTACGACAGTTCCGGAAAGCAGTGCGAGCGTTCCTGACAACCGAAGAATTCTACCGTGTGGGCGACTTCTTCGATTTTAGATGCCCGACGAATTGACTTTGTACCTGTTTATATATGTATTATTTTTCGGAAGTGCCATTATCACTTTGTGTTTCGACGTTTGCTCTATCCACCGGATGTTTTGCGGCAATAAAGAGTTTATTATTATTATTTTTTTTATTCTGCATTGCCTAGTATTGTAATAAATCGAACTGTTTCTTCCAGGTCTTCACCGCTATGTATTCTTGGTGTATGAACAGCCCAAGAAGCTAGAATTTGACGAAAAGCGCCTTCCCAATACGTAAGTTCTTGAGTAAATCTATAATATTACTTTAGTGAGTACAAGGTGAGCAGCCGACTGATGTGCCATTACTATTTACATCTCACTATTAGTAGTGTAAAACTCTAATTTAGTTAGTATGGATTAATAATTAAATAATCAATCAAACATTGCGGTGAGTATTCTCAATTGGGTTTGATGAAATTGAAAGATTGGTTGCTGGTATATAAATGAGAGAAGAGATAAAGTGTGGGCCTACACTACTGCTTCCTTATATTATGTACGAGCTAAATCACTACAGCAACACACACATACATATATATATATATATATATATATATATATATATATATATATATATATATATATATATCTCTCATTGTTCATTTAAATTATTATGATCTCGAAGGGTAAATAGTATCTATTGAGGCATAATTCTCCACCTACACAGGAATTCCTTATTGTACCCAATCATAATCTGTAGACTTAGAGGAGTCTTTGCTCAGAGAATACAAGAGGTGAATATTTCAATTCCTGTAGCAACCAAAATATTGTGAAAACTGAAAATTATGCCGATCGCCAGAGTAATTGAAGGGGATGGCGGAGGTACTACATTACCAGCTGAACACTTGATGCACTACGGCAACCAAGATTGGCCTGTCACAATTGATGCGCCCTTCAGGAGGCTGGAACCGCCTCATCTATTACAATTCTCCTTTACTTCTCCGCTTTGTCAATGGAGTGGTGACCTATTGGAGTTGATCTAGTAGGTGTGGCCCAAGTACGAGAAAGAAAGAAAAAAAGTTTTTAAAACCGTATACAAATCCGTTTCAGACCATTCTAAGACAGAATCCGTGAGAAAAACATGTTGGTTGAAAAAAGCGCTTGAATGAATCGGTAATTCTCCTCTCCACCTCCCACCACGATAGCGAATCCGAAACTCCCAAGGTTTGTTGCACAACAACCTAGTGTTAGTTGTACCATACAACAAACCTTGGGAATTTTGGATTTGCAGTCGAGGTGGAGGGTTAATTACTGATTCTTTCAAGCACTGCTAAAGTTACAAATCTCGTCAGATTTTCTTGGTTCTTGATTTGTTCCATTACGAATTTGATTTGTCCATTACCATACCTTATGTCGGGAGTTTCAAATTTAATCATGATGTTTTAACAATTCTCGTCCGATTTACATGATTCTTTCTTGTCAACTGTCAATTGTGTCTAGTTGTGGGTCGTAATATATCAAGAGTTTCAAATTTCATCATGGAAGGGGTTGAAGGAGGGGGTGATTGTAATAAATCATGATATATCAACTACTGACGTTAGATATTTGTGATTCTATTTTCGTTTAACCATGCATTTGGTCAAGCTTTGGAAAACATGTCAGGAGTTTCAAAATTCATTATGAAAAGGGGTGAATAGAGGGGGTAATAGCTATAAATCGCGATGTTTTTACTATATCCTTCTGATTTCCGTGACAGTCCTTATTAATGTTTGATCCAGATTTTAGTCCAGATATGCAACCTTGAAAGTTTCAAATTTACAGTCGGTGGAGGGGGTAAATGGTGGAAGGAAGGGTAATACTGAGAAATCATAATATTTTTGTTTTTCTCTTATTTAAATTCTTGCCAAAGTTATACATAAACCATTCATAAGGGACGTATCTGTAATGAATGCATCACTTACCAAAATGTTCAACAATTTCTTTGAACTCGAATTTCAATAACATTTAACATTATAATGAGATGGGTAATTAAAGAAAATTCGCTCATACGATCATGATGCACGGCTGGAGCTTTTTTATTAGGTATACAGGGTGTCCCAACCAAAAGTAACCCCCCTCCCCGCTAAACCTTTTCCCAAAGTTTTTAACATACTGAAGTGAAGCTTGGAGGGCGTTTTTGGGGTGGCTCATACTTTGAAAAAATAAAATGAATGAATGAATGAAATTTTCTATTTCATTGCCAAGTTACAGATTTCTTCTTTTCTGAACACGATGTTGAAACCAGATTTTCAATATATTGTTCCTCTCTCGAAATAGAGCTGATAAACCAAGAAGAAGCATGATTTATCCTAAAGATAATATTTATGTACCTACTTTTAGAAAAAAGTCGTGTTTCTTCATTCGTTTTGGAACAAAATTTGAGGGGGGGGGGGGGGTATGGATGGTTATCTTTGGAACACTCTGCATATTTTTATTGTGGTGCAGTGATATGGTATTACGGAGAGGAAGAAATCAATCCTAGTATATTATAAATTAGTTGGAAAAATAGATCAGACGTTTGAAAATTTGCTTAGAACCACAGACTTTCCACACTTGAGTCTGATGCGCTAACCACTACACCATATCGAACCTTGACTGATGAGTGCCAACGGCAGTACTACCCTATTTGAAAGAGTCTTCAAAGTTACCGTGAGCAGAGCCCTACCAAAACTGACTCTTCCCGGTTGCTGAGATCTAATGTTTCCTGATCCCCATCCCACAAGCAATGCAAACAAAAGTTCCAGTCATGCAACATGACTGGACAGAACAGCTGATCCACCTCTCAAAACATCCACTAGGGCGTACTGGCGTCATTTCATCACTCATTCCCACGCCAAAAACCCGACCTGTATTAGGTATGTTGGGTGTCTCATATAAGGTAGGGAGGGTGGGGTACACACACAGAACAGCTGATCCACCTTCTCAAAACATTCCAGTATGAGCGAATTTTCGTAAATTATCATAATATATAATATGTTAAATTGTTTCAACAATTCAGGACTTTGAGTGAAATGGTAACTACCAATTTTATGGCCAAAAAACTCGTTCTCAATATTATTTGGCAATTGAAAATTTCGTTTTGGAATTTTGGGTTTTACGTATGGCTTTGGCTTTTATTCTTCGTCAACTCTTTGTGTCACTAATTATGCTTGTAGCGAAATTCTGCTAACGCATTTGTCAATTATCATAACTAATGAAGAAACGTGCTTGAAGGGTTTTTTCCCTACATTGTTAATTTGATAAATTCCCTGATCTTATAATTTAAAAAAATATGGCTTAGAAAAAACTCAATGATGGAAACCTTTGTATTTTATTCTGAATAAATCCCAGTTTTCAGATTAAAAAAAGCTTTTGTGGAAGCTGAGATAAAGTGGAGAACTTTTGGGGCAACAATTGCACCATCTCTTATCTGTGAATCACACTAGAGGCACGTTCCCTTAACGGATCGACGAGCTTACTGGCCTATTCCATGGAACTGTCTTTTGTTTATCTTAACCCTTTATGTCCCATTGACGAGATATCTTGCCAACGACGAGCGCTTTTGACTCATTTAGGAAATAGCAAAGGTCTTGAGTATTTAGTATCTTTGAGGAGATTTCATAGGAGGCAGCAAAAGCAAAATATCATTTGGATTTTGCAAACATTCTATCATGTCGTAAAAACATGTTCTTTCTGATGATGAAATTAGGGAAATAGTTACACTGGATTTAAGTGACATTACTAAAGAACCTTGTATCCCAAGGACCTTACTAACCAAGTATTGAACCCAGAACCTTTAAAGTTAGACAATAATGTATTTTGTTAATTTTATCCATTCTCAAGCCGAAATTGAACTAATGAATTTATTTTTGTTGAATGTTAGGCATAGTTTCATTCTCAGTAATGTCAAGCACATTCCTCAAAATGTGAATATATAATTCGGTGAACATGGACCGACTTGGAGCGCTTTTAGTCTAAAGAGGCGAACCATGTAGAGATACAAAAATACGCTGGGCCCTGCTACCTGCTGAGTGACACAGGAGTCAGAACAAAGGGGGCGCACTTGGTTGAAATGCCCGGGTCTTGAAGGTTTAAGCTTAGTACTTGCAGGAAACTCAAAGTTTGAGTGCCTTTCTAGAAAAATGTAATGGGGTGACGCAAAGTGTTTGTGTGGTGGATAAGTAGAATGCAGGATTTGGAGACATTGAAATCGATTAACAGACAAATATTTCTCACACATTAGTCAATGGGCTCCTATGTCTATTTATTCATTTTGGTTTATTATTTCCAATAATAAGCCTATGTGATCGTGTAGCAAAAAATTTTTATAACCCCCCCTCAAACTTTGTCACTTTACGTTTCAAGGAGCGTAGAATCCAAATTTGAAATGTCCGTCCACCGTCCCCCGTCCGCCGTTCACCGTCCGGGCCATAAAAGGCCTAAGAATTGACTTAGAAAACCCGTTCTTTCGCACATAGACTCCATTTGGGGTCTAGTTGGTCCTAACGTTTAACCATCCCGATCGCTTTACTCGCATAGATGCTATGGGCCGAAAACGGGCGAAAATGTGTCTTTTTCGATGCGAGCACGCCTGGCACGCTAGGCAGGGGGTCACGGTGGTTGGTGAGGGGGGGTGAGCGGAGGGTGGAGTGAGAGGAGGCGCCGGCGCCGCGGCACCTTGTGGTGGGTACGGCGCCGGTGTTCCTTCGAGGCATGAATATATGTTTTTTTCAAGGTCATATTTGTGTGTTAATACCAAAGCTTTTCCAACGTATATTTAATAACAAATCCTCTCGACTTTTCGTACGTACTTAGATAATGATATTATTAAGGCAATAACTATTTGAATAGATAGGAGCTCAAATCGAGAAATATAAACATGCGTATATAATTATAGAAGTATAGGTTGTGGCAATTCGAAATAGGACACGCCGAGGAGTCTGGACGGGCCTTATGACGTACGCTAGCCAACTAAAACTTCGATCATACTCAATTGAAAAAATAATAAACCTTTGTGAAATAATTTGCAGCGTTTTTGTATCTATGACTGTATCTATCAGTGCCTTTTTTGAATTTCATGGGAGCAAATTTTTTGAAAATTAGGAATAGGGGAGGATGCTCAAATATTTAGGCTTAGGTATGTAGACTATGTCTACATTGTGTGTTTCTCAGATTTTATGTATATTCTGACATAAACACGTGTTTGATGTTCTCTTTTTTCTATTCACAAATGAAACGAAGCTGAGTTGGATTAATGACTTATTTTATTGTATATTTGCTGTACTTGATGAAATATGTACTCGTACATTTCGTAGGTGAAATTTGAACTGAAATGAAATGTTCACGAGAATGTTGGATCAACTGGCCAAACAGCTAACAAACAAGGGTCTTGGTACAGGCTGTAACTTTGCCGGTGTACCTGAGAAGTGGGCCTCTTCCTCCTTCCAACGGAAGACCCCACTCACTGTCTTATCCTAGATACCTGGAAGAGGGAAGAAGTGCAAGAGGGAATGTGAAAACCAAAGTCGAACTGTGCATTTACAATCTTTTGCAGTAAGGTTTGGAGAAGCCAGCAAAGTTAAAGCACAAAACCTATACACACCTGACTGGTTAAGAAGGATTCTATTATATTGCATATCACTCATAAACTGATTCCCATAAGAGCATTTGACTTGACTGAAATAGGGTAAACAGCCATTGTCGATAATCTCGAGTTAGGAGTCTCAAATGGGTGTCATCTAAAGGTAGGGCTGATTTGTTTATGCTATAGACACAGCAATTGGAGCTTAGGGAACCTTGATAGAAATATTCAATGTATATATAACCCATGCCATGACAATAAACCTTGGCAAAAATAATTTTAGATTTAAAAGTCAAGGTTTGACAGAAACCTATGTAGTTATATTTAGAGAATGCATAAATCAGTGGCGTAGCTAAGCCATTTCTTATGGAAGGGCAACAGTCGAGGATTTAATTTAATTTTATAGTTTTGCTAATAATTTCTAGTGCTTGTTGCTGAGTATACGAAGACTCTTAATAAACTGTCAAACGTTCATATAAGTAGGTACCTAGGTGCTCAATGGCTTTTTGTAATGATCTGAAATCACGGACGCTTTCATATTCATAAACCTGCCTATAGATTAATAAATCATAATACTACTTAGAAAAAATATTATCCAAATAACTAATCAGATCGTGTAAAATTACGATTAATACGAATAGGTACCTACCGATGAATTGAGGAGCACTAGTTTATTATTGCGTTATTCTAGATTTACTGCATGCAAATTCATATATCTATGTGGACTTGGTGTCTTACAGGCGTGAAAATATTTTTTTCTGGACAATATCATACAATTGTATTATATAAGCAGGTACCTACGCGAAATAAAATACAGGGCATGAAACCGAGTTCAAGAAACATAAAAAATTATAAAAAACTCAAACCTGATATATGCTAGGTTAGAATAGAAATTGCTACACTAGATTATTTTTATATTTTCTATTAAACTATTTCAATCGCCACTGCAGGCTTCTATTTATTGTATTCTTGCTTAATTTTAACTGGGATTTAATTCGTAAATTAATGGTATAATACAACGGGAAACTGTTTTGAAACGAACAACCAAGTTGATCAAGTAGGCAGTGAAAAGTAGGGGAAGTTCATAGGGGAATCAGTGGATGCTGAACAATGGATATTTTTATAGGGAAAAATCGCATATGGGCTCGCCCCAGAAGGTAGTGGGGAACGACTTGATTTCAGTTTGTAGTATCCACATTTCCGTTTCGTTGACTAGGTGATTTTACTATGCTCCGTGGGGCTGTAAAATATCCACGCCATTTTGCCCCTACACAAACGAACCTAATAAAAATTTCTTTAGTAAGAGCGTCTGAAGATCGCTTGACAACCAGAATCGTATAATAATAATAGTAGTTGTGTTTTACTAATTACATTCTTTAATTGAAGGTGTTAGGTACTGAAGTTGGAAGCGTAAAATTATTAATTTGGCTATATCGATACAACAAAATTCTGCATCCTCTATAATTTATGGAGGGGCTCTGCCCACCCTGCCCCTCCTCAAACTACGCCACTGGCATAAATTCTCCCTTAATGTAAGAAGCAAAAGAACATAGATATGTCTTTCCTTAATATCTTATTTTTCTGATTACCTATGGGAGAAATTATATGAAATTATAAAACATTCAATTGGTAGCAATGGAATCCCATAGTGTTTGTTGATTTTTCCATTTTCAAAGAAATTAGAAGGATGTAACTAGACCTTCTAAAACCTACAATAAGGCTGATAACGGGGGAGCTGACTTTTTAAATCTTGTCCAGGAGAAACTCCCGAGCAAATTTCAACATCCCAATGTGAAAAGGAGAGAATAGAACTCGGCCAGTTGATCAGGAAAAAGCCCGTCATTCCAATAGTCTCTTAATGCCCCAGAGAGATTCCCTTTCACATTTCGACTTTCTAGGGTGAACAGTAGAGGAATCATCTCCCAGCTGATCTGGATAGATTGCGGTATTCATGTCAAAAATTACTTAATTAGTAGGTACCTGCTTCTTACCGTCAAATACCAAGAGCTTTTCAATAAGTGGTGATCGGTTTTCTTGGGATTTAATCGAATGGAGTTACACTTCCCTCGCTGTGGAGCCATTGAACGTGAAGATGTGGGGTGTTTTATTTGTTTTATACTTTTCGTGTGAAAAAAAATGTGACGCAATTATTTGGTTGACCCCCTCCGTAAAAGACATACCCATGTCAAAACTTACTTGCATAGTCGTCTATTCTCTTATGACTGCTAAATAAATGTTATGATTTCCATCGGTTGGAGCATTAACCACACAGAAACTAAGGTTGGCATGATTCTTGGTTTGTTGGTGTATGAAATAGTTGTGCCTACCCGATGGGGTAACGCTTCAGTGTTTTGTACAACGTTGGATTAGTAATCCTTCGATCAATGTATACTTACGTACTAGGCTGAACACAACTTTCATTCCTGTGTTTTGATTTGTTTACAGGTCTGGAGACAATAGAGGGCTTACATCTATCCAAAAGATCGCAGCCAAGTACAACCTTGGTGATCCTATTGCGGCCAACTTGTTTCAAGCAGAGTGGGATGACTATTGTCCTATTCTCTACAAACAGCTCAGTGGTGGCAAATAAACCATTTAATTTTGTTTCTTAATAATTGTGGCTTCCAACTACTCATGGTGGAAATATTTTTGTTGGAATGTTACCCATCATTTCTCTATAAGCAGCTCAGTGGTGGCAAATGAATAATTACATTTTTTTTTCTTAATAATTGTGGCTTCCAAATACTCATGGTGGAAATAGTTGTGTTGGAATGTTGCCCATCATAACTAATAGTTCACTATCTGCTCTAAACTATTTTTTGTATTAAAAATATTTATTTAATTGGTTTTGCTTGATTCAAAACTACATAAACCTGCTTCACCCGCATTATCCTCACCCAATCCATGAGCTGAATTAAATCTTTTCTCGTTGATTTACACAAAACTTTAGTACAAAATGTAGCTTGTTTGATAGGGATAGGTCAACAAGTTAGTCCAGGGATGCAGCCTGACGGCCAGGGTATAAACTACCCTATGTTTCCTACTTCGTCATTCTTCAGGCAGTTTGTCCACGAGCATATAAAATATGTTTGCAGCAGTGCTCCCCTCGAATGACTCGGAGCAGGAAAAGGGTTTGTCTGGATGTATGATGGGAGAAAGGGATTAGGAAAATTGTGGAATACAGATAATCCTTATTATATAGTAAGGTATGGTACAGTCTTAATAGGTATGAGCATGATGCACTACACATAAAATACAACTAATATTGAGTAACAGGTAATTTGTACATCAATCTGATACAGGTACAGTAATATAATATAGGGTAATACTAAGGAGGGGTGCTGTTGTTTATGATGTTTGAATAACACAGGTTTTGTACATCGTTATTGCATATAGTATGTTTCTTAAAAACATGTAGGTATTATTTGCTCTTATCAGAGTATGAAGAGTACTTGATACATATCAGAAATTTAGGACGAATGCTTGGGATGTGTATTTTAGAACAAAAGAAAAAAAAAATCGGCGTGGACCTTAGGAGGATTTCTGTGCAATAAGATTCAGTTGTTAGGGGATGTATGACAGGAGAGGGGAGAAGGTAACTCTCCTTTTGCTCGTTGGGTTTTCCCTAAAGAGGTTTCGTTGTGTCTGAGGCGTTTACTGTGAATGTGGCTACCAACTGGATAAACCACAGCTGAGGGTCTAATGCCGAAAAGTCTGGGAGCCTGTCGTTTACCACTTCGACTATTGTTGGAGACATTTCCGGGGATGTTTGTGTTGGGGCATCCATGGCTCGTGAAAGTTGCTTTACGATTTTCGACTGATCGAAAAAACTGTATGTTCAAATGTCGGGGTCACCACTTCTTACGACGCTCGTAACACTCTTCACTTTCTAATAATCTATCACATGTTTGATAATTTACTCTGTATCTGCTCTGGTATGCTGAGATTTGAGAGAGAGACTACCTACTAGTCCTTCCAGAAACATGCTCGCGAGTTGGTGTACCCAGGCCGACCTGGCTGTGTTTTCCTGCTGGAAAGACTAGGCTTGTATGGAAATTTAAAGTGAAATTTATATATGTTTTTCGTGGTAACTTTTTAGTTATAAAATTTGGTTACCTATTGAACAGCGTGCTCGCGAGTAAACTCAAGCAGAGCCTAACCTAATCTGAGTAATTCCCCATAAACATGCTTGTGAATACACAAGCAGAGCCTAACTTACGGAATATTCTCAGGTTGTTCAGTAAAATTTGGACATGCTCGCCAGTGGAACTCAAGCAAAGCCTAACTTATGGAAATCTCAGTTTAATGTAATAGCTAATATTTACAAGGTTGATAGAAGAAACAACTCTTATTGAACGAATATTGCATATATATATATATATTATATCAGTGAATTTTGTACAAAATATTATGAGTAATTTTTACAGAGCTTATATCTAGAGTATTTAGCTAGATATAAAGATAGGTTTGTACTTGGAATATTTATGGTATTTTTACAAGTTTTATGCTAGTAGGAAGGGGAGTGCGTGAGTTTGAGGCCGGAGCCTGTGTTAAGTAAGAGGATCTGAGGAGAAGTGGTGGAGTGGTCTGAGTGCAAACTGTGTTCCCAAGTTCCCGTTTTTTGAGTATATATACCCCGGGGACCTCCCACTTATTTCTGCTCAGAAGAGATCTCGGCAGGGGTGCGAGTCTCCAGGGATGCAGCCTTACGGCCAGGGTGTAAACTACCCTATCGAGTCATTCTTCAGGCAGTTTGTCCGCGAGCATACAAAATATGTTTACGGCAATGAGCTAAGTACAGAAGCAGAATGGAAGAAGCAATGGAAGAATGAAATGAGTGTGAACCAATTACTACCATGGCTATCGGAAATCTAGAAGAAAAAAATTGATACTTTGCAAACATTGAAAACGAATGAATAAGATGAGGCAAGTGACAAAGAGAAATCTATTGAAACTATACAATTTTCACCAAACTCTATCTACGCTGGTATATCCCACATTGAAGTCCACACAGATATCTATATGTTTGAATTCACCCAGATTATTATCATATAATATTTTGTTTCTCATTATAAATTTATGTAAATAAAAATGTCATACCTTCTTGGAAAAATGATCACCGAGTAAAAAATAAATCTAAACTTTAGTAGCAGTAGTCAATGGACTCAGCAATATGTATTGATTTCATGGGGAGTTGTCAAATCCAACTATTGAGGTGATCAAACTTCGACATTTAGCTAATGCAAATCAAATCTATTTTCATAAAAACAATGACTTAGGATACACCAGTGGCACAGAACCAAAACTTCAACTTCAAATAATTCTTAAACAAAGGACTTTGAAGATGCACTAAAATCTCAAGAAATTGATTTGTGGTCGAAGAGGAAGTCGACAATCGTCCATGCAATGTGTTCCCTAAATTTAAATACTTGAATCAATCAATCAATCGCATATTTAGATTAAAAACATTGCGCTTCGGGGAGCAAAGATCCAGCATCTTCTCATCTCACAGGACTAAACGCTCTGAGATGAGATCCTAAAATTCCCCTTGCTCTTCACAGAACCCTGCGCACGAGGGAACAAGTAGGTTCCCATCCAGCATCCTTTCCTTATAGTAGGCTAGTTATTAGACATGGAGTCAAAGTCTGTCTAGCTAGGTACCTTGAAGTAAAAAACACAACAGTGGTTACCCACGACGTTTCCTTGTTCTCCATACCCTCAAGATACGATGGAAGACCACCCTCAATTTTTTGATGCCCAGGACCCCACGGGACCATCTGTTGAACACAGTTCTCTGCCTTCTCACACCAGCTTCATGTTGATTCAACTGATGATGACGAAACTATACCTTATGAGAATATTTTGAAGATTTTGGTGCTTCGAACCCTGTAGCTGAAAAATTTTTGGGAGGCGAGTTTTGGATATGGCGTTTCTCTATAAGGTAGGTAGGTACCTAACGTTTAGTTCTTACCCACGATAACAGCATTTTAGAATCTAAGATTTCAAAAACTTTAGTAGCACGTATTTTCTTTTTTTCATATAAAACAGTATTATCATAATACATTGTTAATTACCACAAACACAATCGAGACATGTTGATCTCTATTATAGGACAAATGTTAAATTTTGAGTAGTTAGGTAGAATTGGAAAACGCAACAATATCAATTACCTACAACTACAACACTTTCCACCATTGGCAGCTGTCTTCCTGTTCTCAACTACCTATACCATGCCCAACTCTACCTCATAATTTTCGGTCTTGATTCGGCTTGTGGCTTGGTAAAAACATAGGGTAGTGTAAACTCAGTGGCGATTTCCTTCATTTTAGTTTCTGTGTTGCGTAGGTACCTACCTACCCAGGTCATCAGCTTTCTGACGAAGAGACGACAAGTGCTGATGTGCTTGTTCGTCAATGGAATTCCGGATTCTGAGACAAAGTATTGCAGCCTCATTGGTTATTGACATGTAGATAGCTCCAGTTTCGCTCCTTTTCGCCCTGGCGTGTAGGGCATGGTAAAACACTGTTTTATACCATTTTCGCTATAATTGGACTAACTGAAGCGCAATTATTAAACTATCCACCGTTGTCGTTCAAGACCTTTTTTACTGTATACCTACCTTGTTGTTTTCATCAAAGCTAGCATCTCTTGAAGCTTGGAAGACACCTTGGCCTACACGAAAAACACTTCTCTATACATATAGTCATGTTTGAAATCGATCTAGTATCTATAATCAGATATAGAAGGCTGAAATGGTTCGCAGACGACTGCATGTATGAGTTATCCTACTATAGAAGGTCGCCTTCTTATAGGTGCCAAACTTCCTTCACAACCTTTTGCTTAATTCTTTATACAACCTTCACACGCTGACAAACAGTAACGTTTCACCGAATTCGTTTTAAACAATATTTTTTTCGTGGTTTTTGTGACCAAGTCGTTTTCCAATGTCCAATCATAATTCGTTTTCCTTAGTTTCATCGTTCGTTCGTTTTCTTTTTTTTAGTTTCGATATTTGTGTTTTGTTTCCTTGTTTTTTCGTGTTTGGTTTCATTTGAAGTACCTAAGGTTTTCAATTTCAGTTTTGTGATTATGTAAATATTGTATAAACACATTTGTACTTTTCCTCAAATTAATTTAATTATTAAATTAATTAATCTTGTAATCGGGCTTTGCCCGTGAATTATGTTAATAAATAAATGTAATTATAGGTACCACCTACCTACGTTTTTAGAGGGGTCAGGATTCGAAGGTGCTCAATCATTTTAATTTATGTTTTATAGGTAGTAACTACCAAGCATTCTTTCAAATACCTACGTCTCATTAACCACTTGTTTTTATGATTTGCTCAGGAGAGTAGACACCGTTCATATACAAAAAGTAGCATAACTGTCCATAGTGTCCATGCCTACAGTGTTTGGAGTCTTAATACCTTGTCCCCCCCCCCCCCCCCCCCCCCCCCACTCCTCAAAACAGTCATGCAGCATGATCATATGAGCGAATTTTCGTATACAATCGTATAATATTTAGGTTGAAATGTTATGAATCTTGAGTACTTTGAGTGAAATTAAAGTCTTATTAACAATTTGATGCAAAAAAAAAAAAAAACTTGTTCTAAACAATTGTTTGCTATTTCTAACAAAGTTTTTTGGAGTTTTTGCGGTGTTATCAATTTTTCAGCACATAATACAGAAATTTAAGTACATTTTTCAAGTTAAAATTGTGTAAGTACATTTTAAATGTTTCATTTCTTAGTTGAATCCGCAAGAATATTACCAATTTAACGATTTTTAGCCAGTTTTACTGATTTTTAGTACCTACATATTTTGAAAGGTGACCAATTTATTGTGCTTAAAAATTGCTGTCCGACAAACTCAACCTATCTTTTGGAATAAATGGTTTTTAATCAAGAACGGAATTTTTATCTCAGTCCTAAGGAGAGTTATCGTCTGGTATGACATACACACACAATCGTTTGAGAATGCCTCAAAATGGATTTCGATGAAGACATTTTTGTGATATTTCCTCTTTTAAATTTGTGGAGACATAGCAATAACTTCATCTTCTACTGAATACAGGTATGAGGGTGGAAGTATGACGGCTTCTTCCTTTTTATGTATTTATTGAGTTCACAACTAGTTTCGCCCTTTGCAGGCCTCATCAGGTGCTACAATATAACATTGGTTTTATAAATGATGGTGTATACAGAGGTACAATGTGCTATTTGTTATCTGCAAGGTGCAGGCACTTACTATAGGGGGACCCATACAAGGTGTATTTTGTCATGGTGTTGCAGAAGTTATAATCGTATAATCTTGTATATTTTATATTATATTCAGTACATTTAATTAGTATATTGTGTAGTAAGTACCTACAAATGAAGGATAGCTACTGGCCATGCTGGATTACTACCTTATACCCCCCAATTTGGTAAGCCCCATTCATACACTAGCAGCCTACTCATAACTTATCATACCTAGCATATAACTAAATCTAAACTATATGATCATAATTTCTAGACCTTTTCAAACCATTGGACGAAATCATAACATCTGAGACTGAAATTATAACTTCTGCAACACCATGACAAAATACACCTTGTATGGATCTGTCCCCCTATAGTAACTGCCTGCACCTTACAGATAACAAATAGCACATAGTACCTCTGTATATATAATTATTTATAAAACCAATGTTATATTGTAGCACCTGATGAGGCCTGCAAAGGGCGAAACTAGTTGTGAACTCAATAAATACATAAAAAGGAAGAAGCCGTCATACTTCCACCCTCATACCTGTATTCAGTACGAAGAAATGGCCCACTACACGAATACCTATTCATCTTCTACGAAAATTCGCTAATCAGACCAGCAAAAAACTTGGAACAAAAATCAGAAAGAAAGTACAACTTTTTAAAAATAAACTCAAAACATACCTAGTCGAAATTACTTTCATAAACTCAAGGCACAATTTCAAATAAAAAACGGTTCATTGTCAAATTGAGATTAAAAAGTAGGAAAATGAAATACACAACCATCAATCCTATGTCGCAAATAGTTTCGAAATTACACCTGTGCATTGGGCCTTTAAAATACAAACTTATAAAATACTTATTTGCCTTTAGTAGGTAGGTAGTACCTACCTATCTTCATAGCTTCGAGAAGCGGCATGTAACATTAGGTCCGGTGTAGTCAAGTGGAATTAATTCCAATGTTTTGTGACGTTTAGATGCTTCGGACTACTCTTTCATCGTTGAGAACGAAGTAAGTGGCATTTGTAGGTACCTATACATGCTTGAGAAAATTTACTTCGACTTTCTCGACCTCCGTGTCCCTTTCTTTTGTTTCCTCCGGTAGGTTAGATGTTCCCCGATCATTTCCTTGACCTTTGTTTTCTTCATTGGAAGAATTATACCCTTTCCTTCACCTTCCTTGATCCCATGGACCAGCGTTGGGTAAACCAATAGACGTCTTCCCAACTCTTTCAATTTAGTTTTTTCGTTTTTAGTTAATGGTGTGCCCCCTCCGCCTTTGGGAAAGTTTAAAAAAAAGTGTGTGTGTACTTCCAGACGATAACTCTGTTTAGGATCTAAATAAAAATTCTGTTCCTGCGCCAAAATATCAAGATTTACAAATAAAAGGATTAGTTCGTTGGCCAGCCCTTTTTGAGCACAATAAATGTTTTACATTTCAAAAAATGTGCTAAAAAATCATTAAAAACTTTAATTTATATTTTTAGCTGAATTTTAGTCAAATTAAGTTTATCAACGTTGAACTAAATCATTGAAGAATTCATTTACAAAATTATGGTGAAAAATGTACTTAACACTTACATTTGCTGAAAAATCGATAAAAAACGCTGCAAATTATTACACAAAGGTTTATTATTTCTGTATTAGATAGCCCTTCTACACAGATCATTGGCCAATAATAATTGTTATTAAGCCCCACGTATCATGTGTAAATTATCAAAACTTGTCTGCAACGTGGTCTATGAAAGAAATTAGCCTCGGAGGTTCTAAAGCTGATAAGAATTTGAATAAAAAAAGAGCATGAGAACTGAGAATATTACAGAAATATAAAATAACCAGGTGACTCAGAAAGAGTAACGCTTAGACCACCGAGAAGTTTCAACGACCCTCTGCTCGCAAATTGAAAAGAACCAGAACTTTTAAATCAAACTCTACATTCACAGATCAAAAAATTAAAAACTCAAGGAATTTCAAAACGAATTTCCATGAAGGAAATTTCGGATTCATTGCAATAGCTTAATTTTCTTGGAAAATTGGCTTAAACTTTCCGAGCTTGGTAGACTCGGAAGTAATTGACTTTCTGTTGTTGGAATAATAATGTAATTAAGAGTAGTTCCTAAGTATTTACTAATCAATAATTTAATAGATTAATGTAACTGAAGTAGATGATTATCAACCTACGCTTCGCAAGCCCAATAGGATACAGAAGACATAATAAACTCGATGTCGGGAAGTCGGAATTCCATTTGAATTATATTATCAGCTAGTTCAATTGTCATAGTTTTCAAGGCGATTTTGATATGTTTTACTGGTTACGATTCACTCCCGTGTTGATTTTTTTTTTTTTTTTTTTTTTTTTTTTCCTTGTCGATGCCTAAGCCCATAGGGCAAGCAAATGAATAAACGCATAGCGACTGGGGTGGTTTCGTTCGATTCTTTGGGCGGATACCCATATATGAAACTCAAAAAATCATTACTGTTACATAGAAAGATTTCAAGATCTCGATTTTTAAATAATTCAGCCCTTAGGTTCTACTCTTTAGTGTTGATCAAACGCGATGCCGATATTACTGGCTTATCCCAGGCCGAAAAATGATTTTTGGTCCAATACTTTTTGAGAAAAATTTCGGACGGCGGACGGACAGATTTTTTTCTCTTTTTTGTTCGATTTTTGGATTCTACTCATCTTGAAACGTGAACCAACAAATTTTGAGGGGTGGAAGGGGGGGGGGGGGGGGGTTTAAAAAATTGTTTTTTTGGTCGATTACAAAGGTTTATTATTGAAAATAATAAACCAAAACTGCAACTATAAAAGCTAGAATCACAAAAGCTTTTCATTAATTGCAGAAAAAGTCTGTTTTCAATCGTAGAATATGATTTAGAACGAGTTTATTTGCTATACAGTTGGTGGTTAACAATTTCTTTGCTCTCAAAAGTGCTAAAATTTCAAAACAAATTAATAAAATATAATACGATAATCTACGAAAATTCGTCTAACCTTTCGAATTACCTTTTGGTAATGACCTAGGGCCGGTTTCACTAACGTTTTGATTCGAGTTCAAGATGCGGTTCGACTATTGAACGGAGATCGTCCGCAATATTGGATTTCGCCATAGAAGTCCAAGGCTGGTCTCCGATCAACCGGCGTCCAGTGATTCAGTGTTGAACGCTCGATGTCAGTCGGTTACGGGGGCATAAACTCGGATCAATAGTTGCTCGACTCTTAACTTACCAAACCACCTCATAAAAATTTGGCCAAAATTCTCGTGACAATTTTTTCGACTTCAATCACGAACACAAAGCTTCCCTAACTTCGGTAGTGAAGAAGCGAAATCAAAAACACGACATTTCCGCTCCCGAAATAAGGCATCTCCTCGATGTAACCCGAAAAACCAACCTGCGACCTGGACTCTTGGAATCTTTTCAACAGGAGATTTTAATGATCCGAGTTCAGTCGGAAACTCGCTCCTAGAAACTCAGTTCAACTTTGTGAAACAGAATAAATTCAAACGGAATTCAATCTATGGTTTACATTGAACTTGTATCCTGATAAACCAAGTTCACGTTTTTCTTAGCGGCCTTTAGTAGTTTGCCGAGGTATAAAACTTGGATTCAGAGTTCCCTTTCCATCATATGTATAACCGGGGGATCCTAATTTGCCAGTCTCATTAAAATAAGGAAAAATCGATGAGAGCTCAGTGAATTTTGATCCTAAACACCGAGCTAAGAATTTTGATACCAAAACATCCCAGAAAATCAAGGGAAAAACCTCGGAATATCACCTTGGAAGGATCCGAATTTTTTCAGTTTCCCTAAAGGTGGGGGGGGGGGGGGGGGGCTTGCATGGAGACGCTTCGAACTAAATTGCGACGAAGTTAAGGAAAGAGCGTTAATAAAAAACTGAAGTTAAAGAAGAACGTTGTACATTTCCACGAAAATTAAAGGTGAGTCTACACGGGGAGAGCTAGAGCGACACTGATTGCGTAGAGCAGTGTCAGCTGTGTCTACACCATGAGCCCTGAGAGAGCTAGAGTAAGTTCCTGAGATGGCTCTAGCAGAGGTGATAGCCAGGGCAGTGTCGTGTCTATCTACACGGTCTCGCTTCCTTCAGTCTCATTTCGACCGTTACTATGGTTTCATCGAAGTAGAATATCGTTCACGCGGCACTTTTGATTGCCCTAATTATCAAGAGGAAACGTGAAAGAAGGAAACAGCGACTTTGAATGAAAGAATGGATTCTGCAGTAAAAACAATTGGGTGTGTTCGCGACTTTACTTCCTAAGCTGACGGCAAGCGATCCCAAGATGTATAAGAACTTCCAACGAATGTCGGCCACAAATTTTCAGGAGCTGCTGAGCAAGATTTCTCAAGTTATATGATTCTTCATTTACATAAGATGATGTATTTAACTATATTCCAATAAATGAATGTAATAAAATAAATGTGTAAAAATATATTCCAAGTGAACTAAAACTGAAGTATAATTACTTATACCAAATGAAAGACAGTACATATCACTCGAAATTTGGTGTTTGTTTATAGAGAGAGCAGTAAATTTATCAACTTTTCATTGCGTTTACGTCTTCTTTCCCACTCATGTTGACGTTATTTTCCTGCCAGCCGTCTCCTAGTCTTTGAGGAGAGCGAACGGATGAACGTAAGGATGGTCAAAATCGATGAATATAAATTACATCTATCGATAACGGGAAAGTTCCAGGCATGCAGCACGATCATAAAATTTAGGCAAATGATTGTACTAAATTTATGTTCAATTTTTTTGGAATCTGAGCTTTTTGAGTGCAAAGAAATTGTCATATTTTATGTTAAAAAAGGAAAAAAAAATTTATTCTGAATAATAGTCTGTTATTCAAAAAGTGATTAAGGATTTTTTTTTGCAGTTGTTATTGATTTTGCAGCACATTTGAATGAAATTTAAGTAGAGGTACATTGTGCATTCTTCAGCATAATTTTGTGCATATCTGATGAAACATCCCACAATCCAGGAAAAGCTTCTAGCCGGCTGACAATGCAGTCCGTTACTTATTGATGATGACCTAACCGTCGAAATCGATGTAACATTGTAACTTTTTATTTTCGTGGAAATAGACAACGCTTTTCTTCAACTTCTATTTTTATCGGAGACGCTACGGTGGCAGGACGCTCATCACTCACCAACTCCTGCATTTCTATGAGACTACTGTGGGATGAGCGTCTGGTAGCTGCGCCTCTAAATATGGAAGCCGAGCGTCTGACGCTGGACTACTCCTTGGGCCCGGTGCACACGAGCGTCAAAATGACGCTTGACGCCGCGTCATTTCTTGGAATCGCTATCTGCGTCCTATCTGAGTTTCAATGCACACGAGCGGCAAAAGGACGCAGGACGCCGCGTCATGACGTGTCGGTCACTCGCTCGCCAACTACGAGGATGGATCTGTACCCAGATATTGAAGAAGAAAGTCGTTTTTTCGTATTTGGTGTACAAGTACGTATTTCGCAAAGAAGAGGGCAGAAATCGGAAGTACTGAAGAAGCGAATATTATTGAAATTAAATTACCTACGTTTTTCAGCATAATTTTGAGCAAAACTTATTAAATGTCCTAGTTAATCGTTTATAGTTTAGTTTTGACTAAAATTGTGCTAAAACTTATAAATGTAACGCTTTTTGGCTGTTTTTAGCCATTTTTAGTGATTTTTTTAGTACATATATATATATATATATATATATATATATATATATATATATATATATATATATATATATATATATATTATATATATATATATATATATATATATATATATAATATATATACATATATACATATTATGTATGTATATATATATTATATACATCATTTATTTCTGCGAAGATTCGCTAAAAACGGCATGTTGGGCATAGCACGTAGCTTTCTCGTATCCTTTGACAATGAATCAATGTGCAGAAAATTGAAGTTTTTCAAAAAATCGTGGGCCGAAATCTTCAAAATGATGGTTGACGCGAAGTGACGCAGCTGCACGTGTGCACCGGACGATTGACTGCTGAGTACTGCTAGGGGTATCGGGCGGCAATATACCTATCGCCCGCAACGCGCGTCCCACAGAAACCTGCGTCAACTTTGATACCTATCCGCGTCAACGCCAGCTGCAGATAGGTATCGGCGTCCCGTGTGCACCGCACCATGCTCCGCTGTGTATCTCTAGTTATCCGATTGAAAATGACGCGGCGTCAAGCGTCATTTTGACGCTCGTGTGCACCGGGAGAGCTGTCCAGAGGCTCCCCTTTGCGTCTGAGGTGTACTATCTGCTCAACATTGGAGACGGAGTATCTATGTATCACATTCATTTCTCTCGTGTACAGATTAGAAAATGGAAAAATGCAACTGAACTTTCAGTAAATGATATCTTAGTTTGTGGAGGGAGAAAAATAGTTACCGATAGACATCCAGCTAGAACTTGTCTTCCTTAGGTCATCGTTTACTAGTGATACAACAAACTTGAACTATTCAAAATTCAGTTGTAACAGTTCTCACCAACTGCTACGAAAGCCGTTAAAATAGTAAATGGCGACAGAGTCACACGTCGACTCTGTCGTTCCCCTCATTGTGCCTCCAGACCTTCTCAAGGAGAGTCATCTCTCTCTCTCTCTCTCTCTCTCTCTCTCTCTCTCTCTCTCTCTCTCTCTCTCTCCTCTCTCTCTTTATCTCTCTCTCTTTTGTGCGCATAGCAATTAACTATCATATAAGCTATTATTGATTTATACCCATATCTAACCCAATTTCTATCCTCACACCTCTATACCTCCTTGAGGTATTTCTTTCACCTCTATTGAAGTGTATTCAATAATACATCCTGACCACAGGCTAGTCAGATCTCCTCGCGTTAATACCTTTCTTTTGGAACACCATAAAGAAATAGGTAATGAAATTATCCAAGTGATTAATTTATGTGTCACACTTATTAACCTTTATCCCGAAATAATAATTAAATATATCAAAATAGAGAAGAGGCAATAGACAAATTAATCACAACAATCATTAGATTAGACTATGAACTAAGAAGGAATCAAAGGTTCCATAGCCTAATAAGAGAGAATATGAATTAACTTGTTGAGTGACTGAGGTGGTTTGAGAGAGAAGACTTGTTGGTTTGAAAGCTTGAGCAATATGAACCTTTTGATTGAGCCGCATCCTTATTTATATCCCGTCCTCCACTGGGGTATCCCCCTTCCAGTGTATGTACTCTCCCTTCTCTACTAAGGTCGGATTCGTATCTTGCTTATTGGTAAAAGTTTTTAAAAATCGAGCACGACAAGGTACATTTCATACCAACCTCATTAGCGAATTTTGGTAAAAAATGAAGCAATTGCAAAGGATTAAAAAGTTTTATAAATACAATTTTCTTTGGACATACATATTTATATGTATACATTTAATGCGTATGAATCAATCGAGACGACATGTCCCCATAAAATTATAGTCCGCAATCTACCAGAAAATTAACTCTCTTAATTAAATAACAGGCAGAGGGTTTGATGATTTGGAATTATGGGATTGAACGCACTAATGCCGGAAACCATGGAGTCACACGGCTAACAGGATGTTTTAAGTTATGATAGAATTTAGAAATTTAAAAAAAAAAAAAAAAAAAAAAGTCTAAAAACTCGTGATAAGAGGCAGGCATGAAACCAGTTTGTATTGGCTCGGACCCCATCCCTGATGAATAAATTGACGGTATCTGATAATTTTCTGGATGCTTTCTTTGAATCTGACAAATTTTAAAAATTTTAAAAACGTCAAAAATAACGTTTTTAAAGACAGGGATAAAAATAGCTTCATTTCACTCAGACCTCTCTTCTTAAGCATAATTCTACGGTATCTGACAGTTTTCCGAATGATTTCGGTGAATCTGACAAACTAAATTTAAAATTGTGGCAAAAAATTCGTGATTAGTGGCATGAAACTAGTTGGAATCGGTTCAGACCACATACCTGATGAACAACCTTACTGTATCCGACAATTTTCTGGATGCTTTCTGAGGATCTGACAAATTTTAAAACATATCAAAAATTACGTCATGAGAGGCAGGGACATAAATAGCTTCATATCCGTCAGACAGCTCTTCCTAAGCTGTAAGCTTAATTCAACCGAATCTGACGGTTTTCTGGATGATTTTGGTGAATCTGACAAACCAAATTTAAAATTGGCTCAGACCACATCCTTGGTGAATAATTTGACGGAATCCGATAATTTTCTGGATGCCTTTTGTGAATCTGAGAAATTTTAAAATTTTAACAAATTTCAAAAATTACGTCGTAAGAGGCAGGAACAGAAATATCTTCATCTCACGCAGACAGCTCTTTCCAATCAGCTTTTCAGCATAATTCAATCGAATCTAACAATTTTCAGAAAGATTTCGGTGAATCTGACAAACCAAATTCAAAATTGCGTAAACATTTCAGGCATAGGTTTTGTTTCGGCTCAGACCGGCTCAGGATAAGCTTGAACCTTTTTAAACGTGAAATATGTCTAACTCGTCGTTGTATGGGTCATGTAATTTGTGTTGCTTTTAGGCTTTCTCAGGGGATCCAGAGCCGCGTTTTGGGGGGCCAATCTTTACCTCTGCGTAATTGGTCTCGTCACTGCTCAGCCCTTTTAATAGGGTAAAAGTAACCTAATTATACTATACAAAGGTCTTAGTTGATCGCGGTAGAATTATCTTCTTATAAAAGAATTCCATGTAAATATATTACCAGTTTTGAGATATTTCCAATACATCTTTGTAAATGTATCATTCTCGGTGTTGATTACGCAAATTTTGAAAAACCTTGCTCTTGTAATTCAGAATCAAGTTGTCCCCAAGTCACAAAAGGTTATTTGAATCCCCAATTTCATTGAATTCCCTGTAGTATAGATCTGCTATTTCATAGAACTAAGTTCCTAGAGTGAAAGACCTAAAACATCCCTTCCGGAAATTCATATTGTCCTTTTTGACAGCAAAAAGTTGTTCCTCTCGCTACAACTGATTTTCGGCACGCATTCTACCATCGATCCAGGAGAGGACCTCGGGCTTAGAGATGACCCAAGGGATAGACTCTTTTGATTGGTCCACAGCACCAGTGTATTTCTTATCAGGAGAACGCTATGATAAACACTGATAGGTACCTGAGTATCTCTACTCACGAAAATACGAGCCACGGCTCTCATTGAGCTGACGATATCATCACTCATCTTTGGTTCTCAATGGTCCTAAATAGGCAGATTCCTATTTCATCGGTAGATCAATACACTTCTGATGTCAATAATCAATCAAAACAATGTTTATTTTTTCCAACAATTTTATTCCAACTATAATAGATTTCATGTCAAATTAGAACTAGAAATATTATATATCTATATATATATATATATATATATATATATATATATATATATATATATGTGTGTGTGTGTGTGTGTGTGTGTGTGTGTGTGTGTGTGTGTGTGTGTGTGTGTGTGTGTGTGTGTGTGTGTGTGTGTGTGTGTGTGTGTGTGTGTGTGTGTGTGTGTGTGTGTGTGTGTGTGTGTGTGTGTGTGTGTGTGTGTGTGTGTGTGTGTGTGTGTGTGTGTGTGTGTGTGTGTGTGTGTGTGTGTGTGTGTGTGTGTGTGTGTGTGTGTGTGTGTGTGTGTGTGTGTGTGTGTGTGTGTGTGTGTGTGTGTGTGTGTTGTGTGTGTGTGTGTGTGTGTGTGTGTGTGTGTGTGTGTGTGTGTGTGTGTGTGTGTGTGTGTGTGTGTGTGTGTGTGTGTGTGTGTGTGTGTGTGTGTGTGTGTGTGTGTGTGTGTGTGTGTGTGTGTGTTGTGTGTGTGTGTGTGTGTGTGTGTGTGTGTGTGTGTGTGTGGTGTGTGGTGTGTGTGTGTGTGTGTGGTGTGTGTGTGTGTGTGTGTGTGTGTGTGTGTGTGTGTGTGTGTGTGTGTGTGTGTGTGTGTGTGTGTGTGTGTGTGTGTGTGTGTGTGTGTGTGTGTGTGTGTGTGTGTGTGTGTGTGTGTGTGTTGTGTGTGTGTGTGTGTGTGTGTGTGTGTGTGTGTGTGTGTGTGTGTGTGTGTGTGTGTGTGTGTGTGTGTGTGTGTGTGTGTGTGTGTGTGTGTGTGTGTGTGTGTGTGTGTGTGTGTGTGTGTGTGTGTGTGTGTGTGTGTGTGTGTGTGTGTGTGTGTGTGTGTGTGTGTGTGTGTGTGTGTGTGTGTGTGTGTGTGTGTGTGGTGTGTGTGTGTGTGTGTGTGTGTGTGTGTGTGTGTGTGTGTGTGTGTGTGTGTGTGTGTGTGTGTGTGTGTGTGTGTGTGTGTGTGTGTGTGTGTGTGTGTGTGTGTGTGTGTGTGTGTGTGTGTGTGTGTGTGTGTGTGTGTGTGTGTGTGTGTGTGTGTGTGTGTGTGTGTGTGTGTGTGTGTGTGTGTGTGTGTGTGTGTGTGTGTGTGTGTGTGTGTGTGTGTGTGTGTGTGTGTGTGTGTGTGTGTGTGTGTGTGTGTGTGTGTGTGTGTGTGTGTGTGTGTGTGTGTGTGTGTGTGTGTGTGGTGTGTGGTGTGTGTTGTGTGGTGTGTGTGTGTGTGTGTGTGTGGTGTGTGTGTTGTGTGTGTGTGTGTGTGTGTGTGTGTGTGTGTGTGTGTGTGTGTGTGTGTGTGTGTGTGTGTGTGTGTGTGTGTGTGTGTGTGTGTGTGTGTGTGTGTGTGTGTGTGTGTGTGTGTGTCCAGAGAGCATTTCGGCCAGCGGATGGCACAGCGGAGAACCTAACAGTTCTCCAAACTGTCATTTCGCTGGCCCGCATCAAGAAACGGCAGCTCCATCTTGCCGCTCTGGACGTCGCTAAGGCCTTTGACACAGTTAGCCACTTTGCCCTGACCGATTGTCTTCGTGGTGTCGGGGCCCCTGCTCGTTTAATTGAGTATGTTGCCTGTCTGTACCACGAAGGCGTGACGGTCCTTGCGGCAGGAGGTGAGATGTCAGAAGATGTTGTCATTGGGCGTGGGGTACACCAGGGGGATATTCTATCGCCAATCCTCTTCAACCTGGTCGTGGATACTGCCTTGGGTAAGCTGCCAGATGAAAGAGGGTTTGATCTTGCCCCTGGGGTGCGAGTAGGTGCATTGGCTTGTGCCAATGACGTCATCCTACTCGCATAAATCTGTGAGGGCTTGCAGGTCGCCCTCATTGCCTTTGCTGAGCAGCTAGCCCGGTGTGGTTTAGTGGTCCACCCTTCTAAGTGTGGGTCGGTCTCCTTGGTCCCGTCGGGCCACCAACATAAGGTGAAGGTGGTGGATGAGGAGTGCTTTGTCTTAGGACAGACACCCATCCCCGCCCGATCCGTGTTGGAGGTCTGGCGGTACCTTGGGGTCGACTTCATGGGTGTGGCCACTATAGCCGCAAGCCGTGTGGACCTTGGTGGAGCATTAGCTCGTGTCACCAAGGCTCCATTGAAGCCACAGCAGAAGCTGCGCCTCCTTCGCACGTACTTACTGCCAAAGCTAACCTATGGGTTAGTCTTTGGCAGGCTTACTGCGGGGAGGCTGCTTGAATTAGATCGTGAAGTTCGCTCTGCTGTGCGCTCTTGGCTAGGCTTTCCACCTGGTGTCCCAAGTGCTTACATCCACGCACCGGTCAAGGCCGGTGGGCTCGGTATTGTCTCTCTTTCTGCCAGCATCCCATCTTTACGCCGCCAGCGCCTGCTTGCCCTTAGGGGCTCGAGCTGGGAGGTCGCCCGCACAGCTGCTGACCTGGACTTTGTCCGGCAGCAGTTGTTGTGGTGCGATCGAGCAACACCAACTGCTCCAAAACCCAGCTCATCTGCTGAGTTCGCTGCTGCACTGCATGAGTCAGTAGATGGAAAAGAACTCCGACAGTGCTCTGAATCCCCCATTTCTACCCAGTGGGTGGAATGGGCTTCAGAGGGCATTGGGGCCCGCGACTATCGCCATTTTCACGCCGTCCGGGTGGCTACGTTAGCCACCTCGGTGAGGTGTTCGAGGAGTAGTCGCGGGACAGTAGACACCCTTTGCCGTGCCTGTCGGGGTAAAAATGAGAATCTCTATCATGTGGTGCAGCAGTGTCCTCGTACTCACGGTGGCCGCATTTTACGTCACGATGCGGTTGCCAAGCAGATAGCAGGTGCTTTGTCATCTAGCGGCTGGGATGTCGAAAGGGAGAGACTATATCACATGCCGAGTGACCGGGGCAAGAAGCCAGATATCGTTGCGATCAAGCCCGATGGGTCTGCCATAATCCTGGATGTCCAGGTTGTCAGTGGCAGCGTGGACATGGAACAGACCTGGCGGGCTAAGAAAAGTAAATATGATAGAAATGATCTGCGCCAAGCGATATCTGAGCTAAAAGGAGTGGCACCTAATAAAATCAAGGTCATTGCCGCGACCGTGTCATGGCGCGGGGTGTGGTGCGGGAAAAGTGCCACGGAGTTACTCGAGTTGGGCATCTCGGCAGGAGTGCTCCGTGGTATCACCACCCGCGTCCTGAGGGGTTCTTACTTGAACTGGTGGTCATTCTATAGGGGCACTTCCTTTCATCCCATTCTTCCTCCTCGTCCTGCAACTTCCCTTATCCCTAGAGCCGGCGTCGGGTAAACCTGGGCGTCCTCCCCTATTTTATTTGTTTATTTTTCATTTTAATGGCGTGCCCCCTCCGTCTTTGAGGGGAGTTTTTCCAAAAAAAAAAAAAAAAAAAAAAAAAAGTGTGTGTGTGTGTGTGATATTTGGTGCGACGTTTCGGTCAGGATCTTGAGCCCATTCCCCAGCATTGAGCCCAATTATGAAAAAAGAAAAATCAAAGAGATGGCATACATTGTAAAAAACAAAAATAACATGAATTTCAAAAAAGATGTAAAAGGGTTATCAACTACCTATCATAAGTTGATAACACAAGAATAATTGTATTAATCACCCCTCCCAATTATCATTCATAGCAAATAATATCCACATCATAATAACAATTATACATAATATCCTCATCACCCATTAATTAGGTAGTTTACATCAGACAAATAAGTTCATTCATCCATATAGCACCTTCCATGTAACAGTACCAATAACCACCACCCATATGTAAACCTTCCCATTGCAAACCTTACCTATTTGTAACGTATTTCTTGTGATTGTGCAAAATAGTGCAAAATGATGTGCAAGTACGGATTTCATGTGTTAGTTGTGATAATTACTTTTAGTACCTAGCACTAAAATAATTTAAATTTACCATCTCACGCACGCATGTTTGTTTTTGAAACTGAAGCAACAACTGTAAGTACTTAGTGACCCTATCTTGATTGACCATTGTTACCTACTTTTAAGCACATAAAATTTACTAACACATTTTCATTCATTGTTGCCTTAGATATCCGCATGATTAGGGTCAGATCCTGACCGAAACGTCGCACCAAATATAAAAAAATATCCACACCCAGACTAGTTTTGGTCATTCACCAAACCCATTTACCAAAGTTTATATATTGGACTAGTCATCTCCATCACAAAAAAAAAAAAAAAGATAGGAAACACTTAAATAAACTTACAAAATTGAGAGAGAATATTTCGCTGTGTCAGCGTCGTCATATAAGAATATATATATATATATATATATATATATATATATATATATATATATATATATATATATATATATATATATATATATATATATATATATATATATATATATACATATATTTTTTTAGGTTTAAGCCGCACCTCAACCAGAAGGGTCAGACATTAGCGGCATAGAAATGACATATTAATCACTTGATTGTGTGAAACTTTGTAAATTATATGCGATCCTATAGCGTGAAGCTCCCTAGTTCATCTTTGTGAGCTCAGGAGCTAATTCCCATGTTATGCAACCAGTGAAGCTAGAAATTGAAATGTAGAACCCTTGGGACGACTATAATCATGAAGTCAGCAACCCCCAAGTTAAGCTGAGTGAGATCTAGAGCAATTTTCTTCGCTATTCAACCTATGAAGCTGTAAGTTGAAACTTCTTGAAATGAATTATAAAGTCTGAAGCTACCTAGATCAGCTTAGTGATTTCCGGAGCTAATTTATTTGCTAGACAATCTATGAAGCTGAAATTTGAAGTGGAGGCCTCTTGGAATATTTAGAAATTAATTTTGAATTCTGAAGCCTGAGATCAGCTGTGTGAGCTCCGGAGCTAATTTATTTACTATTCAACATATGATACTAAAATGTGGAATGGAGGACAGATGATGATGGTTACAGCGCAAAACATGGAAATGTTTCCTGGTGTTGCAGATTTATCGACGACCTCTTTCCTACTTTTTTTTTTCTTTTCATTCTAATGAGCTGAGGGTGACACTAGTCTCATTAACATTCCATCATAGAGAATCCTTTGTTAATTGAAACTTGATTGTGTCCAGTGAGCTTGTTGTTTTCTTCATTTGAAGGAATATCCATACGTAATGGTAAATATCATCTTCAATCACATGGTTATAGTTCGTTCTTGTGAGAATAGGGGTTAGGTGTAATCCGGCAAGCGGCAATATCGTATATCGACTACTGTTATTCAAATAACATCAATATCAGATGATTAAGGAAATGTAAGATTGTAACTATAATAGGTATGATGAAAATTCCAATAACAAAGTGCCTTTTGTCTCCTACTATCGGTAGGTTATCTACCCTACATATAGGATCGCATATAGTTAATTGATTACTGACTGATTGATTATTGACATTAGAAGTGTATTGATCTATCAATGAAACATGAATCTGCCTATTTAGGACCTTTTAGAATCAGAGATTAGTGAAGATATTGCCAGCTCAATGAGAGCCGGGGCTCGTATTTTCGTGAGTAGAATGATATTTAAATTATGTTTATCATAGCTTTCTCCTTATAAGAAATACACTGGTGCTGTGGACCAATCAGAAACAGTCCACCTCTCGGGTCATCTCTAAGCCCCAGGTCCTCTCCTGGATCAATGGTAGAAAGTGTGCCGAAAATTAGCTGAAGCGAGAGGAACGACTTTTTGGTGTAAAAAAGGAAAAGATGAATTTCCGGAAGGAATGTTTTAGGAAATTGACACTAGGTACTTAGTTCTACGAGATAGCAGATCTGTACTACAGGGACTTTGATGAAATTGGGTATAAATATTAGTTGAACTTTGAAAACTTCAAATAACCTTTTGAGACTTGGGGACAACTCGATTCTGAATTACAAGAGCAATGTTTTTCAAAATTTGAGTAATCAATACCGATAATGATACATTTACAAAGATGTATTGGAAATATCTCAAAACTGTTAATAGATTTACTTGGAATTGTTTTCAAAGAAGATAATTCTATCGCGATCAACTACGACCTTTGAAAAGTATAATTAGGTTACTTTTACCCTATTAAAAGGGCTGAGCAATGACGAGACCAATTACGCAGAGGTAAAGATTGGCCTCCCAAAACGCGGCTCTGGAGGAAGCCAAAAAGCCTGCGTGAAATGAAGCCATTCATACGTTCATCACAAAAAATTACATGACCCTTACAACGACGTGTTAGACATATTTCACGTTTAAAAATGTTCAAGATTAATGTGAAGCGACAATCCAACAAATTCAAATATTCCATCGAACTAATAGTCAAGGATGTGGTCTGAGCCGAAACAAAACCAGTTTTCGTATGCCTGAAACGTTTACGCAATTTTGAATTTGGTCCGTCAGATTCACAGAAATCTTTCAGAAAATTGCCCGATTCGATTGAATTAAGCTTCAGAAGAGCTGTCTGAGTGAGATGAAGCTATTTCTGTTCCTGCCTCTTATGACGTAATTTTGGACATCTTTTAAAATTTCAAAATTTGTCAGATTCATAGAAGGCATCCAGAAAATTATCAGATTTTTATTCATCAGGAATGTGGTCCGAGCCAATACAAATTGGTTTCATGCATCACGAGTTTTTTGACATTTTTTTCAAATTTCTAAATTCTATCATAACTTAAAATATCCTGTTAGCCGTCTGACTCCATGATTTCTGGCGCTCAATCCCATAATTCCAAATCATCAAACCCTCTGCCTCTTATCACGGAGTTAATTTTCAGGTAGATCCCTGATTATTGAGATTTAAACATATTATTAAGTAATTTATGCGTCACAGGGACGTCCCTATGCATGTGTTGTATATGATATAAATATAATATAGGATATGAATAGCGAATAGATCTTGTTTTACTGGATGACCTTCTCCATTATAACCTAACACCTAACATGAATATGCAACAATCAACCCCTCACCCCTCCTCCCACCAACCATGATAAAGTATAAACTGCTTTTAATTTCACGGGCAGGACACGGCAATAGGGCAGTGGATTTCAACCATCCTTTTTCTGTGTATTCTACTACCCCAAAAATGACCCTGTTTATGTCCCTTCTTCAGAATGGGGTCTTAGGACCCCAGAAATCGCATGTGTCTAAGTTTGGAGCTTCTTTGTTGAATTTTTCATGTTTTTGCTCAAAGAACTTCAACCGTGGGGCGTTGGTCTGGTTAGCCTGCCTCCTGCCCTTCCCTTTCTCACCTACAGTTCTTACCGACTGCATAGTGTAACGTATAAAATAGAATATATTGTTGAGTATTTCCAAGATCGTCGGAATTTAAGTAATCGACGGAATTTAAGTAAGTGTCAGTGTTACACTTTACCACGAACTAGGGATTTTGTAAAATACCTAGATCACTTCCCGAATCTAACTTCGTATCTTTACCGTATTACCGCATTTATTATACCTATGACATTCCGAACCCTGAGTATTTCCGATTTTCCTGTATATATATTTTTTGTAAACAAGCAAATTTATTTTCTTTTATTTTAAGCGGAATAAAATTCACTTAAAAACAAGACTTGAGAGTTCATGTTTGAATATTATATCCTTGGGTTCATCCCCACTCTTGAAGTTTAGTTTATTTTGTCACACTGTGTAAGGAAACATCTTATTGTTCGAGGAAGAAAACCTGGAAACGGACTGGTGTACTCATGTCCTTCGATACAACTTTTGTTCCTTCATGATCGTGAACCCATGTTAGGAAGTATACCGTTGGACTGTTATGTGTCCCAGAGGAATCGAGTGTAATCGTCTATTGTGAATGAAAAGAAATAAGCGGGGTAAAAAGCCCAAAAACAGACACCAACCAACAGAAAGCTCGTTAACGTTAGGTAGTCTTCTCGCATCTGTTGCATTTTGTACTATTTACTTACTATTTTCCACTCCTTCAGGACCACTCTTGTTTCTTCAAGACCACTTTTGGTCCTTCAAGATTGTGAAACCATGTTTGGAAGTTTACTATTTGAAAATAGTAAGTAAATAGTAAAAAATGCAGCAGATGCGAGAACACTACCTAACGTTAACGAGCTGTCTGTTGGTCGAAGGTTGGTGTCTGTTTTTGTGCTCTTTACCCCGCTTATGTCTTTTCATTCATAATATATGATTACACTCGATTCCTCTGGGACAAATAACAGTCCAACAGTATACTTCCTAACATGGGTTCACGATCTTGAAGGAACAAGAGTGGTATCGAAGGACATGATTACACCAGTCCGTTTCTAGGTTTTCTTCCTCGAACATTAAGATGTGTCCTTACACAGATACACGTAAAATTGAGAGGATACTAATAAATGTTGAAAGCTATGAAAATCGCAGGTTTTTTTTTTTTTTTTTTTTTTTTATATGTACATTTAATTTACTATATTCGTACACTTAATTACCAATGCCTCACAGTTGAAGTGCTTGTAGTGCGAAAATCAAGTTTGTTTTTGATTGGGTTTGAGTTTGATTTTGGTTTTACTCCATGTCATAACCAAACATTTTACCTCTTAAGTGTCTATTATTAAACAAAGGCGCTGTTTAAAAAAAAACTTAAAAAAAAAAACTTAGATTAAGTAGGTACTACTATTTCTATAAATAAAAAAATTTTTTATAGAGGGATAGAATATTTAATCATGACAACTTGGATCGTCACAGAACTGAAATTTTGAAGTCGAAATTCGCTTATTTCAGAGCAACCCCCCCCCCATCAGTGTCTACGAGCTGCGTTCAAACGTGGTTCGAACACAAACGCTAGACAGACACTGCCGCTCCTCCCGAGACCCCACCAGAGGGCGAACTCGTTGACAGTATCAACCGATTTAGATTGTACTCGTTGGGCTGAGAATTGATATACTCCCAGAAAATCACGAGAAAACCGAGGAAAATTTGCTATGGAACATTCCGGAATTCGGCAGTCTCTTTATAAAAGAAGGCAAAATTGATTACAGTCTCCGCAGATTTGTGTCGTGCCGACAACTGTTACATATTATTTAGATTGACCAATAAAAATGCACAAGCCAAGGTAGTCCTCGAAAGTCGCAGAAACAGATCATTGGAAGAGCATGGCCTCGGTACTATAAAATAAACGCAGAAGGCCGACCCGACATCATTATTCTACTAAACCTCAGCCTTCTCTGTTCACGAACAAACCTTTCTCCATCCTTTATATTTAATCGACGGGACCTCCGGATAAATCACCTATTTTCCATAAGTACTCAACAGGACTTTCGAGTATAGGGGTATTATAGCTTACCTACCTAACGTGATGAGACCTTCGAGTACCTACTGGAACCATCCGGCTGGACTTTAGGGTACCGGGTTGGACTCTCAAACATACCCCGTGGGACCTTAGGGTACCAGGGTAAAATTCCTTTCTTACTCAACGGACTGGGGTAAAAGCCTCGTCCTTCCAATACAGTCTCCAAACAAAAATAGAGCTATATGTATAAGCCAAGGAGTGAAATAGTTAAATTCTCACCTTCAGTTCAAATTTAACTCAAACTTCAACTCACGATAATTTGGATTCTACCCAAAGAGCTGAATATTTTCGTATCAACGTCCAGGAAAATCTCAGGAAAACCTAGGGGCATTCGCCTTGGAACATTCCGAATTTCGCCAATCTTCCTAAAAGAATGGAAAATCGATCACAGTCTCAGCAGATTTAGATTCTGCTCAAAGAGCTGAGAATTTTGGAACCAAAACATTAAAAGCCAGGGAAATTCGCTTCGGAGCAATCCAAATTTTGCCAGTCCCCCTAAAACAAGGCAAAATTGATAACTGATGTATTACTGGGTGCAATATTCATGTAGCTGATTTCTCGTAAAATCAGGATTCCTAAAGGCCAGGTGTGACATTAGTCCTCAGGTCCTCCGACTGAAATGACGGACGTGCATGAGGTGTCACACCGTCCGCACTTTTCCACTTCCGTTTCTCCCCCACTTTCTCTTGACCCAAACAACATACAGTTATACAAAACTAAAAAAATAAAATAAAATAAATTAATATAGTAAGTTGTTCTTCGTTAAAACCCATTTTAAGGTATTCTGAAATGAACTGGGGAGTTTAACAATTTTTCCTTTGATTTGACGTTGATAGAATCTCAAAATATCAGGGAGACATTCCAAAAGAAAAGATAAGTCACTTTGAATGCACTATCAATAATTTTATGGGAACAAACTCATAAAAAATGAAATAATTAGATAACTAAATAAAGTTAGAATCTGAAAATCCTCCTACAATGCCTCGAAATGGGTATTTACATGAGAAAAAATTCATCTTTCAAATTTTTGGAGCCATTGGAATAGCGTTATTTTTTTTCAAAACCTGTTGAAAAATATTTTTTGAACGGTTGAAAATCGTTAAATTTTGGTTTTTTCATCAGAATGTTACATAGAAAAGTGCAACAACTAGCTTATATTTGTATCCTATAACTCAGGACGTCTCTGTACTGATAAAATTATAGACTTGATTGAAAACTTAATTTTAGCGATTTGAAACACAAATTTAGTGAGCGCAACCGTATAAAATAGTACTCTTCGGGGAGCACGGAACAACGTACAACGCAGTTAGTTCCGGCCTATTTCCTTCATTTTATTATTATTATTATTTTTTATTTATTTTATTTTATTTTTTAATGAAAGGTATGTATGCATAGATTTGTCATCAAGCATTGAAAATCAGATAACTCAAATTTTTATAGCTTTGCCCTCTGATATCTCAGGTTCTAACTGAGATGCATTGTTCGTTTTGGTCTAAGATCACTCAGTGAATCATTCCCTTTTCATTTGGTTGATGTTCAACTTAACTGGTTGAGTTTGAAAGGATTTATGCGCGAAAAACCTATTCTGTTACGGCCCAATAATTATATATAATAAAACTGCACAACCATGATGAGGATAAAAAAGATCACCCTTTTCGGCTCAACGGAACCCTAAAATATTGGTACACAAATTGAAGCTCTAGATCTCCTGACTAGTTAGGAACTGTGTCAGGTTATATCCTTTTCCGCCTTGTTTCCTTTCGACCCAAGTTTTCCCGATGTTTTTCATAATCAGCCAGTACTGGTTTTAATAATTTAGTATTTATTGAAGTACACCTTAGTCTTCTAGACATAAGTAATTGAGCAGGCGAAAGATTACTTTCTTTTGGTGTATTACGATAGTGTAATAATGCCAAATAAGGATCTGAAGTGGAATCTTTACATTGCGTTAAAAATATTTCGAACTATTCTCACTGCGCTTGCCCACATTCCATTAGACCTAGCCATAAATGGACTTATAATTGTATTTCTAATTTCCCATTCTTTGACAAAATCTTTAAATTCGGATGATCCGAACGGTGGTCCACCATTTGTTACCAGCTGGAAAGGCATTCCAAGTCTGCTAAACATGGATTTCATTTGACCTATGACAGTTGACGCACTATTGGAAGCTATTTTAGCTATATCTACATACTCGTACTTAGAAGAATAGTTTACTACTACCAAATACTTGGAACCTTCAAAATCTATAAAATCAGCTCCTTATTTTTGCCATGACAGTAGAGGTCATGAGACATTAACGGTTCGTTTACATTTTGAGGTCGGTATTTTAAACATGTAGGAAAATTTGACACTGATTTTGAAATTTCTGACGACATATTCGGCCAATACAAAACACCTCACCCATGTGATTGAGACTAAGTCGATTCAGTATTTAGTTTTTCTCATTTGTTTAGGAACCAAAATACTTTCTTTTTTTTACACAATATCACCGATCACATTAATTTCATATTTAAAATTACAATAAGGCTTCACAATATCCTCGACTTCCTTCTGATTGGAAGGCCATCCCTCTAGATTATACTGCTTTGATTACACGATTTCATCGTCAAACAGACTTGCATTTTTAATTGCTAACATTGTTTGGGGAGAAACCTCGGCTGACATATTCAGGAGGTCGAAATGAATTATGACTTCCTCGTCTAGGTACATGGACATCTGTAAGTGGAAGGGGAACATGGGACAAGATATCGGCTATATACATATGCCGGCCTGGCTTATAGACTACATTTACTTCATACGTTTGCAGAAGTTGCAACAACACCGTTGTAGACGACTGGGGACATCCACTAAATTTCTTCTGCAGATCGTTACTAGAGTTGCATGGTCCGTTTCTACAGTGACTAATTGACCATAAATATATTGTTTGAGACGAACACATTCTACAATAACTGTATAGAACTCCATTTCAATTTGCGCGTATCCTTGTTGACACGTATTGTGGGGTTTTTGAAGCATACTTGATAGGTTTGCCATTTTGTAGTATTACAGCACCTACCCCAAATTTAGAGGAATCCACAGATAATACTATTGGTTGATTAAAATCGAAATGAGCTAAAACTTAAGCCTTTGTTATTGATTGTTTTAGCTTTTCAAATGGTTGTTGACAAATTGAATCCCATACCCATGCCACATCTTTTCTAACCAGCTGGCTTTATGCAGTGGTTTTCATGTGCGAAATTCGGAATGAAATTTGACAGGTATGTGACTAGTCCTAAAAATCGTTGCAATGTCATTTTGAATTGTTGGTGTCAATTCTAGCCTTAACTGGGCGCATGCCGTTTTTCGAAAAAATATGACCCAAATACTTGACCTCAGACTGACCGAACTTGCATTAGGCCTTATTGAATTTGATGTTCAGCTCTCGAGGTCTCTGAAGAACAGACTCTAGCCTTTTATCGTGAATATATTTACTGCTAGCGTGAACTGAAATGTCATCTTGGATGATACACACTCCTTCAAGACTGCCAGAAGACCCTATCATGATACGATGGAAAATGTCTAGATCAGCTGAAATTCCGAAAGGGAGGCGTCAAAATTTGTATCTTCCAGATGGGGTACCAAATACGAGACGTTTTATACTCTCTCTACATCCATTGGAACATTCCTAAAGCCCGAATTGGCATCTGGAGTAGAAAAAATTACCGACCCATTCAACTGTGACCTGTGTACACTTAATGTGGGTAATTGGAAATGAGACCTCATTGAGAGACCAAATTAGAGTTTAGATTTTTAGGATCAAGACAAATGCAAATTGCACCATTTTTCGTTCAGCCACCACCATCAAACTGATCCATTCCGTAGGCTCTGTGACCTTGACAATTACGCTATCATTTTCCATCCCATTCAATTCAACTTGGACCTTAGTGTATAATTTGAATGGTTCCTTACGTGGAGGATCTATTACCGGTTGAGCATCGATTTTTAGCTTTAATGTACAAGTTGTAGGTAAACATCCAAGACCTTCAAAAGTATCTTGGTACTTTTTCCTCAAATTTTGATATTCTTCAATTTTATTTACTTTAGTTTTGTTAGTTTTAAGAGAATATACCTTTCTGACTAGACCTAAAGCGTTGCATGCGTGGAATCCTAATAAAGTTGTGACTACTTCTTCTATAACGTTGAATGGTATGTTATACAACTCTTTTTGGACTTTACAACAGAAAACAATGTGCCCTGTATTTGGGATTTCTGCACCACCATACGCAGACAATTTTTTTGTTGCAGTAACTAAGCTTATAAAATTTAGTTATATTATAGATGCAAATTACCTGAGCACCGGTATCCAATTGTTGAGCTCGTTTGTTTTATCCAACTTTTCGTAGAAAAGGGGGTGTTACAGCCGTTGGCACGGCGGCACTTCAGGGTGGGGTTGCATTTTCTTTGCGTTTCAGAGAGTGTAGAACACGTTTACAATAGTAATTCAATTTTAGATTTCTATATATAAATTATTTATATATATATATATATATTTATTTATTTATGGGCAAAACCTTGTGGTCACTACTCCTCCGAAACCGCTGGTCCGATTTGGACTAAATTTTGCTATGATGTATTACCGTGTAGGAACTTGAGCCTCGTTGGCTTTGGTGAGGATCAGCTGACCACGAGCCGTGAAATCAATCATAATTATGACAAAATCGTGTTGAAATCTCTCCTATTCACCGTAGAACGTCGAAATTTGATACGGCGCTCTTTGGGACAACAAGAGACGAGCAAAGTGAGGAGCGACATCCTGATCAGCTGAGTGAGCTAAAATCTGTCCAGTTCACCCTAGGACGTTGAAATTTGATCGGAAGCCTCTCTAGGACATCAAGGGACGAATGAATTGACGGGCTTTACCCATAGCTCCAGCTAAACGATTCGAAAAGTTGGTTCTGCTTACGCAAACTGCGTTGGTGTTTTTTACCATTGACTTCAACATTGATACAGCTAGCTTTTTCACTATCACTATTGACGGTTTCAACTTTACAAAGTATTGACCATCATCGCTCTCGGGCTGATCCACATTTATACGGACTACACTGACTAATTTCGCTGGACTCATTTTTATGTAGTGATCTTACTTTCAACATCGACCACATTTTAGACGGACACTTGAACCTATGAACTTGACCTCACTTTTGAAAACTTCACGACTACTGCTCTTGCGCTAGTGCGAGCTTTGACTGTTGGATAATCGTGAGCTGTAAGAACTTCGCTGTAGCGTGGACCATTAATGGGGGGGTTAACTACTACTTAATGCCCTTAAAGATATGATTAAGTTTTAGCTAATTTTCGTAGAAAATTACTAAGCTATTGCAATGGCTCGGGAAAATTTTGAAATCAACATTTTTGAAAAATTTCTTCAGTGAAATGAGGCATTCTGAAACTCCTGAAGTTTACGCTTTTTCATATATATATATATGCGTGTGTGTGTGTGTGTGTGTGTGTGTGTCATTCCAGACGATAACTCTTCATAGGATTGAGATAAAAATCCCGTTATTGCGCCAAAAAAATCTTGCTTTACAAATGAAAGGATGAGTTCGTTGGCCAGCACTTTTTGAGCACATTAAATTTGTCACATTTCAAAACATGTACTAAAAAAACCACTAAATAAGCTCGTCATCGTGTTTTACTTTCTAAATTATAACTCATGGGTAATAAAATTAAAAATTAGTTAACTTGTATCACATGAACATTGAAAAATGCTAACCTAATTACCTATCTAGTTTCATAATCTCTCAAATAAAATAAAAATTTCTTTAGGATGTACGGTTTAGGAATTATTAGAGAAAAACTTTAAAATGGGAAAATTAAGCCATCTTTATGAGGCCGCAATGTTGAATTCCACCAATTTTGAGATGGCAGATAAAGATTTTCTCACTCAGAACGCACTAAATTTTCAAAATGTAATCCTTCTCCTCAAATCACTACCTATTTTCGGCCCTGGCTCCTGGACCATGGTGGTTCTTTAGTATATTATGATTCGAGCTTTATTGTAAAAAACATAAATAGGTACAATAAAATAAAATAAAAAGTGAAAAAAGTCCGAAAATTCCAAGTTGTTTTGTTGTTGTTGTTGCGATTTTTGATGTGAAGTCGACCAATTTGAATTGGAAAAGCTTAGATTCAGATTCAGTACCCCTAAAAACATGTAGAGAACCTCAATACGTTTGCCTTCAGCCAACCAACCACCATTTGAACGTCCCTTCAGATCTTGTCTGACAGGTAGTAGTTTTGAGTTCTGGAAGAATGAGAACGAGTGACGTCAAAAAAATGATATTGCATGAGAAATACCTACCTAATTGTAAGGTTAGTTGGTTTCAAAATTTCTCTCCTATGTACTCACTGCTGGAATATTTCCGGTGGAACAGTAAGTACTTACCTATTAATGTTTTTCTATGAATAATCAAATTATAACAATCCTCCCTTACTTTCCTATGCTACTTACTTAGGCTCTTATAGTTCTAATGCATGCAGGTAAATAAGTGCAGTGTATGCATTAGTGTAAAACATCCACCTACCATTGTCTTGGTAGATTTGTTTTTGTAGTCACGATTGCAAACTACCATACTACAAATTAATACAATACCTAGGTAATTTTACCTAAGTATGTATAATACTCCTATGAATAGGATCTAAAAGTTCCCTCGTATTTCTATTTTTTATTATTTCAACACCATTCGGAACAATGTTAATAGTTTTTTTCCTATCCATACATAAGTAAACAAAATTAGGAGGTAGATACACCTACCTTCGTACTAAGTGATCGAGGGGTTGATGAGTGGGTTGTTGGCGTCACGAGGGAGCTCCTCGTGCTTGTCTGAACTCTGGTGGAGGATGCGCGAAACTCGACTGCTGCCCGCTCACTGGGTTTGGTTGCCAGAGCCAGTCAGTCTGTGACTACCAACCCGCTCTGTTCTTCTGACAATTCCTCGAAGCTAAGCCCTGAAACATCGCACGGTTTCCTCCAAGGTTGAAAAATCCGACTTTTGACCCGTTGTCAAGCGATGACCCTCTTGTAATTATGTTGAGACCTCAAATACAGATGAGCCTCGTCATGCTGATTTTTCTGGTTCTTATTATATCCTCGACTTCCCAAGCCCAGAAAGACGTTCTCGGAGGACGAATTTCTGGACATCCCATTCCCGGTAAAGGACCTGGCGGTATATCCCTCAACTCTTGTCCGTGGACATGCTCCTGCGTTGGACTTTCTGTCGACTGTTCCCGCCGTGCTCTGACGCAAGTTCCGAAGAATCTTCCTCGACATGCCGAAAGACTGTAAGTAAACAATTCAGCCACTCTACTCTGTTGTTCCTCAACTTCTTAAAGTCTCCTATAACCCTTAAGAATAAATTATGCAGTCCATTTCTAAAGTTTTTCTCCAATACTCTTGTGTCATTAGCTCATTCTTCAAAACACCTTTAAGAGGTACCTGCTCAAGTAGTGCCATCAATGTAAAATCTGCTCTCACTCTGACTAGTACCTACTTGGCATTGAGTTTGATTAGAAAGTCTTGAGTTCGTTCCTATCTGCTTCAGGTGATAAAATTTTCAGTCATTCAAAGTTTCACTAGAAAAAGATCGTAGATTACATCAACAGTATAAGAACATAACTTCTGTCTTGATCATCTAAATTCTTGAAAACCCACAAAGATTTATAGGACAGTATCCTTCCAGGTACCTACCTAAGCACTTTTTTAGGACCTCCACAAACGAATAACATTTAGTTTCCTTAACGAACGCGTATCTAATTGTTGATGATCCGAACATCGATTGATGGCATCTACTCGGCAGAGTCGTTTATTCTAATGAGGAACGTCGGTCGCTCCCGGCCCTCTCTTGGACAGCATATCAATCTCCATCCTAGAATATGATGGGTAGGTACTTGATATCACCTCCTGCTTCACCTACCTAGATAATTTTTTTTAATCATCTCCTCTTCACATATTTCTAGGTCTTGTACATTGGTTGTGTCCTTTTCATTTTTCAATGTTCATTTACCATGATTAAGTGCTCTTGGCATGGTACGTAAGCATGAATGATCGGGTACATCACACTTAGACCGATCTTTTCACCCGCCTACTTTTGCTTGATTTACAATTAGTTACCTATTATTTGACCATCACTTGCATCCTACGTTCCAACCGACTAGGTGCATCTTTATCTTGTTTTCGTGGCATCAGAAATGTTTATCGGTTGATATCGGTGGCGTATTTCTTTGTAGGATCAGTTATATATACAGCAATAACCAAACCATACTCGAATCTCCTGGGTTATAAATTATATTTATTCTAGCCGATAACATCTTAAGCGTAGTGTGTATCAATCTCGCTGTTTTTAATCAGTGTAAACAACAATTGTTTAACCTTGCGTGTTTAGAAACAGTTGAAGTCTCTAAAAATTGGGGTATTACAAACCAATTAGATTTGATCATTTACCGATTCGCTTAAGTTGGCTGTACCCTCCATACTAAAATGTTCACTCAATAAATTGTCATCAATGATGACGCAAAGATTACGCGTGATTCAATGCGCCCTTTTTCTTAAAAGAACGAAGTTTATCTTTTCTTAAACTTTAAAAAAATGTTTCAAACTTGGTAAGGCCCAATTCGTTACCTTTTTTGGAATTTCGACATTTTTGACGTTTAAATTCACGGTGCCTATTTATTAAAGTTTAAACTAATATTTCGCTAACGAGGTTTCGCTAATTAATAGATTTATAGGTTTGAAGTACCTGTATTCATTTTTTTCTTGAATCAAATTTTCTAATATTGGTTTTGAAACGCCGAAATCTACAAGCGTACAGGTACCGGTAGGCCTTAGGACAGGTAGGTACTAATTAGAAATCAATTTTTATAAATCAATATTGTGGTACTGTTGAACGGAAGTTCGCTACTATTTTTCACATCTTGTATTGAAACACGCTTGAATTTTAAAAGTTTCGTAATTGAAATTCAATTCTATTAGATCTAATCGATGTTTATTACAAGAAATTCATTAGGTGCTCGTGATAGTGAAGTAATCGCAGGTAATACCCAGCCAACGATAGCAGCCAAAGAGGCTACTGTAGCACACAGAAAAATGAACTATAAATACTTCGAAATCAGATAAATATTTCTAAAACCAGATTTTTAAGGATCATTATCGTTATTTACATGGTTATTATTTCAATATTCTTTGTCGATAAATCTTCGTATGGATCAGTATTCCCTGTCAATACGTTCGTAGCTAAAAATACATTTTGAGGATTGGAGTTCACTAATGAACTTCAGAAGGACAAATTTAAATAGGATTAAGACGGATCAGCTGAAATTAAAGCCTCTTCCTGCCTAAAAAAATCGCTGTGCTGTAGTTGACGGCTAACGAGAAGCGGAAAAGCGTTTTGATTCAATGGGCGAGGAAAACCAATACCCCAAAATTTTATTTTCCTCTCGCAATTTACGTTTTAGACATTCCAGAAAAGTGTTGTCTTCTTCATCATTTGTCATCAATTTTATGAGCAAAACTATTCTATATTACTTACCAATTACGATCTAACTTTCAGGAATTGTGTGGGCCGGGTCTAAAAGGTCCCATGTGAAGTTCATCGATGCAATGGTAGTCTGTGCGCATTCGGAAACGTAAAAACCTTGCAACAATAAAAATTGCTACAGTTTTCATTCGATTTTGAAAAAATTCTCACGGATAGTAGGTACGGATTCAGCTCTAAATGGTCCTCCATTAATTTCCTCGGGATTGGATCAATGGCAGCCTCAGCGCGTACGCAAGCGTAAAATTCTTCCTATATTCATAATTTCTGCAGTTTTCACCAGGGCTCGAAATATCGTTTCGTTCCCTCCCTCCATACTGTTCCGATCCGGAACAAAACAAAAAATTCAAAGTTAAAGTTTAAGGTTAAAGTTTCGGAAAAGATAAAAATTTCTAAGTTCCGCCAAATCCGCAAAATAACTTTTCCGCCTTTTATTTTGATATATTCGTAAGATATAAAGCTTTTCCAGACCAAATACAACCTTTTCCAAACCAAATTTAATTAAACCTTTTCCAAACTAAATTAAACTTTATTCAAACCAATTTAAACCTTTTCCTAACCAAATTAAGCTTTTTCCAAACTAAATTCAACTTTTTCCCAACCAAATTAAACCTTTTTTTCAATCACTAAAAACTCTAAAAATGACCAGCATGAATATAAACTGACTTAAAATGTTATGTTATGGAAAATGTTGTGCATTTTGACTTGAAATATTGTGTTATGGACGTACATACGTAGACTTGAGAGAAAAAAAAACCTCGTATGACAAGTTTGCATTTAGTGGTAACTTTTTTCTAACAGTGAGTTAAGGGTACCCGGAAAGTTTGTCGAATTATCTCGATTCGAGATATGGAAATCAATGTTATACTATCCCAAAAACGGTACACTTTCCGGGTACCCTTAATTCACTGTTTAAAAAAAGTTACCTTATTATGCAAGCTTGTCATTCGAGGGTTTTTTTTTCAAGTCTACATACGTCCACAACATAAAATTTTAAGTCATCATGCACGACATTTTAAGTCAGTTTATATTCATGCTGGTCATTTTCAAAGTTTTTAGTGTTCGAAAAAAAGGGTTTAATTTGTTTTTGAAAAGGTGTAATTTGGTTTGGAAAATGTTTAATTTGGCCTGGAAAAAGTTTATTTTGGATTGGATAAAGTTTAATTTCGTCTGGAAATAATATACACGATTCTACATCTAGTTTGTAACTCCACAGGTTTTTATGAGTCAAAAATGAGGTTTTTCGAGTTTCCTCTGTATGGGATCGTGTGGGGCGTCGTCCCATTCCTACTCATGCGGACTTGTGAATAATCAGTTTTTTGGTGAATAGGTGCTAAATCGACAAAATACCTGGGTATTCGCCCTGGTTGTGTAGGTTAAGACTCAACTTCGTGGTTTAGGCCGCAAGGGAGGTCCGAAATGTGTGTATAGGTATATAGGCTTAGTGTAAGACTGAATATCGAGGCCCTACGGATTTTGAAGGTATATTACCAGGGTCATTCTCAAATAAAATGTCTTTTTGCTGTTCGGGCGATTCAAAATGCTCGACAGGATATAGTTTTCTTTCTTTTTACCCCTCTTACAGCATTCAGTTCGTATGGAATCGGAGAATTTTGAACTATGAAATGCTGAAAAAAAAGAATGCAAAACTTTGACAATTATTGTTCTTTTGAAAAGTTCGCAAAAATGGCTGTCCGAAGGCGATTCCATGAATTTCCAAACGAAATTAGCGGGAGTAGAGAATTCCCTTCAACTATTAGTTACCTATAGTAAGACATGATAAGGCGGCATTATTTCTGAAATGAATAGTTTTTTTCGGCACTAAAGAAAAATATCTGTATGGGATCGTGTGGGGCGTCGTCCCATTCCTACTCATGCGGACTTGTGAATAATCAGTTTTTTGGTGAATAGGTGCTAAATCGACAAAATACCCGGGTATTCGCCCTGGTTGTGTAGGTTGAGACTCAACTTCGTGGTTTAGGCCGCAAGGGAGGTCCGAAATGTGTGTATAGGTATATAGGCTTAGTGCAAGACTGAATATCGAGGCCCTACGGATTTTGAAGGTATATTACCAGGGTCATTCTCAAATAAAATGTCTTTTTGCTGTTCGGGCGATTCAAAATGCTCGACAGGATATAGTTTTCTTTCTTTTTACCCCTCTTACAGCATTCAGTTCGTATGGAATCGGAGAATTTTGAACTATGAAATGCTGAAAAAAAAAGAATGCAAAACTTTGACAATTATTGTTCTTTTGTAAAGTTCGCAAAAATGGCTGTCTGAAGGCGATTCCATGAATTTCCAAACGAAATTAGCGGGAGTAGAGAATTCCCTTCAACTATTAGTTATAGTAAGACATGATAAGGCGGAATTATTTCTGAAATGAATAGTTTTTTCGGCACTGATGAAAAATATCTTATCTGGGACTCCAAGCATTGTTTTAAAGCATTTCTTGTTAGTTTTTGCACGAAAGAAAATGAGGCCGGAACAAAAAATTGTGGAACGAAATATTTCGTTCCGGGTCGGAACGGTTTCGGACTGGAACGTTATTGCAGTGGAGTGGAATTTTACGGAGATGATAAGGAGAAACTCTTTAAGGATTGCTCTACGTCGGAACAAAATAATAATTTGAGTCATTATTTTCGGAGCTTTTATTTTTTCCGGAACTTTATTTGAGCTCTAGTTTTCACCCGATTTTAATGACCTTCTCTGGCAACCTACCGAATAGGGTCTAGATGAAAGGTTGCCTTCGCTGACACTGTAATTCTGTTCTACCTTCAGCTGTGCAATACAATTTCGCCGTTTTAGCGAATTTTCGTAAAAAATGAAGCTATTGCTATGGGTCCAAAAATTTTAAAATTAAAATTTTCGAAAATTTTCTTCAATGAAATCCGTTTTGAGGCATTTTGAAACGATTCCTGAAGTTCGCGCTTTTTCATATGTGTATTTATATATGTGTCATTCCAGACGATAACTCTCCTTGGGATTGAGATAAAAATCCTGTACTTGCGCCGAAAAATCAAGCTTTCCAAACGAAAAGATGACCTTCTTGGCCAACACTTTTTGGATACATTAAATTGGTCAAATTTCAAAAAATGCACTAAAAAAAATCACTAAAAATGGAAAAAACTGCAAAAGCTACTTAAATTTATATTTTTTTTAGCAAAAATTTAGCCAAAAAAAGTCAAATCTATTAAAAAAGTTCGTCATGCAGCATGATCGTATGAGCGAATTTTGGTAAAATATTGTATTACCTATATTTTGTTACATTGTTTTGAAATTTGAGCACTTCGAGTGCAAAGAAATGGTTCATTACTAATTTAAGACAAAAAACGTATTCTAAATAATAATCTCCTATTCAAGTAAAAGTTTTGAATTTTTAGCTTTTTTTGCCGTTTTTATCGATTTTTAGAAAATTTTAATGAATTTTAAGTACATGTTTCAGCATAATTTTGTTCATGAATTTTCGACTGTTCCATTTTATTGTTAATAAACTTTATTTGAGGAATATTTTTTCAAAAATACAAATTTAACGTTTTTAGCCGTTTTTACCCATTTTTAGTGATTTTTTTTAGTAATTTTTTTTTTAAATGTGACCAATTTAATGTGCTCAAAAAGTGCTGGCCAACGAACACATCCTTTCGTTTGTAATGCTTGATTTTTTGGCGCAAGAACGGAATTTAAATCTCAATCCTAAGGAGAGTTATCGTCTGGAATGACACATATGCAAATAAATAAATAAATAAATATATACCTAAATAAATAAATACAAATAAATAAATAAATAAATAAATAAATAGATAAATAAATAAATACAAATAAATAAATAAATAAATAAATAAATAGATAAATAAATAAATAAATAAATATATACAGGGTGTGTTTGTGTAAATTAATGAGATAAATATAGAAATACCTAAATCAATAATTTTGTTTAAGGAATCGTTGAGGTCAGGAACTGGTGAAATGATAAAATAAATAGTACTGGTATATATTAAAGTATGTGGGTAAAACTAAGTATATTTTAGAAGAAATTAACAAAATTCAAATGAACCTAGGGAGCTCCGTTATAAAAAGGGAAAATTAAGCAATTTGCTTATATGAATTAAAAGTCTTTGATTTTCATAAATTTTAGTGAAAGGAAAGATCCGACCTGATAGGGGGAACGCGGCCACGCTGAAACTTCGTAGCGAAGGGGTCCAGGCTTCACCTGTAGTCGTCCGAAAATCCAAGCTTACGGACCGGGAATGCGGCGTAATCTAGGTGAGCCAGAAGATGGAGTACTATGTTCCAGACGTCGACGAACAAGGATTCAGCAATGTCGTATACCGACCGGTTTCCCAAAGCTGTGAAAGAAAACGTGGCATGGTCAGTATCCAAAATTATTCCAAAGCCCCTGGGGAATCTGGAGAATCCGCGGATATATTCGCATACTCACGTTTATTCTTTCGTTGATGTATGATGTTTGGAAAATGAAGATGAAGACGCTCCGTGGTGGCCCTCCAAAACACTTTATAGAAAGCGCAGGTTGATGTAAGATGGCGAATCGTCTTAAAAAAGTGCGAAAGGCGGCTTACGTGTCGTCCTGAGAAGGGCATCGATGGGAACTGAGGCTCGGATTCCTTGTTGGCCGAATAGTGATGAACGGGGGAAGGGGGCGTGCACTATAATCTCCGACAAGAGTTCACAAGTTCGCGGATCACTGATAAAACTAATCGACAAACTTCCACAATAAAAGGCGTCAACAGGGTGTGCAAAAAAAATTTGGGTGAAACTACATCAAAAATGGAGTAAAATGCCGCCAACTGCATATTTTTATCTCAATCCGTTCTCGAGATATGATTTTTTAAAGGTTTTTTTCAGGAAAACCGTGTTTTTTTCCTTTTAAACTCAAATTTCTCCACTTTATTTCATTCAATTTTAACTTTTGACCACATTTTCGGAATCAACATTAAATTTACTATAAGAATAGTGTACTTGAGTTCTTAAAAAGTACCATCCAAAGGTCCTCACATCAGCTCAAACATTGACGATTTTGAAAAAATAATATTTCTGAAAATCTTTAAAACTTTACTACTCTTCCAAAACGAATCCTGGAAACTGGCAAATCTCATGAAAACTGTTTCGTCTAATACTCTTTCCAACGGTATAATCAAGTTTACTTTTATTTTGTTATTTAGTGGAGAAAATTATGTTTTAATGTTGAAAAATGTGGGGTTTTCAATGAAATTGTTGGTTTTTTCGAAAGATGACCCTCCATGAACCTACGAGTATGGGGTCGGTTTCTTTGTATTTTTTCACGCTGTATCGAATGGTAACATTTGTAGATCTCTCCAACTCCGTTATAACCGAGTTTTACACTTGAAATTGCAAATGTTTAGTTTGTTTGTTACGATTAAATGTATGTGTGTTATGGGGTAAAACTAGTTAATTAAAGTGTAAAACTCTATTATAACGTAGTTGAGAGATCTGCAAGAGTTTCCATTTGATCCAGCGAGAAAAAATACATAGAAACCGACCCCATACTCGTTGGTTCATGGAGGGTCATCTTTCGAGAAAACCAACAATTTCATTGAAAACCCCACATTTTTTAACATTAAAACATCATTTTCTCCCCTAAATAACAAAATAAAAGTAAAATTGATAATACCGTTGGAAAGCATATTAGATGAAGCAGTTTTCATGAGATTTGCCAGTTTCCAGGATTCTTTTTAAAAGAGTAGTAAAGTTTTAAAGATTTTCAGAAATATTCTTTTTTCAAAATCGTCAATGTTTGAGCTGATGTGAGGGTCTTCGGATGGTACTTTTTAAGAACCCAAGTACACTATTCCTATAGGAAATTTAATGCTGATACCGAAAATGAGGTTGAAAGTTAAAATTAAATGAGGAAAAGTGGAGAAATCCGAGTTTGAAATGAAAAAACACGGTATTCCTGAAAAAACCTTTAAAAAATCATATCTCGAGTACGGATTGAGATAAAAATATGTGGTTGGCGGCATTTTACTCCATTTTTGATGTAGTTTCACCCAAATTTTTTTTTGCATCTGCGAGGGAATCACCCTGTATATATATATATATAGCAAACAGCTCTACTCCCCAATTTGTCGAGTTTTCTCAAATCTAAGGATACCGTTGGAAAGAGCGTTAAATTTCCTATCATTCTGATGTAAATTTCAATTTTTTTGATTAGTTCTAGTTAGTGAAGAAAATGACCAATGTTTAACATTTGAAAAAAATGTAAAAATTGTCGATTTTTCTTCGTTTTTCTGCTCCTCAGTGTGGAAGTTTTTCAGCAAGCACTCTTTGGGAAAAACTTTCTTAATCTGTCAGCTTTCTAACAGTTTACTAAAAAAAAATTTTTTATAGGGAAGTTTTGGGAGAAAATAGCGTTTGAATGACAAAAAAAGGTTATTTTTTCGGTCAAAATCAACTTTTTTTTTTTTTTTTTTTTTTTTTTTTTTTAATATTTCATGATACACAGCTGTATTCGATGATAATAGACCAAAACAATAATAGTGTCTCTACTTAACTCATCTTCTACTTGCCTCATCTACCTGAGAAAAATTAGATAATCATCGGAGGGGCAGGCAGAAAAATACGATAATACAATCGGCTACCTCAGTCAATTGTGCTTCAAAATTATTCCTCGGATACTTATCGTTCATTTGAGTAGGTACCTAATAATACGGGGTGGGTTGGCAATGAAAATGCTGTTGTGTATCAGAGATCGCTCGTGTTATACAAAATTATTAATTACTTCTTAAAAAAAAATACATATATCAAAGCACGAGCGATCTCTGATACACAACAGCATTTTCATTGGTAATCCACTCCGTATTATTAGATACCCACTCAAATGAAAGATAAGTATCCGAGGAATAATTTTGAAGCACAATTGACTGAGGTAGCCGGTCGTATTATCGTATTTTTCCGCCTGCCCCTCCGATAATTATCTAATTTTGCTCAAGTAGATGAGGCAGTTGGAAGATGAGTTAGGTAGAGCCACTATTATTGTTTTGGTCTATTATCGTCGAATACAGCTGTGCATAATGAAATAAAAATAAAATACTTAAATTAAAAAAAATGATGCTGAAAAACTTCCACACTGAGGAGCAGAAAAACGAAGAAAAATCGACAATTTTTACATTTTTTTCAAATGTTAAACATTGGTCATTTTTTTCACTAACTAGAACTAATCAAAAAAATTGAAATTTACATCAGAATGATAGGAAATTTAACGCTCTTTCCAACGGTATCCTTAGATTTGAGAAAACTCGACAAATTGGGGAGTTAGAGCTGTTTTTGTGATGTAAGTTTGAAAACACGAAAAAAATCTTAAAAAAGAAATAACTCGGAAACGAAGCCTCTAAAAGAAAAAGTTTACAAGGCACTTTTTGTTGCAAATTACTTGTAGAATCGATCCCTGAAGTCTTGCCTACATATGAAAAAACGTTAAACTCTAGGATTCGTTTCAGAATGTCTCAAAACGGATTTCAATGGAGAAATTATTTTAAAATTTTCCAAACCATTGTAATAGTTTTATTTTCTACGAAAATTCGATAACACTCCCTAAAAAAAAGCTTAATAAGCTCATAGTTATGCTGATTGCTTATAGCTTTGAGCTTATTCGCGTTTTCGACTTTGTGTCACTAAAACTCTCATAACTCTCCTAATTTCCAGTCAAACCTCAAATCTGATTACACCGTTGAAATGAGCGTTAGATTTTCTATCTTCCTGATGACTTTCCAAAAATTTAATGTTGTGTCTTTTCTATGTCTTAATGATGAAAAACATCGTTTTTTCAATGAACTCGAGGGATTTCTTGCAAAATGACGTTCTATGAAAATAAGAGTTTGGCGTATTTTCTTAAGCTGAATCGAAGGGTAACACTTGCATATCTCCCCATCCCTCATTATAACCAAGTTTAACACTTTAACTCACGAATTTGAGTTCATTTGGTATGATAAATTTTTATTTGTATGTGTTTTTAGGACGTCCCTCTGAAGCTATGTCTTATAGGCAAGGCTTCGTTAATAAGAGGGACGCCTATTGGAATTGATCCAGGGGGGTGGGGCACAACCCAAGCATGAGAAAAAAAAAACCGCATACAAATCCGTTTCAGACAGATCTGAGACCGAATCCGAGAAAAAAAGTCTGTGTGTTGTGTTTGCGTGTGAGTGTGACACAAATTTTGTCGAAGCTGCCCGGACCACACTTCTGAACCGATTTTCGACATTCTTTCTTTGTTCGATCATAATTTAAGTCTAGTTGTGGAGCAATCCTAGGAAAGTTTGAATTTCAAGATGGAAGAGTGGGAAATGGAGGGGGTGAAGTCGGAAAAACGTGGTTTGTTCGACAAATTATGTCGACGCTACCTAGGTTACAATTCACAGCCGATTTTCGTGATTCTCATTTTGCTCGATTCCAATTTCAGTCTAGTTATACAACAATTCTAGGAAATTTCGGATTTGCGGTCGAGGTGGGGGTGGAGGGGATAATTACCGATTTTATCAAGTGCTGCCCAAACTACAAATCTCTACCGATTTTCGTGATTCTTATTTTGTTCCATTATGAATTCGATACAGTTTTCAAAGATTGTCTGGATTTTCAAATTTCATGAAGAGAGGGGGCGAATGGAGGGGGTAGCATTGATAAACCATGATGTTTTCATTGTTCTCGTCCGATTTTCGTGAGTGTTACCATTCGATTCAGAGTAAAAAAATACGTTGAAACCGACTCCAAACTCGTATTTGCATAGAAGGTCATTTTTCAAGAAAACCCTCGATTTCATTGAAAAAACAATGTTATTCAACATTAAGACGTAATTTTCTTCCCCCTAATTAGCAAAGTAAAAGTAAAATTGACTACGCCGTTGGAAAGCTGGGGGATTGTGGTGCCACTTTTAGGCTCATAGCATGAAAATTTCCGTCCAGGACGTTTTGAGCGACAAACTTTGAAGAAAGTGAACATTTTTCGTAATTTTACAAAGTTTTCACTTACGGCTCATGTTTCACCAGTTCATTCCATTAAATTTGTTCAAAAAGTCATTAGGAAGATAGGAAATTATCGGTTTTTTCAACGGTATAATCAGATTTGAGTTTCGACTGGAAATCAAGGAAGTTGTGAATTTTAGTGACACACAAAGTCGAAAACGCGAAAAAACTTAAAGGTGAAAAAAGTGGTTTTCAGCGTGAATTGAAAAATATATACCTATTATAGGACAAAAAGAATCACAAACTAGTAGTATAATCGAACCCTCGCCGGTGGTGATCCCGAAAGGGAGACAGCCTTTATACATTGCAGATTATTCACCTAAATATAAATGCAGCTCACTACGTTTTCACAGTCTTCCCATCCAACTTTCTCTAGCCATTCAGAAGTATGTCTTTTATGAACTGTACGAGAATAATTTTAAGGGGATTTTAATTTACTATTTAATGCACGATGCAGAATATACAACATGTACAAGGGACTCCTTGTTGTCGAAGTTAAAGCAGGTTTTGAATTACGTGGATTACCCCTCCCATCATGAATCCAATATGCGAGACCAATATGGAGGATATCCAACATCCTCGTCCATTGTGCGATTTGTTTGTCTAATTTCGTAAACTTTGGACCAGAAGTTTAGGGAAAAAAGCTTCCCCAGCGAATGAGAGATGCGGAGGGGAGGTTTTTCCTTTTGATTTTCGGAATCTACAGAATTTGGATCATCATTTTAAGGGCTTAATGTACGATTAAAGGTAGTTCTATCAGAATATAAATTTATAAAAGCCGTACCTTTCTTATTTATCATCACATTTTGCTGCTTTCATGCCTCACCGCAGAAATTGATTATCTGTAACTTTTTGTTAAATTATAAAAAATTGGATAGAATGTAGAAAACATTTAAAAATAAGCGTGTTTCTGAAGATTTTTTATTGATAACTCCGTGAAAAATTCGTTTTAGGTATAGGAACAAGGGGCATATTTGGCATCATTGTGAAATGTCCTATAATATGACAAGTTTTGCAAATGTCAATCTTTTAAACCATGATATCTTCTCGAGAATAAAAGCCTACTCCACATGTGCGTACGTAAAGTTCGTTGCCAACATCTCATTAGCAAATCATGTTACACAATAATTGATGAATTCTGCCAACCTAAAGTTTATTATTGATTACTGCTATTTTTGCTGACCCGGATGCCTATTTTTGACGCTTTCTGTAACAGAACGTGATTTTCGGAATAAATATATTCCAATTATTGCTATGAATGATTAATCTACTCTTGCTACTGATTAGAGTAATCAAGCCATTTTGAACATCACAAAATGAACAAAACGTTTGATGCGAAGCGTCACGAATCAGGATGATTAATAATTTTTAGCAAATTTTCTCGGAAATTGAAGATAGGTATTGCAATGACTCTAAGTATCCTGAATTTTAACGCTTTTTCATAAACAGGGTGTTCACACTTAAGATTGTTAACCTCCTAGGGATCAATTATACAGCCAATGTTAAAAAAAGTTTCTTCTTGCAGTCTTTTCAAACCTTGATTTTTGGAGTTTTTAGCGAATTTTCGTAGAAAATGAAGCTATTGCAATGGCTCAGAAAGTTTTAAAATGAAAATTTTTGAAAAATTTCTTCGTTGAAATCCGTTTTGAGGCATTCTGAAACGATTCCTGAAGTTTGCGCTTTTCCATGTATAAATATAAATAAATAAATAAATAATTAAATATATATATATATATATATATATATATATATATATGTGTGTGTGTGTGTGTGTGTGTGTGTGTGTGTGTGTGTGTGTGTGTGTGTGTGTGTGTGTGTGTGTGTGTGTGTGTGTGTGTGTGTGTGTGTGTGTGTGTGTGTGTGTGTGTGTGTGTGTGTGTGTGTGTGTGTGTGTGTGTGTGTGTGTGTGTGTGTGTGTGTGTGTGTGTGTGTGTGTGTGTGTGTGTGTGTGTGTGTGTGTGTGTGTGTGTGTGTGTGTGTGTGTGTGTGTGTGTGTGTGTGTGTGTGTGTGTGTGTGTGTGTGTGTGTGTGTGTGTGTGTGTGTGTGTGTGTGTGTGTGTGTGTGTGTGTGTGTGTGTGTGTGTGTGTGTGTGTGTGTGTGTGTGTGTGTGTGTGTGTGTGTGTGTGTGTGTGTGTGTGTGTGTGTGTGTGTGTGTGTGTGTGTGTGTGTGTGTGTGTGTGTGGTGTGTGTGTGTGTGTGTGTGTGTGTGTGTGTGTGTGTGTGTGTGTGTGTGTGTGTGTGTGTGTGTGTGTGTGTGTGTGTGTGTGGTGTGTGTGTGTGTGTGTGTGTGTGTGTGTGTGTGTGTGTGTGTGTGTGTGTGTGTGTGTGTGTGTGTGTGTGTGTGTGTGTGTGTGTGTGTGTGTGTGTGTGTGTGTGTTGTGTGTGTGTGTGTGTGTGTGTGTGTGTGTGTGTGTGTGTGTGTGTGTGTGTGTGTGTGTGTGTGTGTGTGTGTGTGTGTGTGTGTGTGTGTGTGTGTGTGTGTGTGTGTGTGTGTGTGTGTGTGTGTGTGTGTGTGTGTGTGTGTGTGTGTGTGTGTGTGTGTGTGTGTGTGTGTGTGGTGTGTGTGTGTGTGTGTGTGTGTGTGTGTTGTGTGTGTGTGTGTGTGTGTGTGTGTGTGTGTGTGTGTGTGTGTGTGTGTGTGTGTGTGTGTGTGTGTGTGTGTGTGTGTGTGTGTGTGTGTGTGTGTGTGTGTGTGTGTGTGTGTGTGTTGTGTGTGTGTGTGTGGTGTGTGTGTGTGTGTGTGTGTGTGTGTGTGTGTGTGTGTGTGTGTGTGTGTGTGTGTGTGTGTGTGTGTGTGTGTGTGTGTGTGTGTGTGTGTGTGTGTGTGTGTGTGTGTGTGTGTGTGTGTGTGTGTGTGTGTGTGTGTGTGTGTGTGTGTGTGTGTGTGTGTGTGTGTGTGTGTGTGTGTGTGTGTGTGTGTGTGTGTGTGTGTGTGTGTGTGTGTGTGTGTGTGTGTGTGTGTGTGTGTGTGTGTGTGTGTGTGTGTGTGTGTGTGTGTGTGTGTGTGTGTGTGTGTGTGTGTGTGTGTGTGTGTGTGTGTGTGTGTGTGTGTGTGTGTGTGTGTGTGTGTGTGTGTGTGTGTGTGTGTGTGTGTGTGTGTGTGTGTGTGTGTGTGTGTGTGTGTGTGTGTGTGTGTGTGTGTGTGTGTGTGTGTGTGTGTGTGTGTGTGTGTGTGTGTGTGTGTGTGTGTGTGTGTGTGTGTGTGTGTGTGTGTGTGTGTGTGTGTGTGTGTGTGTGTGTGTGTGTGTGTGTGTGTGTGTGTGTGTGTGTGTGTGTGTGTGTGTGTGTGTGTGTGTGTGTGTGTGTGTGTGTGTGTGTGTGTGTGTGTGTGTGTGTGTGTGTGTGTGTGTGTGTGTGTGTGTGTGTGTGTGTGTGTGTGTGTGTGTGTGTGTGTGTGTGTGTGTGTGTGTGTGTGTGTGTGTGTGTGTGTGTGTGTGTGTGTGTGTGTGTGTGTGTGTGTGTGTGTGTGTGTGTGTGTGTGTGTGTGTGTGTGTGTGTGTGTGTGTGTGTGTGTGTGTGTGTGTGTGTGTGTGTGTGTGTGTGTGTGTGTGTGTGTGTGTGTGTGTGTGTGTGTGTGTGTGTGTGTGTGTATGTGTGTGTGTGTGTGTGTCTTTCCAGACGATAACTCTCCTTGGGATTGAGATTAAAATTCCATTCTTTCACTAAAAAATCGAGCTTTCCAAACGAAGGGATGAGTTCGTTGGCCAAAAATTTTTGACCACATAAAATTGATCACATTTCAAAAAATGTACTAAAAAAATCACTGAAAATGGCTAAAAACGAAAAAAAAAAAAATCGTTAAACTTATAATTGTTAGTATTGTTTCATTGAAAACAAAACTATCAAAAATTAGCTAGGTGATTAAAAAAATTTTGCTCAAAATTATGGTGAAAAACGTATTTAAATTTCATAAATATTTGCTGAAAAATCTTTAAAAATTGCAAAAGAAATCTAAAAATCCGAAATCTTTTTTGAATCACCGAATTTTATTTATTATGAGTGTTTTTTGCCATAAAATTGGTTTTTAACAATTTCTTCCCACTGAAATTGCTCAAATTTAACATATTGTAATACGATAGATAATTCAAGAAAATTCGCTCATACGATCATGCTGCATGACTGGAACTTTCACTTTCAAGTTTTTTTCGTGTTATCGACTTTACACCACGAAAATGGCTTTATCTCCCTTAACTTACATTTTAAACTTGAAAATAGATATACCGTTGGAAAAAGCGTTTTATTTCCTACCTCTCTAAGGTATTAGAATTCTTCTTACAGTAGGTCACGTTGGCGAAAAAATGGACTTTTTACAAAAACTTCTCACTTTTTAAACATTAATTTTTTTTAAGCTGCGTTAAGTAGTGCAAGAAAATGGTAAAATACCGTATGCGTTGCAGGGGAAAATGGTCAAAAATCTCAGCTTTCTAACGGTACAATAAATTTTTATTCAACTTTGCTGATTAGAGGAGAAAAGTATGTTTGTATGTTGAAAAATATGTTTTTTTCTCTATGAAATCGGGATGAACGAGCAGGGCACGAATCGTCAAATTCGACATTATAACGTTAGAGGCGTGTGGCAGCTCCTTTCGCCCTTCGCACTGCAGCTGTCAGGCATTTACATTCTTCGGATGTGAGAGGTTGGAATATCCTCAATTGCTGCAAACATACGTATCGAAAAAGGCGCGTTCGACACCGAGTTAGGTCGGATTTGAAGAATAAGTATGTTAAATGTGGACAGAAAGTACTGTGGGTCTCAATCCAGGGAATGAAATTCACACTACAATAAAGTACAACGCGTGGTCTTTCAATTTTTACAATAAAATTAAATAAATAAATCAAAATTGCCATTTGATTCACTGCTATCGATAAGTAGTAATTTCTCAAGGGTACCTCCTAACAGTTATTTCTACTATCGTTAGACATACGCGGATAATAATCTGAACCAATTGCTCTTTTCCAATCTACTACGTACTTAATTATTTCCTACGAATATTTCCTACGTACATAAATATTTCCTAGAGATAAGAGAAAAAAGTAGATACACAGGGTGTCCCTAAAGTACCCCTCCCCCCTAATTTTTTTTCCTCAATTTTTGAGTTATCGAAGCGAATTTTGGAGCGCGTTTTTGGGAGTGTTAAACAAATGAAAAACAGGAATAAAACTAACCATAGCTTTTGAAAACAAACCAATGGACCCAAAAGAACCTCCAAGGTATGTAATTATATTCTGATGCTACTGATACTGGACAGTTACCAATAAGGATTTAATTTCCTTGTTCCAACCCCCTTTTTACAGGAACACACCACTTTTGCCCATAGAACTAGAAAATTCATGAATGGCATGTAATTTTTTTTTCTATATCTGGCTTAAAATCCTTAAACAAGGCAGCATCATTTTCAAATAACAAAAGTAGTATGTTGTTTACTCCATCTACGTTTATACCACCTAGGTTTCTGTCCCTGATGTATGCTTCTAGCTCGTTAAAAAAAAGGATAAACCACAAGGGGCTTGGGGAATCCCCTTGTAACACCCCTTGATGGACCTTATGAAATTCGGTACTTTTCCGTTATCCCCCCCCCCCCCCTCCCAGTCAATTTGTCTTCAACACGCCGCCCGATGTTTCTAGGCATTACTTCTTACTTAGTTCATGCTAAGTTATGTATTTTTGAGATGCGAGCTTGCGAGCATCCAGACCGCCAAAGTATACACATCATTCTGACCTACATGTCCAACTAATCTGTATTTTTACTAAGGGATTGACTACTTGATGTTACGTAATTTTGAGATGCGAGCTTGCGAGCATCCAGACCACCGACCTATACACAGCATTGTGATCTATTTGTGCGAATTCATGTGCATTCTACTTGTGCGAATTCATTTGGAGGCAATCAAACCACAACCACGCCAATTTGTTTCAACAAATCCTCACCAACATCGGCAACTTCTGAAAACACGGTACCTATTTCATTTTTTTTTTTTTTTTTAAATACCTAGTATAATTTCTTCCCACAGCTTGAAATTATCACGAATCCTACGTAAATATGTAATCTAAGTAAGAAGGAATGCCTAGAAACATCGGGCGGGCGTGTTGAAGACAAATTGACTGGGGGGGTTGTATAACGGAAAAGTACCTGAAATTCGGTTAAGCCATTACCTACTTTTATTGCAATTTTTGCCTCGTTATTGAGACTCGCAATGACATCCAACATCTTCCCCCTAATTCCTAGTTTTGCTATAATATGCCAAAGCATTGCATGAAGAAGTTAACCAAAAGCATTAGGAAAATTCAGGGATGCACAGTACAATCGACTTCTGGGCTTCTGTAACCGTACATTGATGAGGACGTTCAAGTAGAAATATTATACCTGCACCCCGTTGTCTTCTGATGCCGGCTTGCGCTTCTTCCGGCAATCCCACTTCTTCCGCCCAGTTCCCCAGACGTTCACTTATGCAATACGTGAATCCCATGACCAGCGTGTTCATCAGTGCTATCGGTCGGTGAGAAATGTAATTTTTATTTGGGGTTTTAGGTAGCATCCTTAGTACTACCTCCCCCCCATTTAATTGGCACTTTTCTTCTTTGTAGTATGCTGTTGAACATTTTAGTTAAATACTGAATCCCCTCCTGTGGAAGATTTTTCCATATCTCATTTGGAATCAAATCTGTACCCGGTGCTTTATTATTTTTTATTCGGATGAGTGAGTTTTTTTACTTCCTCCATACTGAACGCTTCATTTAGAGACGAAAAATATGAGATCCGATCCATCTAGGTCTATCTGCCCATCAATTTTTCAAGGACAATAATGAAATTTAAGTACAAATTTACCATAATTTTGTCCATACATTTTTTAATTTTCTGGTTCTCAGTTGGTAAACTTCTTTCAAGTAATATTCTGCTCAAATTTTATGATAGCCGTTTTTTGCAATTTTTGGTGATTTGTTCTGCACATTTTTTGAATTGGATCAATTTATTGTACTCAAAATGTTTTGCGCTTCGAACTCGTCTTTTTTTTTGGAATATATATATATATATATATATATATATATATATATATATATATATATATATATATATATATATATATATATGTATGTGTGTGTGTGTGTGTGTGTGTGTTTGTGTATAGTTGTACGGGTTAGGCGTTGCAATGAACCGTTTCTCATGCGATTAGCGAAGTTAAGCAACGTCGAGCGTGGTGAGTACTTGGATGGGTGACCGCCCAGGTAAGGGTCAGACGTCCAAGTAATTGTCACGCTTCTGTACGGCGAACCTTCTCCACTCAAAGGAGCGAGGCAATGAGTTTTAAGCGAAATCATCAGACCGAATTCTAATCCTCCATTTGGAGGACAGCTGAGGACGTCCGCGACGCCGGAGGCAGTCGGACGAAAAGCGCCAACCTGCACTGGTTGTCTACTTTACTTCTTACTATATATACATGGAATGCCGCAAACCTTGGTAATCGTTTCATAATGTTTCAAAACGGATTCCCATGAAGAAAAATTTGGAAAATCTGAATTTTAATATCTATGAAAATGCGCTTGAATTATGTATCACTACAAAGGTATGTGGTTATATATCACTAAAATGATGTAGGTTTGTATCTACTGTATGTCAATGTGTTGGTTTATAATATGTCAGAACCCACATCCTGGCAGAGCTTCTGAAAATATTTCTTTGGCTCATTGCATTACCTACTTGATCTTGACCTTTCTGGTCCTGTTACATAAGCGAAATAAATAGTCGTACAGAATAAAAACGAAGATACGTTTCAATATTGTCTGGCTTAGCGTAGCCCCCAACATCACCCACTCACTTGTTTCGGGCAATGTTTCTTTCCATTAAATTTGGATAGTTTCCTTTTCACATCCGCTCCCTCAAAATAAAAAACGTCATCATGAATGCGAATGAGCTCTAAAGGTCTTTTCTATCTGCCCGACGAGGCTAGAATTCGGTATGGCGACTGTGTTTGACTGATAGTTACCAATGCCAGAGAACCATTCTGATCAGCTGAATGAGTTATGTACCTGATATCTGTCATTTTCAATCAGCGATGCTGAAGCCTCTCTGTGGTTATGCGTGTTATCAAGTACCTACCTAGGTTCGTTGCTAACTTGTTCTGTTATTATTCTCTTACATTACCTATTCCTTTCTTATCTTTCTACTAATATTCTTTCTCTCATTACAATCTTTTCAGCTATTATAATTGAAAGCTCTCTTTTCAAAGTTTCAAACTACAATCAATCTTTGTTCATATGATAACAACTTCAACATGAAACTATTAACACCCGATGATTTAGAATTTTGATGGAAGTGAAATTAACGAAACATAATTTTGATGCCGAAAAACATTCCAAATATTACAAAAATAATATATTTAATTTGCATTTGCAATACAGCGATTGATTGATTGAGGGAGATTTTAGCGCGCTCGGTCGGCATGAGCGTCATCAACTGGTGGTAACAGTGAGTGGCGTGAAAGATGGTTTTTCTGTATTATGATGCCAGGGGAAGCGCTAGGGGAGGAATGATCGGGTGGTGAAGAGGAGGTGAGGCGTTCCAGCGAAAAACGCCTTTTGAAGGACAGCGAGGGTCGTAAGAGAGGTTGGACAGAGGGGATGGTCAGAGATGGCGGTGAGGGTGGGGGGTGTCCGTAGAAAGAAAACATTAACATTGATAGAGTTGATGAAAGAAGTGTAGCGGGGAAGTGGGCAGAAAGGACGACAAGGGTGGCGCATCAAAGGTCTAGCTCGGTAGCCCGTCTCTGGGGGCACATAGCTGCCTCGCCTCCGCCCCCATCTCCTCTGTCATAAGGGATATTGGAGGAAGCTGACTCACATAGGGTCAAGTCAAGATACCCTTGGAATCCAACTGGGGACCGACTGATTGAGTTTTCACGGGAGCCCTTCTGGTTTGTCCCCCTTTCGTCCACCTCATTCGATGTTTCATGTTTGCGAAATGCCAGCCAGTTTTATGCCCCTTCGATTCGGGTTGGATCCATCTGGCAATGGGGATAATAAATACGGCTCGGAGTCGTATTTGCTAATCTAGTTATGCCCTTGGGGGTTGTCGAAGTGTGAGAAGGTGATTGGGTGGCGGAGGGAGGTGACAGTATAAAAAACTCGGGCCTTCGCGCTTCGGAAAATTATGATACTAATCAGTAACTTATGAATCAGTAGTCTCATCAGCAGTCACTGAATCATCAGGTAATAAGCCAACAGTCTGCGTAAACCAGGATTAGTATAAATACTATAATCTCCAATGATCACCTGATTGTAATGATAAGGAGCAATAAGGGACAAAGGAGTAATAAATTCAGACCGACCGTTTTGGTGACAAATGGCTCAAAAAATCAAATTAAAAAAGTATTTCATCATGGATATCCATTTTTTGGGAGTCCTTTAACGATTCTTGAATAGGTTAGTCGTAGTAGGTAGTAATTTACCATTTTTTTACGATGTCCCTCTGAAAATATTTTTCGTATGTATGATTAATCCAGGGGGATTTGAGACAACCCAAGCATGAGAAACAAATATCAACCGGATGCAAATCCGTTTTAGACCATTCTAAACGAAATCCGTGAAAAACCCATAAGTCTCTCTCTCTCTCTCTCTCTCTCTCTCTCTCTCTCTCTCTCTCTCTCTCTCTCTCTCTCTCTCTCTCTCTCTCTCTCTCTCACACACACACACTCTCTCTCTCTCTCTGTGTGTGTGTGTGTGTGTGTATGTGTGTGACAAATTTTCCAACTTAACCTAACGTAACAAACCTGGGAAGTTTTAAATTACCTGACGGGAGGATACAAATAAAAGTGGTAAATCCGAATCAAAACGCATCATTTTTCGACAAATTTTGTCGAAGCTACCCAGGTGACGATTCTCTACCAATTTTCGTGGTTCCTTTTTTGTTTGATCTCAGTTTCAGTCTAGTTGTTCAAAAAACCTCTGGAATTCAATCCACAATGAATCAAACCTCAGTCGGAACATATGTCAGGATTTTCAAATTTCATTGAGAGGGGGGGGGGGGGGGGGGGAGGGAGTTATAGTGTTAAATCGTGATGATGTTACTATTCTTATTTAATTTCCGTGACTGATTTTTTTGTCATTCAGATTTTAGTCCAGGTATGCAAAAAACCTTGGAAGTTTCCAATTTACTATCGGAGGGGGTAATTCCGATAAAGCATAATTTTTTCGTTTTTCTCATCCATTTTTTTTTTCTTTAATCTTTCGCTAAAATTTGGACATTCCATTTTGTGGACGGATTTTTATGAGTAGGAGTGATGGAAAGGGAAACTAACTCTTATGATTCATGCGATTCTCAACCAGTTCTGGTGATTGTTGTTTTGTTTGATTATTTTGCTGTTCTTCTTGAAGAATTAGATTTCTCTGAAGAAACCATCCTCAGTCATTTGAAATTTCATAGTGTTGGATGTTGTCAGATGTTGGGCATCACCGATATAGCTTGATATTTTCAACTAGTTTGTAAAAATATTTCTGCTTGTAACATGTATATTTTAGGATATACTGGAAGGGGTTTACAATATCTTATACAATCCATAGTCGGAACATCCATGTAATGTATGCGTTACTTAAACAAAATGTTTAGGCATTTATTTCACTCATTATATTATTTAAATTTTACACTAAAATCTGCTATTAAATTCAATATTCATCTCTTTGAGAACGTTTTCAATGCATTGCCTTCAAGCAGTAGTAGATCAGCCTACAAGAAAGGAAAGATTCTGGTTACTGCCTACTTATTTTATTAACGGTAAAACTTCATTACTTATAAAATAAAGAAATCTTTATCATGTTCCGTTATTGATTGAGATTATGAGATTCGGAAACTGTATAATCAAATGGGCTGAATCCATTGAAGCCTATCAAAGAGGTGATTAAGATCTTTATATCTAATCGACCAACGTAACCGTCGAACCTAAACCTCCTTCTCCGACAATTAGGGGGGTGTATTCAATTAAGATCACCTTGGTAGTCGTCTCAGCAAAGATTCTACGGGTTGATGACTGATCTTATCAAACCCCCGTTATCTGGTTGATGAGTAAAAGTGAAAGTACCTTGGACTAAATGATGCTTTCATTTAGTGTTTAGTCAATACTTTTTTTTTTTTTTTTGGAGAGAGAGATGGTGTGTGGTTTTGTTTTACCCAATACGTTCGGGAGAAGGAAATGATCAGCTCTCCAGTAGGACGTGGTTGAAAACGTGAGGAAAATGTGGAAATTTCCGTATATTTCTGGTGCGACGCTGTACTCTACTGTCCTTACATTTGTCCAGTTAAACTGATTCGTAATCATTGTGACGTTGGGCTTGAAGGATATTAACTATTGGACCGAATAAAACGTGAGATTGCGTTGTTGAGTTCGTCTTCTCTCATTGGATACCTTACCTCCTGAAGATTATTTTATTAATGATTCAATTAGGAATTCGGCCTAGTTTTGGAACATATACCAGGAGTTTCAAATTTCATTATGATCGGGGGTGATCGGTAGGGGTTATACTGATAAATATAGATGTTTACACGATTCTCATCTAATTTTCGTGATTATTTTTTTGTTCAATTAGGAATTTGGTCTAGTTTTGGAACATATGGTACTTAGGAGTTTCAAATGTAATTATGGAAGGGGGTGAGTGGATGAGGTTATACTGATAAATATATCGTTTACGCTATTTTCATTTGATTTTTGTGATATTTTTTTTTTCAATTAGGAATTTGGTCTAGTTTTGGAACATATGCCAGGAGTTTCAAATGTCATTATGGAAGGGGGTGAGTGGAGGGGGTTATGCTGATAAATACTGATGTTTACGCTATTCTCATCTGATTATCGTGATTATTTTTTTGTTCATTAGAAAATTCAGTCTAATTTTGGTACCTTTGTCAGATGATTCAAATTTCATTATGAAAGATGGAATGAAGGGGGTGAAGTAATGGATCGTGATGTTTTCACTATTGTCATCTGATTTCCGTGACTGGTTTTTTGTTCGGTCCAGATATCCAGTTATTGAATAAACCTTGGACGGTTCAGAGTCAGTAACGGTGGGGTGAGTGGAGGGGTAATTTCGATCAATCATGTTATTTTCGTTTATTTATTTATTTAGTTTTTAATCTTTCGGTTTAGATGAGCTAACATTCGGGAATTCCATTCCGATGAAGACTTTTTGTGAAGAGGAGTGATAAAGGGGCCAATACTGATATACCGGCATATTTTCTACCAATTCGTAAAATCAGTTCATACTGTATTATAGTAATGTGTGTTTAGAATGGCGGGAGGGGGGTTAGTTCCTTGCAGCCCATGCATGTTAGGTTGTAATGAAGAGGGTACATAGGGACGCACCTGTAATGCCTTTACTTACCAATTTGCTTCAAAAATAAGATTTTTCCCCTTTTCAACCGACGAGCACCCAAATTACAGATTGTTTCAAAAGCTTTCAGAAATGTATTTCAGTTGAAAATATTTAAAAAACGTGAAATGGAATGCCTCATTGACGTACTCACCTATCGTGTTTCGGTGCGTTCGGTGTTAATTCTTGCGTAAATGAAGTGGTGAAAATACAAGAAACACCCACCCTACTCGGTGAAAAAGATCTTGGCGGCTCCATTCAACACCGGAATTTTCTCCCTTATGATTGTGATGCTCCACCAAAAGCAATTCTAATTGCAAGTCAGCTCGCTTTAGTAAGCAGCTGGAAGAAGGTGAATAGGACTGGGGTGGGTTAATGAGAGTTAACCGTTATTAAAAGTGACTTGATCATTAATGAAAAAAAGGAAAAAACGCCAGAAGATTACGTATTGCATCCCCTCTTCTTTTCATATAATGAAAATGGATGAATGGAGAGTTTGTTGCTTAGGGGAGTTTTTTCCTACCTGCCAGCGCTCACGAGTTTATTACGACTTCCGCCTCGATTAATACTTAGCTCTCGTTGGTTCGTCCTAAATTGAGGTATTTTATGAAGGCAATGTAGTTCGTGGCGAAGGGCTCATGTTGCGCAAACCAGAGTGTGAAGTTTTTATTTTTTCAGAATGATAAAAAGTACCTTTTTCGAGATGAAGGTCTCGCCAGGTAGGCTCTGTGTTTAAGAACGAAATTAAATTTAATGAAATTATCAACTTTTAAACGCGTGAAATGTTAGAGCAGATGAATCTTTTCAAAGTGACAAACAAGAAAAAATACTATAGAAACCCCCTAAACAAAACTGGTTTCCTGATTGTCCTGAACAAAATTTCTGGTCTTATGCACATTTCTGGAACCATATTTAACGCAGTGCTATAATCACTTGTCTACATGAATAGAGGGTTCCATGTAAAATGGACTATTCTTAGTTTGTGCACAACCGTCAAATGCCTGGGCCTGTGTCACCATTTCAGTTATTTTGTCAGTATTTTAGTGGCGTGAAAGTTATGCAAAGAGTTTTATTTTATTTTTAAATAAATTTATTTGGCAATAAATTATGTATACAGCCGTTCATAAATAGGTATTTAATGTTCAAAGTAACAATAACAATATAAGTATTGTATTCCTACTATATATTAATATTAAAATTTAACAAAAACTTGAATATTTCTTTCGGGTCGGGGTACGTGTTTAATGATTACCTACTCTGTATTACATGTTGTACTTTGAAGCCATTCTGCGGGAGAGAGAGAGAGAGAGAGAGAGAGAGAGAGAGAGAGAGAGAGAGAGAGAGAGAGAGAGAGAGAGAGAGAGAGAGAGAGAGAGAGAGAGAGAGAGAGAGAGAGAGAGAGAGAGAGAGAGAGAGAGAGAGAGAGAGAGAGAGAGAGAGAGAGAGAGAGAGAGAGAGAGAGAGAGAGAGAGAGAGAGAGAGAGAGAGAGAGAGAGAGAGAGAGAGAGAGAGAGAGAGAGAGAGAGAGAGAGAGAGAGAGAGAGAGAGAGAGAGAGAGAGAGAGAGAGAGAGAGAGAGAGAGAGAGAGAGAGAGAGAGAGAGAGAGAGAGAGAGAGAGAGAGAGAGAGAGAGAGAGAGAGAGAGAGAGAGAGAGAGAGAGAGAGAGAGAGAGAGAGAGAGAGAGAGAGAGAGAGAGAGAGAGAGAGAGAGAGAGAGAGAGAGAGAGAGAGAGAGAGAGAGAGAGAGAGAGAGAGAGAGAGAGAGAGAGAGAGAGAGAGAGAGAGAGAGAGAGAGAGAGAGAGAGAAAGAGAGAGAGAGAGAGAGAGAGAGAGAGAGAGAGAGAGAGAGAAATTTGGAGAAAAAATTGAAACCTTTTTTTTCACCATTTAGAACGTAATTTTCCAGTTTACCGGACAGTTGAACATCTCTCAGAATCTAATTACTGGATACATATATTATGCTTACCTCCAATAAGGACGCCCGAAAGGAAAATATCAGCACGATTCACTTTAAGAACCAACAGAACAAAACTAATCGCGGTGTTTACTTGTTTAAAAATGAGAACCACCTCCTTCCTTAAAGTGATGGCCATGTACGAACAAGTGGTTGAATTATCATTTACGTACCTTTTGGAGGAATCTATCGACAATGCTAGTCGAGTACCGGGGGCGAGCGCTTTCGACGAAAAGACATCTGCCGTCGAAACAGTACAAATTGAGTTAAATCGCATTCTCAATGCAGTTTCTATGTTGTCAGCTGTCCCGGATGACAGGATAAAGTTCTTTCGACGATCCGTTGACATGCAAAATTTCCTAAATGCTCACGCTGTTTTAACTACTGTGTGGAGTAATGTGTTTGTAGGGAATGTGATCGGGGATGTGGATGAAAATGCATGTCACCGAGATTCTTTCCTTGTCGAATGGCCAATCGAGGTGTTTCATCGAAAACATTACGTGTCTGAGGGTTCGATGTTGGGATGGTTTGAAGGTCCTGGAGAATGCCGTTGGAGTTTTCGTGTACCAAAAACAAAGTTATGACGCATTTAAAAGTCTATTGGAAAAGCGTTAGACTTTAGAATTTATTTCAGAATGCCTTAAGACGGATTTCATTAAAGAATATTTTCGAAACTTTTGATTTCAAAATTTTTGGACCCATCTCAATAGCTTCATTTTCTACGAAATTGTAATAATTGGCATTCCGAGTATTTACATAGGTACACGGAATCCGAACCTGAGGCCATAACTTAAAATTCCATGTCCCTGGATTTTATCATATTTTGAGCCATGTTAAGTGCCTATCTTATAAAAATGAATAATATGATTTGGCTGAATTTCAGTAATGGTGAGGTAGGCTAAGAGCGGCAGTTATTGGCTGCCCACTTTTCTCAAAAATCCCAGTCACAGTGCCACCCAAGGAGCTGCGATGGTTGTTTCTTATGCAGACGGTAAGCAAACAAAGCATTGCTCGTGGGGTTTTTCAGCGAGTTTAATTCAGGTCAATTTTTCTTTTCTTTGTGTTAATGTCTATAATTATTCCATTATTGATTTATGGAGTTTTATCGGAGTTTTAATGAATTACAACAATATAAATCAATAAAAAATATTTGAAGATTGCTTTCAAATAAAGAAAATAAAATTGAACTAAATCAAACCACCTGAAAACCCTTTCGAATGAGTTGCTTACTGTTTCCAAAGAAACGGCTACCTATCGCTGATACCGTTTGAAAAAATCGGGATCTACCTCCTGCACTGCCCACCCCGTCAGCTTAATCCGTAATTCTACTAGACTATCATTGAAATCAAACGAAATAAGAATCCCAAACATCCGTTAAGAATTGTAAACTGGGTAGCGTCGGCAAAATTTACCTAAAATCACGTTTTTCCCGGGTGTTTCCCCCTCAAGTTTCTTCTTTCCACACACACAAACACTAGTGTGGACAACTTGTATACAAGCAGTAAAGGTTTAAAATGACATGAAAACACCTACCCAATTGCAAGATGTTTTACCCGTGTTATAATTATGGATGGAAATTCGTATTTATGACAAAATCCTATGTTGGTTATATAAAACCAAGTTACGTGATTATCGATCAATATAGACTTGGAAAACAGTGGCCTTCTATAAAATGATGGAGTAAAATGAGTAGGCTAAGGACTTTCAAAATAATCATGTTAAACGAGTTTTGAATTACCGGTATTCAAAAAATTAAGTAATTTTCCCCGCTGTCTAGGGAGGAATATCAGAAGACAGCCATTGATCGTAATCAGTGATTGTGTCGGTTCCAACGCGGTACGAGGCGGTTGAGGCTCACATTTGTAAAGACCCGGAGTGACGGCCTACGGTCCGACCCGAGTTTAAATATGATTGAATTAAACTGGGCCCTTCCTCTGTCCCCTAGAATAAATATGGCGGATTAGGGCGCCCTCCTTGGCGCTCTGGCATCCGTGAGCTCGTTCATGCTGCTTCCTCGCTCCCTTCCGGGTCTGTTTGAATCCATTTACGGACGTAATTTATACACATCTACCGTAGGTACGGGCTTTGTACAGAATAAATACCAGCGGAAGGGAGGAGAGTCAGATTAAGATGGGAAGAGCTGCCACAATCTACGATACCTCCTCGCAGACGGAAAAAGTTATTATAATTTTTTTTAAATGTCTGCTTTTTTCCGATGATACTGCCGTGCTGGTGTTCGGTTCCACCCGGGGAGTAATTTTTGATGAAGCAGAAACTCCTTAATAGGATCAATGGGTAGTAGCTTGGTCGTTTGCTCACATTAAATATTGGAAAATCCAAGTGCATACTCATTGGAGGTCGCGTTATTCCTGAAAACGGTGATTTACAGATTTACTCTAGGTGTCCTATCTGGTTGTCTTCAAGTTGAAAAGGTTACCGAGCATAATTACCTTGGGTTTATAGTGTATGCATCCCTCATTCGTTTCAAAATGCATATATGAAGGCTTCTAGCTAGGATGCAGGTGAAATAATATTTTCAGCAGTTAGCGGTTGAATGATATATTTGAGGAGGCTTCCTGACCTTTTATACAGGTCGGCCTAGAGAGGGGGTTGTCCCCACCAGGCAGAGATAGTGATACATGATTCCACGGGTCCGTGTTTACTACACCTCCCCCTCCTGGAATAATTTTATTTAATAAAAATAAAATTACATAGTTTTTTGTTCTTGCCCCCGGTACAATGGGTTCCTTTTTCTGTTGTTTTGATGAGCCCTTGTTACAATATGTGAGAATTTTTATACTCTTGCACACGATTACAATTGGTGCGATTGATGGTGCTGAGAGGTTGAAGTTGTGCGGCGGAGAGAAGGGTGGAGGCAAGCAGCTGCTGTGATGAGGAGGCAGCGCAGTGTTATAAAGTGAGCGGCTGCAGCGGACTAGAGGCGGCGCTGCAGGAGGAGGAGGCGAGACCCGTGGAGATTTGAGTCTGGAAAGCCGCCTGTAAAGAAAGCCTTGTTTTAAGCTTTCTAAAGTCCCTAATGACCCTTCTAAAGATAAGGGTCGGTGGCTTGGAATACCAAGTTTGTCGGTGGCCCTTAAAAGGGCCGGTGAAATAGGGGCCTGAATAAAGGCCGGTGATAGACAGCGGTGGTGCCTCAGCGGCAGCCATGATGGTGGTGATGGCAAGGATCTTTCGAGCACCCCTGAGACACCACGCGAGGCCGGGCTGCGGTAGAGGAGTCGGAGGTCGGGGTAGGAGTGTAGGTGGCCTCTTGAAGGGTGGGTGCTGTGTCCCTTTGCCAGCGTTTGTCATCTGTGTCACCACTGTTAAGGTCTGGAACTTGTGGAGACTATGCACACAACAGTTGTTTCAGAGGCCGGCAAAGGGAGGCAGTATGAGTGAAGTGTCTGGGTGGGCGGCTCCGTTGCCACAGACATTATAGTTGGTCCAGCGTTGACTGGTAAGAGTGGCAGAGACAGTGTGGGTGGCTGGCGACGAGGGGGGACCTGTGAGGGCTCGGTGATGGGGCGAGCCCAGTCCTCCACCTCCTGTTGAGCCTCTGGGTGAAGTGGAATCTGGGGGCCGCCTGGAGGAGCTGGACGAGTGGGTTTTCTTACTTCTGGAGTGGTTATCGTTGATGTGTGCTGATTTGCGATTCCTTCTCGCCTTATATAGGCCAAAAGAAGGGGGCGATAACGCTGATTTAAACGGTGGGGGTGTCACAGGAAGAGAATGGGAGGTCAAAGGGCGAGTGAATAAGTTCTCAGCCATGGCATGTTATGGTTTTGAGTTAGGTGCATGTTTTACCCTGTCGACAGAGACAGTAGTGGGGGCTTCTACAGCATCCCTAAAGGTAATAGTTTTGCCATCATGGGAAACGACCATGAACAGCCAGTGTAAGGAAGTACTAAGGACGGAGTATTGACACAAACTTAGATCGTTTTGGCGTTCCAGAGCGTGGTGGGGTTGTAAGTCTTCATGTAGCGGTGGTAGGAATCACGAGAGAGAAGTGGCACATTGCTAGGCGTCGATGGCGTGATGAGGTCATGAGGAAGGGGGATGACGCTGAGAAGCCTTTGAGATGGCGAGGTATCGCCTTGGGACAGTCGGTTCCAGAGCCCAAAGAGTAGAAAGGGCAAATCAGTGGCCCAACGGGACGTGGAGGAGAAGCACATGATAGCTTCCATAAGTAAGTGGTGAAAACGTTCTACTGGGCCACTTGAGGCCAGATTGTAGGTATTGGCGTGTTTCTTGAGAATACCCCATTGTTGGCATATGGTTGAGAAGAGGGCTGAAGTGGATTGGGTGCCTTGATCTGCTGTGATGAGTTTGGGAGGTCTGAAGAGGGAGATCCAAAAGTTGTAGAGAGCCTGAGTTATAGTTTTAGTAGAGATGTCACGCAGTGGTACGGCCTCCGGCCATCCTGTCGCCCTGTCGATCATAGTGAGGCAGTATTTGAAGCTGTTGGAGTTCGGGAGGGCCTCCAAGATGTCAGTGTTGAGCATTCGAGTGGCTGCTGATGGGAACTCTGGTGTGCCGAGTGATTTTGGCTCAGTTACAGGCAGGACAGTAGCGTGTGAGGAGCTTGATAGACGTTGTCATGTTAGGCCAGAAGAAACGAGACTGAATAAGGCTTGTAGAGGCCTTAATGCCGGGGCGTGACAGTCCCTGAAGGTAATTAGGTATCGAGGGCTGGAGAGGTGATGGAATATAAGGCCTAGGTGATGTGGCGGACATGTCACAGTGGACTGGTACTCTGTCGATGGGAACCTCATCAACGTTCATTGAAGAGAGATGTGGGTCCTGGAGTTGAGATTTCCGGAGTTTCTCGACTGTAAAAGGTGGTGGAGCCTCAATGGCAGTAGTGTAGACGAGAGAGGTAGTCACCTGGCACGCTATCTGGTCCCAGATTGTAACGGATGTCTGACGTGAACTCTGAAATGAATCGAAGGTGCCGGAGACGGATAGGAGGCATAGCGTTGGACATGAAGAGAAGAGAAGTTGTGAGAGGCTTAAGGTTGATGTAAATGATAAGGTTGCAGCCTTCAGTCACCTGGCGGATTCCTAGGAATCAAGAACATTTCACGAGATCTCAAACGTTTTTGTCGAGAGATCTCAAAAGATTTTTTAAATTGTCATTGTATGAGCTGGTTTTATGGCCTCTAGATCTCCAATTAGGCACGTCTTCATAATTGTACCATATGATTGTAGTATACACTCTCTCTCTCTCTCTCTCTCTCTGATCTCTAGTATACTATAGACTCTCTCTCTCTCTCTCTCTCTCTCTCTCTCTCTCTCTCAATATATATATAAACGGATAAATTTATGTGGTTGGCGACATTTTACTCCACTTTTTACGTAGTTTCGCCCCGATTGTGGCATTTATCGACCTGCGGTGAACGAGTAGTTTCGAACTCATTCGGACCTGAATCGAAGATGTGCGAAACAAAACATTTTCGAATCGGACCACTTTTCGAAGTTTTTAACGACCTAAATTCTCTCATTTTCTTAAAACAATTGTCCCTGAAAATTTCACTTGCATCACGAAACCCATTTCGTTGCAGGGGTTATATTTGAGAAGCTATTTAAAAAAAAAAAAAAAAAAGCGATTGCCTCATTTTTTGTTTCTTGTAGTCCAATTAAGGTAAATTAATTAAAAACTAATTCATAAGCAGTTGGTTATGATATTATTTGAGAAATGAAACAGAACTGCCTCGGTTAGGTTTTTACGAAAGAATAATATTTTTATTGAGAAGTACAAACACAAACATATCACACCTAACAACAATATGATTACAACAGTGGGTCTGAAATTATAATAATAAAGTTTGAACTTGACTTCATTTTCAATACGCCCCCTCATGATTTGCGCCCCCTGGCTGTCATTATATAAACATGTTGGGCCATGTATTGGGAATCCCATATCATTCGAGAGTCTTCTCAAGTATAAAGCTTCTTTCACCGCTTCTGATATACTCAAATATTCAGCTTCTACACTTGAAAGCGCTATAGTCCTTTGCTTTTTCGACGCCCATGTCACGGCTGCGCCCGCAAGTGTAAAGACATACCCACTATAGGATTTTCGATCGAGATTACAATTTCCCCAATCTGCGTCAACATATCCTGTGAGGTTATCTTGAGATCGTCTGTAGGTGAGGCCGTAGTCGAGAGTACCTTGGAGATATCAATAACACACGATAATATTCCTACCTATAAAATTAACACTTATTCCCAGAGGATGTTTCCAATAGTATTCAAGAACCTCCGATCAAGTTAATTGAAACGCGAAGATTTTAATGTCGCTTAGCATCCGTAGTGATTAAGTGGATTGCAGGTTAAGGGAGCTATTAACATAGAATCAGGCGCGCCTCTTAATTATTCCTTCGACGGAGCAATGGAAAGCTTTTCCTTAAGAACGAGCAAATTCAATTGAAAACCTGGAGTATCGGAACGAGTGGTTGATCCAATAATTTATCCACAAAATTAGGTTGTTAGTAGGTATTGACTTTTACTTTCCTGAATATATTCATCGAGAAAAGAGAATAATATTTTTTCATAAGCAGTTGGTTATTATTATAAAATGGCAGGGCGATGTCGGGTGGAAGGGAATAAGTATCGAAAAAAAAATTCAGATAAACTACGTGAAAATTGTAGTAAAACCCACAAAAAAATGTGTCCTATCTTAATCTCATGATTTTTTTCGAGCTTTTACGATGAATCCCAACTTTTCCACGTAAAATCACCATTTCTCAACTTATGAGTCTCATTTCCATTTTTTCTCCTCATTTTTTTATTCAGCTTTAAATTATCAATAAGAGCAGAATATTTTCGTTTGTAGTTAACAGCTTTGTTAATAAAAGAGAATTTTGGGAAATGTTCTAAAATTAGCCACCTCCTCAAAATAAATCTTAGAAACTGTAAAATCTCACAAAAACTATTTCATTTAATACCCCTTCTAACGGTATAGTCAATTTTTTTTTTCACTTGGATAATAAATTGCGGAAGAAAACTATGTTCTAACGTTAAAAAACGTGGTTTTTAGCGAATTTTCGTAGAATTTCAAAACAAAAATTTTTGAAAACTATCTATATACAAATTCTTTTGGGACATACTAGCGCGTGCGCGCGTGCTATATGGCTGTAATTCCAGATGATAACCCGCCTTAGGATTAAGATAACAATTCCGTTCTTGCGCCAAAAAATCAAGCTTTCCAAACGAAAGGATGAGTCCGTTGACCAACACTTTTTGAGTACATTAAATTGGTTACATTTCGAAAAATGAAAATTTACTGAAAAATCACTAAAAATGGTTTTAAAAAAACCACTGAATAATTGTGGTAAAAAATCACCAAAAATTGTCAAATTTGTATTTTTTACCTGAATTTTAGTGAAAAACATTTATCGACAACAAACTAGTGCATTACCAAATTTATGCACAAGATTATGTAGAAGTACTCCTCTGAAAAATCGATAAAAACTGCCTAAGAAAGCTAAATTCTCCACATCTTTGTTGAATTGCAAAATATTATTTAAAACGAGTTTTGTGGCCATAAAATTGGTAGTTACGTAAAAATCAATAAAAACTGCCTAAAAAAGCTAAAATGTTACAAATAGTTTTTGAATCGCAGAATGTTATTTAGAAATAATATTGTTGCCATAAAATTTGTTATTGAATAAATCTTTTTACTCAAAGTGCTCAAATTTCAAAACAATGTAACGTATAATATCAGATAAATTACGAAAATTTGATCATATGATCATGCTGCATTACATTTAACTTTCTTAAGCTTGATGTGTCGGATCGGTTCAAAACCTTCGAGTAAACCAATGTTTAAATCCTTAATTTAGGTTTGGCGTCATCGTTCGCTTTTTGCCTTCATTAATTGTAAGCGAATTGATTACAAATACACAAAGAAGGAAAAATTGACTTAGTGTTATAGAGCCAAACTTTTCTCATGAATCAGGAGGGGCGATTGTAAGCTAAAGCTACCTTTGGGTGTTGGATTTGTTCTCCCCAACATTTAGCATCCGGGAAACTTTCTTAACAGGTCATAGCTTATAGATCTCTGAAAGCCCAATTAGGTGACCTATTCAAATACCACAAAATAGGAGCTCGTTAGCGGCTTACTTGTGTGTAGACTCAGATTGCATGAACGATACACGGCCTCGTTCCAGACCGAAATGTTTGCTAAACATTGGAAGCAGAGGCGGAGGTGAAAACTTGCCAGCTATCTGCATCGACAAGTGTTAGGTCTCGTTAACATGAACGGTGAAGTTTAAATGCGGAGATTTCCGCAGTATTTGAGGAGTTAATGTCGTGAATCCGAATCGTTTATGGTTTTAACTACCCTACGGATTTCTACACTTGAGCATGAAAATCTACTCATATATGAATTATGTGTATTTTAAAAACATTGTACATGTTCTCATAAAAATGCAACATACAATTCGAATTTTCGCAGTAAAATGCTTTCTTTGTGCGGAGTATGTTACGTTAACGTATGCCGTGTATGTGGAAAAGGAACAGCTTTCTTTATCTTCCAAATATCCTGAAAGCACCCAAATATGGTTAGTGTGTTTGAGATTTTTCGTCCCGAAAATGCCACCAGTGTTTCATTTGCAATCAGTTCAAACAGTGCATCTACCCATACATCAAATGATTCCTGGAAAAAATATGTATCCACTACTAGACACAATGCAAATACGATTTGCTCAGAACTGCAGAGTGAATGCAATTGAGTAAGGGAAATATTGAATGCATCATGTTATGTTCATTATGTTCATCTGTATTACCATGTTAAGAATTGATGTTCGCGAAGTTTTGTAAAAAAAGGGTGGAGAAATTTCGGTAGCTACTTTTCGAAAGGTTTTCATTGTAAATATCTGCGGCAACCAGAACAGTCCATATGAATTCCAACACTTTTTCATACCTATGTAATCATATGCACGTACGTGCCCTACAATAAATTTGTGTCTTCCGAAATCCGAATTTCCATTTGCTTTTTCAGTTTCAGAGCTTGCTGATCAATTTTGGTTCCGTGTCTGTCTGTCCATTGAAGCCACAGTAGAAGCTGCGCCTCCTTTGCACGTAGTTACTGCCAAAGCTAACTTATGGCGGGCTTACTGCGGAATGGCTGCTTCAGTTAGATCGTGGAGCTCACTCTGCTGTGCGTCTTGGCTAGGCTTCCCACCTGGTGTCCCAAATGGCAAATCCATGCACCGATCAAAGCTAGTGGACTCGGTATTCTCTCAGCCAGCATCCAATATTTATGCTGCCAAAGCCTGCTTGCCTTTAGGAGCTCGAGCTAGAAGGTTCGCACTATTGCTGATCTTGAATTCGTAAGGCAGCAGTTGTTATGGTGCGACCGAGCAACACCAACTGCTCCAAAAACCCAACTCATCTGCTGCGTTTGCTGCTGGACTGCATGATTCAGTAGGTGGTAAAGAACCCTGACCGTGCTTTGAATCCTCCATTTCCTCTCAGTGGGTTGAATGGGCTGCAGAGGGCATTCGGGCCCATGACTTCGCCATTTTCAGGCCATCTGGGTGTCTATGCTAGCCACCGAAGTGAGGTGTTCTAGAGGCAGTCTGGGACAGTGTACCTTTTGCCGCGCCTTTTGGGGTAAAAATGAGAACCTATATGATGTAGTGCAGCAGTGTCCCGGACTCACGATAGTCTCATTCTAAGTCACGATACGGTTACCATGCAGATAGCTGGTGCTTTGTCATCAGACGGATGGGATGTTGAAAGGGAGAGACTATATCGCGTGCCGCGTAACTGAGGCAACAAGCTGGATATCGTTGTCCAAGCCCGATGAGTCTGCCATAATCCTGGATGTCCAGGTTGTGAGTGTCAGTGTGAATATGGAGCATACCTGGCCAGTCAAAATAAATAAGTATGACAGAAATGTCCTGCGGCAAGTGATATCCGAGCTAAAAGGAATGGCGACAAACAACATCAAGTTCATCGTCGCGACCGTGCCATGGTGCGGGAGAAGTGCCACGGAATTACTCGACCTCGATATCTTGACCGGAGTGTTCGGATACATATCTCAATCAGTGATCGGTGATAAATGACTCAACTAAAGCTAAATGTGATTGTGAATGGAATATCGCAAATTTATATATAGAACAGTGGTTTTCACAGAAAGGCTTGAATTCACAAACCAAGGTGTAAAATTATGCAGCATTTTTCTTTCTTCTTCTATATCTCTCCATTCAAAGCCTATAACCACCATTTTTTACTCCTCCTTTTTTGCTCCTTACATGTCAACCTCCAGTGAAAAATAAGAAAGTAATGTGACTTAAAAATTCTTAAATAACGAAAAACTATTTTTTCAAAAAACTACTTATAACTATTCATTAATGGTATTTTTCATTTGCTCAATAGAAAGATTCGAACGAGAGCTTTCCAAATAGGTGCTACATGATGGGTATCTGACCATTGAACGGCTCTTGAAATTCATTTACCCTCTGACGTCACAGCCTCCACCCACCTGGGGGAACTCTCAGTTCCCTTTCGTGAGCTTTCTACCCGTTTATTGGCCAAACTAATCGGTTTTTTGAGCTGAAAATTGCTACTCGTACATGGGGGTTTTCAAGTGCATTGAAACCGAATCTATGGTCAAATGTGTGAAATTCAACAGATGAAAGTTACCCATTGGTTCGTTTGAGTAATGGTCTCGGGCATCTTATTTTTGGGAGCGAGATTTGGTAGTCCAGAATCAATATTCGTATGAAAATCTCTATGTGAATTTAATGTGCTATTAGAGATTTATTTGAAATTTAGAGTACTGCTGATTTCGAAATTAAAAACTAGGCAGCGTTGGCCTACGTGAAGAGCCTTTCAATTTTTTTATCGTATTGCCAGTTTTTAATAACATAAGTAATAGCAATTTACGGTATTTGCAATTTTCAGTACCTATTTACTGATTTACTTATCAGTCATTTGTCCCCATCGCATCGTCTCATGGTCATCTTCATTCGGATTTGAGGATGTTTGAAGTTCACATGGAACACACGAACATTGATCACCTTCTGTTTCAGAAAATAATTACATAATGCCAATGTTCGCCTTAATTTGACTTTAAACAGTATTTGTCGGTAGTTCTGAGGTGTAAATTTTCCATTCTATTCTCCCTCTGCGTCATTCACACTTTAATTCAAGGAATGGATATTTTCACGTTCAAATTTTTAAATACCATTTACTCAAAATAATCTATTTCTGTGTAGTGCTGTCTCGTTAGATTTTGACAGCTCTCGTTTCAATAAACGGGAGAGTTGTGCGAACACTCGTGCTTCGGCTGGGCTCTAGCTCCTATTCATGAGTTAGGAGGTGTGTAATGCCAGCAGGGTTCGGAATTCCTTGATGATATTGGCATGTGATGTTTGTATGAGGCCTTTGTAGTATACATGAATAGGTGGGCGCGAATTATTGATAACTTCGAACGTATCATTAAAAATGCACTCCCGCATGAACGGTTGTTGATTCGCCTCCATTATTCATTGAATATTGACCTCTCTAGAATAAACAGTCGAGCGAATCCAATTGAAATCCAACCTAAGCAATGATCTGCTAGGTAATGTTGGTTTTGCTGTCAGATATTGTAAAGTGGAATGATGAAACGTGTGGTATGGAATCGCATGTTGTCAACGTTGTTATATAGTTAGGCCTGACTATAAAATGATATTGACAATATACTTCAGTCATATAACATTTTCGCAAGATTACAATTCTATATGGCTTTATGGTGGGCCACGAATTTCGTATAGGGGTTTTTGAGCTTGCTGAATCCGAATCCGAAGCCCATTTTTCTTGAAGCCGTCTAATTTTTGAGGCACAGCACCTGCATTTTTGAAAACATTACTTAAATTCCATGATAATTTATGTTCATTCAATAGGTGCTATTCCCGTTGGAAATTTAACTCTGAACACGCCTATGCCACCCAAAATGGGTCTGAAATGCTTCCTTAATGTGCCTTTTACCAAAAAACTGCCAAAAAAGGTGGGTTTCCACGGATTTTTGACGATTTTGCTACAGTTTCTTGAATTTTATTTTGTACAAATAACACCACTTGGCGATCTGAAAAATAGTGCTATAACTTGGACTATTCCTGCGTCGAATGAGACCAACAGCAGCTCTGGAGGTGAAAAGCGATTTTTCAACTACCGAAAAACGTGTTTTTTGGGAATATATCGAGGAAAAATAAGTTGTCAAAAAACCGACAAGAAACACGTTTTTCGGTTGTTGAAAAATCGCGAAAAATCAATTATTACACCTCCAGAGCTGCTGTTGGTCTCATTCGACGCAGCAATAGTCCAAGTAACAGCACATTCTTTCCAGGTCGCCAAGTAGTGTAATTTGTACAAAAAGATTAAACAACTCCTTAAAAAATCGTGAAAAATCGGTTGAAATCCATTTTTTGTGCAGTTTTTAGCCAAAATGCACATTAGGGAGGCATTTTAAACTCATTATGTGTTATGGGCGTGTTCAGCGTTAAATTTCCAACAAGAATAGCATCTTTTAATTGAACAAAAACTACTCTGGAATTTTAATAATTTTTTCAAAAACGTAGGTACCTTACCTGAAAAATTTTACGTCTACGTGAAAAACGGGATCTGGATTCGGAATCAACACCATCGAAAACCCCCAAGACCAGTACCAGATTCTTGGGAGCACGATTTTGATTTTCTTCTTCTTGTTTCTTCTTCTTGTTATTTACACAAAATCATGCTAAAAAAAAGTACTTAAATTTCATTTATATTTGCTTTAAAAAAATCGATAAAAACCTCAACAAAAAACTGAATATCTAGAATCTTCTTTTGAATAGCGGATCATTATTTGGGAAAAGTTGTTTACCATGTAGTAATGGTTAACCGTTTCATTGCACTCTAAGTGCTCTAATATTTCCAAACAATTTAACATGAATGTAATTCGATAAATTTACGAAGATTTGCTCATATGACATGCAGCATGATGTCACTTTTTGCATTGACTCCTCCGTCCGCTCCCGCCATTCGCGTTTTCGATTAACGGTAGTCGCGCCTTTGTCGCATCCATAATGACGACATCGTTCCTGACACGACTCAACTCACTGAAGACAATATTCTTCACCATTTCTTCGCCGAATATTTCATAATAAATATTGAACAACAAATGAATACACCATTTGCGTTGGTCATTTCCAAGTCCTAGACATCAAACCTAGGAACTGGAAGCTGAAGGAGTTTGGAAGGTTACTGACGAGTAATATTATTATTTACTTGTAGTAAGTAGGTAGATACCTAGAGTTGTTGTAGGTTGTAGTTAATGTTGCTATTAAAAGTATTCAAGTGGTATTTTATTTTGGTTTTTCATAGAAATGATTAAATTAGATTTGACTGTAAATGACTCAAAATGTACAATCAATTTTCGTATCACTGAAGGAGAAGATTAGCATATAATTCTGTGCGATTTGTTGGAAGAAGTAGGTAATGGGCACAACATTTATGTAGGTACTTGTTCTACACACAGTTCATCAATATTTTAATGCACATCCTCAAACTGTGAATGGAAAATTTCGCAGGATTTCAAGAATAAATTCTCGTTCGAATGCAGCTGCAAACCTCAGAATAGCGTGACATTCAAGCATGTAATTGTAGTCTTGCTTTTCTGATATTCCTAGAAATGACAGGAATGTACTCCATTTACAAAATATAGGATTAGATTTGGCAGAATCCCTGTGTTCTAGTTATTTCGTAGGTTGTTTTGCAACGTTTGATCGAAAATCAAACGATGGGCTCTGGTGTTTTGGGCGATGTTTTTTATTTAAATTTCATATTGCCTGTCATATTGCTTGACGATATATTACTATTCCAACGATCGTCAATTGTGGTAATGTTAACGTCACAACTTGTGCATGCAAAGGAATGTAGTCATACCTAGGTACTTACTCTACCTATGAGGGAAAAGGAGGCACGATTCGACCATATAACAAAAAACTATTTTTAATTTTGACGTATATAATTGTATTTTCAAAATTTGGAATGCTTGAGGCACCTAGACTCTTTTCTCATCACAGAAAAAATGGATGGAATTAAAAGTCGAGAGTACGCAGTCTCAAAAAATGGTGGGTACTGATACGATTTCCAATGGCACAAGATTCGGAGTCAGGAACTATTTAGTTCGATTTGCTGCTGCTAGGCTAGCATTCTTATTTTAAATCGCGAATGATCCCATCCAATACGAGAGTTTTGAAAATTTGGCGACGACTTCTGGAAGCGCACATCAAAATGTATTCTAAGTTCAACGAAGTTAGGCACCTATCTCATACGCCCTTTGCAGTATTATGATAAAAATTTTCAACGACTTACGCTATACCAAAGCAATGTGTACGACATGTACTAAGCTTTTTTTAAAACAAGAATCATAGAACAAACAAATAACAAATTCCATGTACCTATTTACAGAACATGATAATAAGTAACATTATATTTATATTTACTATACATTTGTCTTTAACATTTATCATATTTTGGCAACACTTATTCCATCGAGAAATACGCACGCGTGTATTCGTAGTGATATCCAGAACGAAGGCATCTAACAACAAACGAGTAACCCCATGTTAATGTATATTTTTCCAATCAATCAGCTATCCCGGTGATAGGAACCAATCATTTAATTGCTAGTTAGTCAAGATACAAACCATTAATTTTCATCATTCACACTGCGAACGTGAGGGAGGAGATAGGAGTACGTGCTATCTGAAGTATTGGGACTCACCTCTACTCTCGGGTGAAGCTATCGTAGAAAGCGGTGGGTAACCTTTAAGAAGGAATGCGTTTCTACCTTACCCTCCTTCTCTTACATTCGCCTCAATATTAAAACGAGTGTTCAAGATATATTAGCCGTAAGGACTTGACTGGTGAACCTGCTTGGGTTCGCCTTAATGGCCTCCCTTCTTCTTCAACTTCTCGCTTGCGAGTTCCCCTGTGGAAAAGGCGCACGAAAACTTTTTCTTGTTGTAAGTAGTAGTGAATTAAAGCAATAATTGAATCAACTAGCTGCTTTTAGGCTTTTTCTTTCGAATATATATGTACGCCTCAATTTATGGCTTGTTTCTTAGAGATAAATAATTGACGAGCCAATTAATTCATATTCGCAGAACCCTTTCATACTCGAATAACAGCATGGCAAGGACCATAGTATTTTCAACCAACTTACAAAAAACTAGACACGGTTATTGTCGTTTGGTAAATATGTATGGGCCTATTATAGTAATTTTGTTATTCATGTTTGTGTCCGGCATTTTACAGAACTACCTTTACGCTGTACCTAAGCGAAGATTGAATCATTCTTATGATATCTTGGGAACTACTAGTTTGATTCTGTGTTAATCAAAGCAGTCTTCAATTAAGTCGAACTCTTCTCAACACAAATTACATGAAACTTTCTGGAGTACTTGACCTCTCCATTGTGCATTCTCGAACGGATTTGAATGAGATTCCAGTAATTCAACCAAGCTTAAAATTGCTCATATGTACTTTTGATTTGAAGAGTATTAGAACATCAACATTTTCTTTGAAAAACTCCGAGTTTTCCGACGACAGCAACAATACGTAGTTCCTGAATCCTTTTTCCACGTGTTGTTTTTGGTAGATAGTGCTTGCGGCCGACAGTTGAATAGAATCCGCTTCAAATCTGCTCCTAATGATTATTGAAATAGGTTCTAAAATTCGTTGAATTTGCCGAAAACTATTCGATCGATTCCCGCTTAATCCTTGGAAAAAACCCAGATATCTCAATAAGGAGTGGGTGCTTCTCGTGTCCCACGCCGCAAAAAGGCAACCGTAGTCAGAGAAGCCAAGGATGCTTGAGTTCGTTCTTCAACAGCCCTGCGAGGGATCTTGTATACTTACGAGGTCTGCAATCCTCCTAATGTTCCCGAAGTTAAGAAATACATTAATTTCTTCTTGGTCATTGCGTTAAGTTCAATTTATTCGTCAATTATGTTGACTATTTGTTTGATGAAGTTTCATCTGTAAGAAGGAGCGGAATGTTAATAACGAAACTGGTGGCTGAACCTGAAGAGTATTTAATGGAATTCAATCAGAAATCCGATAAAATCTCAGTCAGGTTGCATCCATCTAGGTCCTTGAATGTATCATTCATTGCGAAATCGTTTTACCCCTCAGTTGAATTTGAGACGCTATCAAAAATTGTATACTGCGAATACTTTCACACTTAATGTGGCGTACACCCAATTAGACTAACAGACACAGAAGTTCCATAGGAGACTATAAAACCCATTGGTGACGGTGTAGCAAAGAGAGCGAAGCTGCTGGTCGGGCAGGACGCGGTGCGGCTGGTCCCAGCTCCGGTGACCTCGAATCGTAACCTCTTCCCCACCATCCAGTTTCCTCGTTGCTCCCCCCCCCCTCCCTATTACTTCGTTGCTCCTCCTGCTCCGCACTTCTGATCCTCCGAAGACGATCGTCGATGCTGCAAGTCAGAAAGGCATGATTCGCAAGCTCGTACGGTGTTTCGATCCTCAGGTTTTTTTTTTTTTTTTTTTTTTTTTTTAAACTCCAAAACCACAAAAATTGATAGCAATGCGAATCGCTATTTTATTAACCTATGTATCTAATAGTGGAAACTAATAGAAATAAAATAAATAGAGAAAAAAGGTCTGCCATGTCGTGTGTGGCACATAGCTTCCTCGTTTACGTATCATGAATGTATAGATCATTGAAAAGCTTTAAATGATATTGAAAAATTCCATAGCGGAAAAGAATAAATCAAAAAGTAGCTTGAAACGTCATAATTGGTCAATTAAGAAACGAAAAAATAATACTCATGAGTACTGATGAGTTGAGAACAATGAAATAGGTACGGGACCATCTACAACCTAACCCGCGCATTCAATGACGATCTCATCAAAATCGGATGAAAACTGTGGAAATTAAGGTCGTTACAAGTATTTCACATTGGCGCATGCGCAGTAGGTATTAATGACTGAATCATTTTTAAATTAATATGGGGTAACCGATTCGTCTTCTCCCAACTATCATCAGAATTTAAGCGAAATCGAACGACTAGGCTGTGAAAAAATGGAGCATAATGGAATTTACATTATATTACATTTACCATTAAAGGAAAACGAAAAAACTAAATTAGAAGAATGGGAAGGACGCCCAGGTTCACAGCCGATGCCGGGAAGAAGAAAGCTGAAGGTGGAGGGGTGAGAGAGAAGAGAGAGAGAGAGAGAGAGAGAGAGAGAGAGAGAGAGAGAGAGAGAGAGAGAGAGAGAGAGAGAGAGAGAGAGAGAGAGAGAGAGAGAGAGAGAGAGAGAGAGAGAGAGAGAGAGAGAGAGAGAGAGAGAGAAGAGAGAGAGAGACGGAACTGAAGTTGTTCAGAATGACCAAAAACGATTGGATTTCTCAAAAAGGAGGACTTCTAGTTTTTCTTCGAACCCCCTTCGAGCCCTCTCAAAAACAACTAAACTCTCAGTAGGGATGGCATATCAGAAGATAAATTTCGATATCAATATCATGTCGACAAAAAAATATCAATAATTTTAATATTTGCGAAAAACCGCTAGTTTTGTTTTTATTTTTAACAAGTTTTTAAAAAACTTTTCATTGTAATCGCAGCTTTTTCTCTCCAATTAATGCGATTCTTCATATTTGAAGAAAATCACGTTGAAAACTGTTAGAATCCAAGTTCTACATAAAAATTCACGCTGGGTAAGTAGTGTGGAGCCTCGCACCGGACATGTTATTTAGAAATCCAACCATTAGGTTCATTCAGGTGGTTTTTAGGTTCTTCGTTTGTAGGTTTCATTATGTACCGTTTTTCATCACCTTTTCCCAAAGACTATTCTAACTATTGTTCAATTCTGAAAATTTTGGGATACAGTCAAAATATTGATATTGGAATATATCGATATTCCAATATTATCGGAGGTCCGGTACTTAGGCATCGAACATCGGTAGTAAAATAGTGACGTTTCGAAAATATCAGTGTTGATGTCCTTTCCCTTACTCACAATCCTTTTTCTTCATTTATCACTATAAGATTATTCGGCAATACTTCAGGAGTTTATGAAAAATACGATATTTGTTTAGTTGGAGTATAAATGTCCATGAAAACTAATTCGAGGCTTTTCTTTTGACTTTTTACAAAAAGAATCGTAGAAATAACCATAAGAGCTATATGGTCCCTATTGCACTAGTGCACTGTTCCCTCTGGATTTTAGTTTAGCTAGTACTGTACACAAATTTATAAATTATACTAAAACTAAATTATGCCAAATATGCTTATTAACTTCCACCTACTCGTTTAATAACTGGTATGTATGCTCATTATAATTCTCTTCATTAATTTGTGCTCCTTACTGTTCCGCTTAGACTTAATACGCTCATACTTCCTACGTGGATCATCATAGGTCTTATGTAGGATGGTAATGTGATGTTATGGTACTTACGATAGTTCACTATCTATCCGTCAGAGTAATTCATTGTGCGTTGGTTAATTCAATAACCCAGCACTACAGTGAGAAGTGACAGGAGTACGCTCTCATTGTTACAGAAGTGTTCTAATATTTTCTGTAAATTTTGTCCAGTCCTCTTAAACGGCATACGATTTCCCATCGTTATCCCATTTCCATTTTATCATTTTTGGTCAGTTTTATCCTTCCTGTTAGTCAGGTTTTTTCTGTGCACTCTCATTTATTCAATGAATCATTCGCTTGATGATTGTTCCCTAGTCTTCTGAAGGTTGCTTTGATTCTTCCTTTTCACAGCAAGCCCACCAGTACCCATCTTGCGCTGATAATTTTCAGCCCTTCAGCATTCTTTCCTTTCTGGCCAAGCTCTTAGAAACACTGTTATCGGCTATTATCGGCTTATAAATTTCCTGTATGTTTTGCATCGAGTTCAACCCAAGCCAGATTGGTTTTACCAAAGACAGAGCCATCGATTTGGCTGTATTTGAACTCACCGGTTTTGTGTATCGTGGCATTGATTAAATGCAACTAGTATTTGGATTGCTCGTGGACCTGACTAAAGCATTTGACCTTGTGCCCACAACTTGCTTTTGAATAAGTTTGAATTTTAAGGTGTAAGAACGTGGCGTTAGAGTGGTTTAAATCATACATGTAACAGCGATCATGGGGTGTTGGCGTTTTAGCCCCAGATGGGATTTAATTACCAAAAGAGGGAACTCTGCTGAGTTACATACCACAGAGCAGTATTCTTGGACCATTGGCATTCCTGATATTCGCGGACTTCCCTAAATTTGTGTCGACCTCTGACCCTAGTATGTTTAATGGCCGTGGAATAAGCTGACGGAAAAAATGAAGGATTGTCAAAAAACTTCTTGTCACTCATAATCTTTCATAGAAATCGGGAATAGTTGAATATGAATGGCTTGTCTCGTAATAATAGAAAAACCAAGTGAATGTTCTTCCAATCTCAGTGCTCTCATCTGAATCTCCCAGTTTCGTTGCCGCTGGGTGACGTAACATTGATGTGGTATCTGCTGCCAAGTTTTTTGGTTATTGATCCAGGTTATATAATATATAGGAAACTTTGAAATTATCACTGTAACTTTTTTATCCACAAAGCTTTTCAGAATAATTTATTCCATCTTAAGGTAGGTATAAGGTATAACTCACATGTAAACAAAGAGTAACCTTATACTTGAAGATAGAATAAATTATTCTGAAAAGCTTTGTGAATAAAAAAGTTACAGTGGTAATTTAAAAGTTTCCTATATATCATTCAACCTGGATCTATAAAGATGGATTATCACAGAAGGTCAGCAGCTACTCTTATTCAGTTGATGAAGTTTTTTGGTATGCAGATCGACTGCAATATGAAGTGTGATGCACATGTCTCAGCAGTTTATAAACAACTTAGAACTTTCTGCTATTGTTTACAAATTTCACCTAGTAATGGAAACGTACTTTGATTCGTATACCAAACAATTGAGAAACATTACTCAACGAGAAAAACAAATGCATATTTATAGAACGGTAATAACAACAACCAAATAATAACTATTGATAATTGCAAAATTTTCAGTTTGTTACGCATTAAAGATGTTTTAGATAAGTAAATTTAAAAAAAATATAAAAAAAAGATCCTCTTGCAATGGGTTGAATATGATGAGTATCGAGGTACGAGGGCACGCATAAAACTCGATAATTACGAATCAATCAATTCAACAATGGAAATGTTGAAAAATCTTTAAAAATCAGAACAAGTGTGTTTTCTTGTTTTCAATAGATATAATTTCAATGAAACTAATGATGGGACCACCCGGAACATTTTACGACCAGCCATTCACGTTTCACGAGGCTGAAAGAGAAAGAATCGTCCACCATGTTGGGTGTGGCACAGAGCTTTCTCCTACACATAAAATGTTTGTATTGGTGATCGAAATGTTAGAGAGTATATACTAGTGTATAATTTGTTATACAGGAGCAGAACATGAATAATTTTATTTGATTTATTAGTAATTATAGTGATTGCGAAAGGCGTTTTTTTGAGGATGACCTTTTATATGGTATTAATGAAATGCAAGGGGGAATATCTCGATTTCAACCAACACAATCCCTGAAAGTACTATCCGTGTGCATCACATCTATCAAAATTATATTTTATCAATAAGTTTTCAGAGCAATTTCTGTAGGGTGTATATGTTTTACCGCCTGTGTGGTGGAAAGAAGAAAAAGGGGGCGGAAGGTTTGTCTAATATATAATGGGCATAAAATGGACGATGACAGGAGAGATATGTGGGGTGAGGGCGTCAGCGTGGTGCGGCGGGGGGTCAGGAAGGTGGAGCGGGCCTGTGATAAAGGGCACAGGAAGGCAGTAGGTACCGGCAATAAAAAATCAGTTGAAAAACTGTTGATTGACTTGGTGTGGTGGTGCGGTCGACTGGGCAGAGGCAAGACGTATAAGTGGATGGGACCCGGAGAACGAGTATCTGGGCTGGGACTTCTCGAGAACGAGCCCCTAATATCAGCCCCTTCAGTTCCCAAGACTCACAAAAGATAAACGATTTTGATGTAAGAACAATCACAGACGGTTTCACATTGGGGCTTGGACTTCTACTAAAAATCCGATAGGTAATAAGTAAGCCATAAATGTTTCTGCAGATACTGTTTGATATTTGGATCATACATCCTATACATACATCCTATACACGGATTTTCGAGTAACGCAGGTACCGTTAAAACTCAGTCACATTCTTTTTTACGAACTTCTACTCGTGCTATTCCTGCACTTTTATAGCGGGGATACCTTTTTTTCCAATTATCTTTATAGTTACAACTGTGTACACATCTAGTAACGTCACATTGGTGTCTATATATTTAGCGTTTTGTGGTTCACTGCCTACTACCACTCATCACATCACTTCAGTGGGCTGTGACTAGGTCCAGTGGTTTGGTCCTTTCAGTCTCCGCATATCTCGGCTTTTGTCCAGGAGTTTCAGTGAATCGAAGTTTATGTGTTTGTGGAGATGGATTTCGTGATCCATTGCTCGATTTTCAATGACTCCTCTTACCATTTTGAGTCAAAGGTCACGATGAAGATCATCCGTCCTGATATACCAGAGGGAGCACTATGCTCCTGAGTATTTTGATCTGTGCTATTTGTATGATTTAATATAATCGAAGGAGTTTATAAACTATAATTATAAGCTTTATAAAGTATTTCGTGGGCATGCGGCACTACCCCCACAGGCCTGGATACTAAGCCCCTGGTTCGGAACACCATCCAGCGAAATCTCTACACTACCGTGCAGCAACACAAGATTCCCGAAACTTATAGATTTGAGAGCATAGTTAATGCTGGATTCGCACTTCATACCAACTTTCTTGACGATAATTGTTTCATTAACACTCAGTTGATTACCTTATTAATTTCACCCGCATATACACAACTAAATGAGTTCGATAATTTATCTGGTAGTTTCATGCCTCATATCCTAAGAATGTTTGGAGTATTCAGCGACATTACGTAATGTACTCGTAGTAATGAACTAAGCAAGGTTGGTAAGTCAGTTCAGTGTATTCATACATTGTTAAAGTAGAACGACACTACTCGGCAGTATGAATGAAGTGCGCACCATGGTTTTGTCAAGTGTTTTCCTGATCATCTTTCTCAGTCTCCAAGTGAACAACGCGGGGACTAGGCGATTCTTCCAGGTCGAAAATTCAAGAATAAGAGCCCTCATCTCAATTTAAACACCTTCCAATTTTCTTTATTATTTGTGGCTTAAATGTTATGGCTCTAATCCTGGTACGAACTAAATCACTCGTGACGAAGTTGTGGAAACCCATTTCAAAACAGAAGTTAGTGGAAAAAAACGTCTATTTCCACGAAAAATTAAGAGTTACAATGTTGAATCGATTTTGACGGTTAGGCTATCATGAGTAATTGTTATCAGTCATCATCATCAGTTATTTTTTGGAATGATGATGGCCTAACCCTCGAAATCGATTCAACATTGTAACTCTTTATTTTTCGTGGAAATAGACGTTTTTTCCCACTAACTTCCGTTCTTATCCAGATACTGTTGAGAATATATGTAAGAATAGTTTATGGCATGCTTATACCGTTTATACAAAGCCTCCCGTTTCGGTTCTGCAATTGTATTTATTATGTTGCTCCGAAACTGTGTCCTCGCCTCCTAACCCTGGAAGCTTCTTCAACAAATCCTCTTCCGTCTTGCTCAAAAAATGTTTCTCTAGCGCAACACAAGAATATCTTCAATGTGTAACTGTAAAAACAGTGACGTAATTTGAATTGAGTATCATAGTGTTGATACGCACTGGTTATGGTTACCAATCTGTTTTAGAGAAACATTAATGCGGACAGCTGTCAGTAAGTCTGCATATTATACTAATAAGAAATATCTAATGTCATTCACCCAGTTCCTCTTTGAGAGCACCAAACGTGAGCGTCATTGCACAACTGCTGACTTGACAGCAGCAACAAATACTAGAAATTTTGCTTCAAGTGAAACTTTTTATTTGAGAAGAATATTTTTCTAGGAAGCATCAACCACCATACCCTTAAAGGGGCTTACAGAAAAGGTCGGAAGAAAAAGTAATACATAAATATTTAAAAATCATTGGTTTTATGGACTAACCCAGCGAGTATCTACTACGACTCGGCTGGCATTTGTCAGTGTGCGCGTGTGTAAGTTCTTCGCTACAGGCCGCAATTTAGGTGGTATCAACTTGAAATTTGGTAGGTAGACTCTGTAGACATCCGAAATTAGCTCTATAGTTTTTGGTGACGATCGGACGACAGGAACTTGTCCTCAACGACGACAATCGTCGTCAATTCAATCGAAAATCGAGTTTGGTATATCTTTTACATAGTTTCTGTCAAATTGAATCGAGAGTAAGAAGGGAAGTCGAGTGTGGAACCTGGTGAGGAACTATACGTGAGGAACCTTGTGAGCAGACCAACTAGTATAATGTGAATTGTACTTCATAAACGGTTACTTCTCATAACGCCTTTGATCCAGTCAACCACTGTCCTTTCTGAAGACAACGCCATTCATCTCATACGCGGTTACATCATAGAAGGTTAATCATGGATGAAAACGTTCTCTTTCAACGACAAATCGGTCAACGGAGGGGTCGCGTTGAGCGGACGTAGTGTTGGGGGGAACTAGAGCTAGAAGCGCGTGACTGTTGGTTGTCGGCGGTGCATCATTACGTTGCTGCTGGCTGGGGAGAGTGGAGCGCGTGGTTCCCCTTCGTCTATTCTTCGCTGACCCCCTTCATCAGCTTCCAGCCCTCTCCACCCTTTTTCTAAGCCCATTATGCGCCAATATTTATGAATTAAACCTCACCCTCTGTTTCCTTGTCCTCCGGCCTAGGGGTGACAGTTACCATTCTAAACATATTTACCCCCAGCGAGGAGCACGGGATCCGATCTGAAGAGAGCTGCAAACATTTAGCAATATCGTATTTGCACATCGAATTGGAGGTTTTACACATCAATTTGGAGGTTTTACTTACCAACTTGTAGGTTTTACCCATCAAATTAGAAAATTTTCATTTCAAATCAGAGGTTTTTCGTTTCAAATTGGAGGTTTCATGTTTTTTATTGGTGGTTTTTTGCGCCAAAAAATCAAGCTTTCCAAACGAAAGAATGAGTTTGTTGTCTAACACTTTTTGAACATATTAAATTGGTCAAATTTAAAAAAATATACTAAAGAAATCACTAAAAATGACTAAAAACGGCTAAAAGTTGTAAAATTTATATTTTTTAGCGAACTTTTAGCCAAAAAAAGTTGATCAACCACGAATTTGAACATTATAGAATTTACGCACAAAATCATGCAGAAAAGTGTACTCTTTCATTAATATTTGCTGAAAAATCTAAAAAAAAAAAAAAAAAAAAAAACCAAGAAGAGCTAAAATTTCCTAATCTTCTTTGAATTGCAGAATATTATTTTCAAAGAGTTTTGCTGCCATAAAATTAGTAGTTAACTATATTATGCTATGTTAAATGCACTCAAAATGCTCGAAATTCAAACAGTTCAGCGAATTTCAAACAATGTTTTCTGAAACAATATGTTTTATCACGTAATATAATACGACTATTTACGAAAATTAGCTCATACGATCATGCATGACTGGAACTTTTTTATACGCTCCAAGTAGGTATTTTTCATATAAGGGGGTTACAATAGTCAACTGGACACCTTAATTTTTGTGTGATTGAACGCATGAATGGTATGGTTTCTCTTACATTTGACGAGCCCTACTGCGAGAAGACATGTTCACACCAAAACATCAAAGGCACTTCTCTACCCTGTTATCATCCTTCATTTGGCCTGTTGAAATGATATCTTCACTATTAATTTTCTAATTCATTGGTTATCATTACTTTACCTACTTTATTTGTTTATTGTAATTGATGCTCTGATCATTAAATCAAATATGGCTGTGAATAGAAGAAAAAAATATTTTGAAATATTTTTTTCCCTATCTGGAAATATTTAGTTGGAGAAAGACCATAAGAGTTCCCCTCCGTCAATCGCATGGTTACCAAAGCTCTCCTATTGCGTCTGGTCCCTTTGTTTTTTTTTTTTTTTTTTTTTTTTTTTTTTTTTTTAATTTGTGCCTATTGATCGATTATGAATTGACGCAGTGTGAGCTGAATACTGATCCCTATGCCTATAGTTAATTAAAGAGAAGGGCATTGTAAACCAGAGCCTGAGCTGTTTTTTATTCACCCCCCCCCCCTCCCTCCCTACCATTCACCGACTTCTCATCGACCATACACCTCCACTATCTTTGGATATATCTTTCATCATCCTCACAACTCTTCCGTCTGCACACTACACAAACAGCCGGCCGAATCCCGTTCATCTTTCTTTTGATGAAGCGTGTGAGGCACGTTAATTGCTTCTTATAAGTCATTACCCCTACCACCTGAGCCGTCCTGTACCAGTTTTGTCAGTAGGTATTTCTATTCCACCGCCAAATATTTGATTGGTTCCCAACAGCCACGGGAAACACATGGGTTACGCTAGAAAATTATATACATATATATATACATATACATATATATATATATATATATATATATATATATATATATATATATATATATATATATATATATCAATAAATCAGACAAATAAGGACATTACTGTTGACACTTGTCTTTGTTTGTGTACTCAGTTCAATCATCCAACAGCCAAAAAGGACATGTTTCAGTACCTAAATCAAATTCGCACCAAGCTCCAACCAAACGAGCTCAATTACTTTTTAATAAAAAAGCTACTTAGGTATCTATATGAATAAATACATTGTTTATTGGAGAAGTATATTGAACAAAATCATTCGACTATATGAATTCAAAAACTCGCAAATACGTACAAGCATGATAAGCAAACGGATTTCCATGGTGGAAGATATTTCAATGGCTATAAAATTGAAGGAAGAAATTTCCTGAAGATACTAGTTTAGAACATTCTAACTCCCAAATTTCAATAACATATTTGTATGTTTATAGGTATATAGCACCATTCTCACAACCATCAGATATTCATGCAGGAGATATTCATCTCTTGAATCGGTTACCATGTTTCCATTGTTCCCCCCGACAATCACCTTATGATGGGTATCTAACCAGTAATACGGCTCTTGAAATTCATTTGCACGATGACGTCACGGCCTCCGCCCACCTGATGGGGGGGGGGGTCAGCACATTTGCACTACTACTTCACCCGAGATCCTCCTACCCGTTTATTGGCCAAACTAAACGGTCTTTTGAGCTGGAAATTGGTAGTATGGGGGGGGGGGGGGGTTTCCAAATGCGCTGGTGAATCTGAAGTCGAAAGTGTGGAATTCCAACAAATGACAACCACTCCGACCCCGACAACCACCATTTTTAGTTGCAAAAGTCAAGAACATTTTCGACTTACCTCTTCGGTAGGTTCTCGTGTTTCACGGGGCAGGAACTTAGATGCCAGTATTAATTTTTTCGATTTCCCTGCCTCATATTGTTTCATCCTGATGAGCAAAAGACATGTCTTTGTAAGTTAAATAATTAATTAGTAGGAACTACTTTGAGTATACTTCTGCGAGGTGTCTCAGAAGACCTATTATAAATCTTTGTAATGTCTTTGTAATTCTCCACGCCCTGCTACTCTGTCCCTACATACGACCTCTGAGAGATATCTTGTTTAAGTGAGTTAAGGTCGTCAACCCCAATTTCATTGTACATATAGTAATCAGACAAGCTGTCAAAGCGACGAGAAATAGTCTTTCACGTGAAAGAAAGTTTGCTGAAGTGGTTAATTCGGAATCCATCCTCGTGGGTCTTGAAACTTCTTGTAGAAGAAAAAGACATCTTATATTTAGTTAGCTTCAGTAAATGCAAGGAAGTATATGGTATCGAATGAAGAATATTTAATGTAATTTAGCTTATGATTTAATATTGAGTACATATGATCATGTGGTATTAACCTTATAATCAATTATTCAAATTTAACTAATAAACTTACTTATTATTATTAACTTTCATATTTTTTGTTACAGGTAAGTTCGAAAATCTATAATTTTAAAATCCAACACCTGAACTGACGAGGTAAGTGATTAGTGGTTTCTGATATATCTACCTAGTCTTAGTTGATGGCTGTCTATATTCAATTGAATTCATATTGATCTGACGTGAGGAAAGTATGTTACAACGCCGGACTATCCAATATTCAGTTTATCGTCTTCTGAAATCCCCTGTAACCACCGTCCGCGGGGCCTTCTATATTAATAGTGGGATCGTGACAGAAGGATCGTGTGATGGGGCTCATTAAACTCTTTTTCTCGCAGTAATAATTCAGTAGAAGGTCGCAGGTAAAGATGAAGAGGGTTGAAGGAACCTAGGCTAAGGGGTGGGAGTAGTACTAATAGCCTAGGACTTGACTATCCGCGGGTTGCAATAACATGCGGCCGTCCGGCAGGTTTGCCACTGGTTCCAGGCCGTTTTCAGAATCTGATACGAAAAGTGTGATACGTTTGGGAACATTGTTGCAACCACCGTTTTTCCTAAGAAAATTTCACACTTTTTCACTTGGTAAGAAAAATTACGCTCTATAGTTATTTTTTGGCATCATATACTTATCCAGCATCATGACGCAAAATGGTGCCAATGATTATACCTGCAACAAATCTAGTGAGTCCTACGGCCGGTCTTGAATAGGAATGAGCAGTTCCACTAGTTTCATGGATCGGAACTAGCATTCCGATCCAGTGCGGGATCTGGTGTTTTTTCCGCTACGATCCCGACATCCTAACCTAAGTTGGTTTTTCTCTCAGAGGTGTCGATCATTGGGACCCTTCGATCTGTTCCGTGGAAGAAGGGAAAAATCTTCCGTTCTAGGAATCGTTCTTTTGTCTTTCTGCCCGCTCACACTCTGCCTCTTTCCCCAGATTTTTCATCCTCACCAGGCTATAATAAAGTTTCCATTTTTCTTACAATAATTATAAAATGTCTGTGGGAGACCGCAAGGTCAAACAAATAGGAAATTAAGCCTCTCAAAAAACCTCAATAAAATGAAACACGCGAAGACGCGAAAGAAAAAGATAAACAAAAAACACTCAAGCCACCGAATCGGAGCTACTAAATTATGTGCAAAGGCATACAAAAACAGAATGTTTGCTGCCCTCTCCCTCGTTTCCTACTAAGACCCCGCTATGTTTTGTAATTACTTACTAAGAATTCCTCTGGAGATTTTGTACTCACAGATTGAGTTGGAGAATATGCCTGGAAAGAAAGAAAAAAAAGAAGAAATTTCTTAGGAAGCACCTGTATAATTTCCGAGAATACCTATGGTAGGTTCAATGCAGCCTAGTAGGAATGAGTAGGTGCCGAAAACAATCCCCAACCTCTTGTTCCAAGAACGAAACGGGATAGTCTCGTTCGAAGAATAAATCCAGACAGCGTCAGATCTCATTTCGATTTCGATCCAGAGAAAAGAAGGATCCGAACGGCTGGATCTAAACCTACAGAGTAGGTTCATCCCTAGTATGGGTTCCGATCTCGCTTCGATCCGTTCCTTCATCACTTTTTTCAATGATTACCTCGACGAGACAGGCAGATCCACTTCAAAAAACCATCGGTGCGTTCACAACAATTTTGTTTCGATCCGTGTGGATCGGTGAAAATGGGAGTGGGTACCGATCCGTTTCGACCCCACTGCGGATCCGATCCTTGTATCGTTACACCCGGAACGGTAAACCCCTAGTCTTGAACATATCAAATTAAAACACCAATTGATTCGAATCGACTCGTCCCAATAGCATGAATTAAATCAATGAGACGTGGGGTTTTATCGAATTTATTCTTCGGAGATTATTATTATCATCATTATCATTCTCTCTGCTTAGCACATTGAAACGTCTGATTACCTTGGAGTTGAAATGTAGCTGTCGTGGCTCGACCTAAGTATTCAAAAAGTTGCGTAGATTCTCCAAAGTAAAGCTCATAAATCGGTGCGTTTCTGCTCCAGGTCGGCCGCATTCCAAATAGGGTATGCTCTTCCCCCCACCTCATACTTCTATGAAGTGGGGGCATCGGCTTAGCGTGTATAAACCTGGAGTAGCCCAGCCAAGTTATCATTCTTTCAAATGAAACTTAGCTTTTCACTTCTCTCTTCCAAGCACACACCAATCTTCCATCCTTCTTCCTTCATTCGAAAGTTTAACTACCCGGGTCGAAGTCCACCTCACCTTCATTCGATTCTACCAACGGCTTAAGTGCAGGGCTGTAACCATATTTTCCTTCCTCTTATATCCAAGAACTGCGTTCTTATTAGTCAAGAAAATTATCTTCATTTTCACGAGTTTATCCATTCAGCGCTAGGTTCAATTAGCTCACATACGTCCAATCCACAACAATAGCAGCGAGTCAAATTGCTTTCTTTTAACAAAATCATAATTTGTTGGTGGTTTATTGCGTTTATTTAAATTTTATTCGGCCCTACATTATAAATAACTATTGTTTGTACAAGAAGTGCTTGTACAGGAAACGCATCTCACCGTACTACAATATTATGGTCCTCATGAGCTGATTTATTTTGTTGTTCATTATTGTAGACCAACATGCATATTTACATACTTATATCTTTGATTCGCAAGAATGTTTTTCAGTTTGAGTCCAAGTCCGTGTATTGGAAGAGTTAAAAAAAAAAAAAAAAAAAAAAAAATAAGTAAGTTGCTGGATCAATTTTATATTTTCAAGAATAACGATTCTGGAAGGCTTTAGCATCAATCTCCTCTTATTCTCTTACCACGACTGTGTGTTTTTTTTTTTGTTTTTTGTTTTTTTAAGAGCAGGTGAGCAATCCTTTGAAATTCTACTTCTTGATTCGAAATTACAAAGGTCTGCTCCTTTGGGATCCTTTCTGTTTGAGTGGATAGAAATATTACTCGTCACGATCACTGTAAAGCGATTCTGTAGGGTGTTTTGAAGGAACGATTATCCCGTCGAATGGAACCCAGCAACAAAACGTGTCATCAGTCGGATGATGTGGGATTAAGTGAGATCCAGATAGATTAAGGGGTTTGGGGTATCCGATCAAAATGTGCTCACAAACGTAACTAAAGGGTTCATAGCCATTCAGAGGCTGTTAGCTAAATGGAAACGTCACAACTGCGCAACCTACTGGAAATTCGCAGATCTTGAGCGAAGGATTGATTGTCTAATCGAATCGATTTTGTTATGTGAAACATTGAGATAGTATCATTCGATCCAAATATTTTCACGGAACCCTCTGTTCCCATTGTTTAGTTTTAAAATGTCTTTAATTTTTGTAGTTATATTTGTTTTCCAGTGGGATTATTGGAAGAATCTAATTTACAGACCGGTCACGCCATATCAACATGCACAATTTCCCTCATATTTTCTATTAATGCCAACTACTATTAAAAACAAACATACCCACCTAAGTGAAAAACACCTTTTCAACAATGCTTCTGGTTAAATCCGTTATTTCAGCCTTCTGGGTTCATTCGTTTTCGCTGAGATTCGAAAGTGCGCCTTTTTGATCACTTTAGAAGGCAGAAGGATTTTGTTCTTCCTCCAACAATATCAATGTTTCTATTAACATTTTTCGTTATAGACTATCCTGAATAATTTGATCACTTGTCGGTCTTCGTGATCAGAATTCTTCGGAAAATCGATACCTGTCTCAATTTCCATCTGATGTTGATGAAATTCTTAGAAATTTTCAAGGGTATTATTCTACGAAGATTCTACAAGTGTTTTCACGAGGTTCATCCGTACCACATCAAATCTGGTTTCGTCAAATAGCCTGCTATGAAATCTGTTGCGATTGGAGCGAAATCAGCTATTATGAATGCGCAATACTTAAAATTTTCTAGGTATGCTTAACTCTCCGATATTTAGCTGATTTTGGTGGAATATTCGGGTATTGTGCTGGAAATGGCTCTTGACCACCCAACCCAGTCTGGTGAAATTTCCTAATGAACTGCTTTAGATGTCACACGATAGTAACTACTGAGTGTGCGTATACATATACACAACCACACTCCCCAATGATAAACCGTCCTACCATACCTTTATTAACGCAATGCAGTATTCTTAGATTTTGATCATAGTGGGTAATTGGAGAAATTAAAATACCCCACCCACTTGACAGGCGGTTTTTCGAGACTATTTTGTGTGTGAACGATATTTCTCTATTTGTAGATTGACAGTATGATTAATAAAAATCCATCGTCAATGGTAGTTTCCGCGCGTGCTTTAACGTGAAGTCCTTGAAACTCGTGATAATTCTTATTATATATAATCGAGGCTGTCCCATAATCAAATTTCGACGACATAGTTTAAATCAACTTAATCACTGAGCTATTGTAATTACCTTACCACTAGCATAATTACCACAATATGCCCACAGTTTTAATGAAAATGACCAAAATAGCGCAGGTTGGGCTCTAAAATGTTCCAAATGAACTTCATTGTATTTTGACGTCTAGGTGCGTGAACATGAAATCCGTGGTAGATATAGCCTCCTCTCTTTCTATCAAATTCTCAGGAGACTATTCTATCAAATTTGTATTTCTAACAGAAATTCCAGTGACATCATGTCACCGGCTTTAGGTGGATGGTAAGCTATTTTCAATATATTGTAGTTTTTGTGCACAGGCAAATTTGAAGCCTTGCTACACGCATGTGTTGTTATCAGATATTTCTGTAAACCCATCCGTTCAGTTTTCATCAGGTTTTCTTGAAAAATTCATCGTTCAGATACACACTTAGGTTCGTTGGTTGGGGAATCCCTATTCAGTTCTCAGCGTTTTAATCAATGGTAGTGTATGTTTTACACCTACTGACAAAGGCTAAAAATGCGAAGCAACGAACTGTAAATAATAACTCCATTCTTGAATAATAACTAGATAGTCGCCAATTGAAATCAGTTAATAACAAGTATCGATTCACTAAAATACTCAATTAATTCGAATACATACCAGCCGGTTACCTAGCTCTCCATGCAAGAACGTACTTGGAACACACATGATGAAAATATTGATACACCACGTTCGCTATGGATAGGTATTAATCATCTTTATTTCCTAAGACTTCGAAAACTTTCGGACTCATTGCTTATACTTACTGTCAACTACGATTTGCTGATTGGTGAAACTGAATTATTTAAATCTATCATACATATTGCTTGGCATGGAATTTCGAAAAATGAGCTTTTAGAATTTTGATCCTTCCAATTGCATTCGTTTTGGTCATAACTCCGCTGCTGTTTCAGACAGGACAGTATGAAAAGTGGAGCAACTCAACCTCACGAAAGGATACATACGATAAAATATGAAAACCACCTCGCCAAGTGTCTTGTGGTGGGTAGGGGTGGGGACTGTCTCATTGTATGTTTTCCTTGACGTCGCTCCGGTGCGGCACGAGTAGGTACTTGCCCGACCCAACCTCTGCTGGTTGGGGTTAATAGCGTTGGGTTGTATTTTATTCCATTTTCTACGTTGTCCTTGAGAAGGTAATCCCCCCGCCCCACTGGCCACTAGTAATTGACTCTCTGTGGGGGTTGAAGAGGACGAGTCCGGACAGCTATCTGTCATTTTCACGCATCGCTTTCCACCAACTCCGGACCCCGATTCTTTCTGAAGATACTAAGAATCGTTGAAACCTCCTCGTGCCTCTCTCGTAACACCTTGAGAATCAGAGCCCTCTCAGGATCCTGTGCTTGATCCTAGAACCCGGTATCTAAGAATCTCCGTCGGATAATCGCCGTCCTATAAACCATAAACACGATCCTTTCACTTTAGCGTTATCTTACGTGACCAATTGGAATGAAGCTCCTTTGATAATGAACACGCACGACCTAACTGTTAACCTCTTTCTGGCATCATCTTCATTTAAACAGATTGTTGGATATGAATCGAATCTACCCAGCAGGGTGCTATGTCTTATATAGCGGGCTCCTCAATTCTGTAGAGGATCCCGTAGAAAATTTTCCCGTAGTAATAACTACAGATGAATGTAGTCACTTCGAGTGCTGGAATTTATCCAAATAAGACCCAGTACTTTTATATCCATTTGCTATTGCATTTGCAGTATTTTATGGCATTCTTATGCTCATTTCCATAAAGTATCCTCTAGAATGCTAATTCCGATTAAGAACTAGGGCTTAAAAAATATAAACCAACTTGAGTATCGGTGAGTATTTTTATCTTGTCCAGTTTAGTTTTCGATTCGGAGAATAGGTACACAGCTACTCGAATTTGGTTAGTGAAGAGTAAAGTCCCTTGAAATGTTAATCACCATATTCTGCGGAATGATTGAAATAGCGGAACTTTTCGTCCCAGATTTTTTTATCAGCACCGGTGAAAACCCTGGACCATCACATTTCATCTCTCTGTTGTAAAAAATAAAATGATAACTTGCTGTTTCACTATCAAGCTTCTTTTTTAGCTAATTTAATCGGCACTTAAAATCAGTAAGAACCGTTTAAGATAAGCTTACTGTTGCGTCTGAAAACGCGGATGTGTTTTGGCCTTAGTAATTCGTTAAAACAATTCATCGTGCAGCGCGGCTTTGAAAAGCGGTGTTCTGAGTCGGTTACAGAGGTTTATTGTAGAAAATAATAAACCAAATGTAACATCCTTGGTGAATTATATCAATTAACTGCCTGTTTTATGGACAAACCTTTCGGAATACCTCTCAGCGCTGTTAAAACAGAATGTATGTTTTCAAAAACCTATTATACTTCCTCATACTTTTCCTTCTTCCGATCTCTAGGTCTTGTTTAAAAGATTCGTAGGCCACTTTTGAAGAAAATCTCGCTCCTGTTGAACTTTTTCATCGTAACGTGGAAGGAATATAACCTGAGAATCAGGTTAATAGACATATTAATGTTAATGGCAGTTGAAGAAATGCTGATTGGCCTTCATGATCAATTAATAACTGATTATGCTACTTACTAATGGTGAACCATAATTGACAGGTCTTCTTGAATCTGATAGCGGAAGGACGTGAAATCAATTCGTTCATGTCTATAATCCCCCACTGTAGGCTTGTAAGAGCTTGTTATTTTGTTACCTTCCACCGTCTCCGCGTATAGGGAGCGTTTCGGATCCGGGTTTGGTGTGTAGTATAATAACGTCGACGTGTTATCCTTTAGATCAATCGTGTCACAATGAAAGAGTACTGGGACCTGAGTACTGGGGTCCGCGAGTAAATATTCCTGGCGACATTATATAACCTACAAAATTCAAGAGTACGTTTATGTGATGGAGCCAGATAGACTGGTCACAACGACGTAACGAATCTATGAATGACTGAATCTATATATTCGTGGATGTTCGCACCACTGCCTGAAATATTTGAATAATTTGTTTAATGGATGCTACAAGGATATAAATATGTTTAAGAAAGGGAGTCTGATCCTCCCTCTAACCACTCCACGCTAACTTTTTCATTCCGAAAAAAGAGGGAGAGAAGTTTATAATGAAAAAAAGAAAAGACTACCTATTTAGATTGCGAAGAAAGTAAACTCCAACTTGGAGGTTAGTGGTTGAGTTGGGGCGAATAAGAACCACTCTGCTGGGCTTGGATGAATCAGTTAAGGTTATTCGCTTGTGTCTTCTGATTTATTGTACTCAGCGCCCATTTCTTGGTGATATCATATTTTTTGTGAGGAGAAATCTGTCGTTGTTCACATCCCACTACGGTAGTTGTTTAGTGAATTTTGAACCGTGATTGGTCCAGTCCGTTTCCTCCTCTTCTTTGAGAAAGTGTTTGAGAGGCCACTACGTGATATAAACTATGTTGTCTTAGACACCACTGTTGTTATGTAATCTTGATTTATTCTATTCGGTTCGTGGATTCGATTGATGTTGGTTTTGCCCAATATAAAAATACAAGTTCTATTCATCTAAACATAATGTTATGGATGGTACCGACTCATTCTTGTCATACGTCCACTTTAGACATTAAGTTTGTATGTATCCCGAGGCTTTAATGACAGTGTGATTGCCCTTAAATCAACGAGACTATGCCACTCTGCTCCACAGTTCCCTTAAAATATCCGCTAAATTAGCCAACCATTTTGATTTTATTTGCGATGGATTCGCAGGCACACACGATATGCATAGATAGGACAACAATGTTTAACGCAAACAAAGGTTTTAACATCCAAAGGCTTCTCCCACCCTGATTGTCCCTGAATAAAAATAGCTAAAAATGTGAAACAGCACAGGAATGTGATTTATAATGCCGATTTTTTCCCCTCAAGGAATGTGTCAGTAAGACAGTATGATTTCATTATGTTCATTTGATTATTTGATGTAATTTGATTATGTGGACATGAATTCCGGATTTCATATAACCAAATGAAAATGATGATATGGTAAGAGTGCATATCTACTTGCAGGGAAGAAGGAGCCACATGCATTCATCTGTAAGCGTCATGTGGGATCAGGGCCACACATTCTGTCCACTCTCTGACACATATGGACATCATTAGCTTGGACTGGAGTCTTGGGAGGTGTATATATTTCGGGTCCCTAGCGCTGGCGGGCGTCCTCTACGACGCCCCTTCTCTTTATTGTGATTCCGCCGCCTCGACGCGACGGCTCGATTCATTCATTGGAGCGCATGAAATATGACCTTATTTTTGGAACCTCAGTCGATAAGTTCGTTTCACCTTTCCGCGTCGATTGCCTTTACTCATTCAAGGGCTAATAATCCATCGCGTTTATGAACAATCCAACCAAGACAGGTCGTAGACGTATTTCGGAGGTAGACGCGTCTTTGGGTTATTCATATGATTCATATTAACTTCATACATCGGCTCGAAAGAAGTTTGGCAGTATCGCTTGAACTTCCTAATATCAATCCACTCTATATATCATTGACAAGATTGGTACAACCCCCCCCCTCCCCCCCCTTACCTACAGAATCCGAAGTGGATCTTTGTTGCCACTCTAAACACCCATGGATGGATTTGATTTCCACCTTCTCATTACTCCATGGTATAGAGACTCTCATATATATTCAGTAAAGTATTCATACTTGGGGGCCTGTTACGGCACGTTGTGTCACAGAAAACATGAAATTTAAAAGTTGTCAAGTACGTTCCTTAAAGTGAAAAACGTCTTTCGCCGACGTCTGTTCATAGCTTCCGCATATCGGTAATATGGATGTATATATCATTGAAATAGTTCGATTTATCTTAAGATATTTGTCAGCGCGTTCTTATAGTTACAAGAATTAATAAGTTCGGCTGGAGCATTGCTTTTCTCCAGTTTGAGCAACATCGGTGAATTATACAATGAGAAAATGGTGCTTGATGCTTTACGTTTACGCAGTCACAAAAGCTACTAGTAATCGGTAGCGGTGGAGTTCATTGGGATCTCAACAAAGTCTGCCAAGTTGGATGTGGCACATAGCTTCCCCATATCCATAACATGAGTGAATACTACAAACGGATAGATCATTGAAATGTTTTAAATAATATCTTTAAATAACGATTCATTTTCTGAAAATGTCATCATAAATGGATAAAACTGTACAAGTTAAAATTTTTAGAAGGAATTGAGGTTAGCCCATGCACTAACCTACAAATTTGAGCTAGGTCAGAAGAGCATGCATAGATTTTACGTTTGCGCACACGCAGTGAAAACTATTAATATTTGAAATGAATTTATAGGGGACCATTCCCGACTTAGCCCACAAATTCCCGAAAAATTATAACAAAATCGAATGAGAACTGTAACAATAATGCGTGTTTCGAGGATTTCAAATTCCCACATGCGCAGCAGCTTATAATGATACGATTGGTATGATACGAACTAAATCACTAGCGACGAAGTTGTGGAAACCCATTACAAAACGGAAGTTAGTGAAAAACGTTGTCTATTTCCACGAAAGTTATTGTTTGTTACTGATGATGGCCTAACCGTCGAAATCGATTTAACGTTGTAACTCTTTATTTTTCGTGGAAATAGACAACGTTTTTCACTAACTTTCGTTTTGATTGGTATGAACTTTATAGAAAGATTAAACCATCATTCTCCGACTATCTTCTAAATTTGAGCGAGATCGGACGATCAGATCGTGAGAAAATGGTGCTTGATTAATTTTACGTTCAAGCATGCGCAGAGTAAGTTATTGATTTGTGGGCTATGGAACTGACAAGGGACCATCTCCAGCATAAACCGCACATTCCCGTGATATTTCATCAAAATCAGAAAGAAAATTTGTAAATTAAGCTTGGTACGGTCCGCGGTTACATGCACTCAAGCGCGCGCACACAGATATTGGATAGAGGATCGGTCTCAACCTAACCCACATATATCAAGAAAATCTCATCAAAATACCCAGAAAATCTCATCAAGGATTTCACATTCGCGCCAGCATAGCATTTAACATTCCATCGTGATTAAGCTTACATTAAGTAATTAATCCGTACTTTCCCGACTACCCTCCGAATTCGCGAGATTAGTTGACTAGGCCTCGTGGGTTTCACGTTTAAATTTACGTTTCCGTTTGTTCAGCGTGCAGTATAGCATTGTGAGCAATGGAGCTGATAATGGAACATCTACAGCCTAACCTGCACATTCAATAAAAATTTTATCAAAATCAGAGGGAAATTGTAGAAATTGAGCTTGTTTGAAGAATTTGAGGACACACAAGTTTAGATTGGAAATTTTGATTTTGGATTTTTTCCCATCTACCGTAACTGAAAACAAAATTTCCGCTACCCTTGAGTCTCGGGCGCAAAAATATCTTAAGCAATTTATAGGTTGTTGAAATGCTTTAATGAGGAGAGTTTAGAATGTAATGATTTATAAATTATTATACATGACAATAACTTCTAAAAAAAACTTCTAGAAATTATGATTTATTATGTAACTTTACAGTAAGAAGAGAGCGTCTATTGATTTCACCTTTGCGCATCTTATATTAAATACGGTAACAATTAACTTCACAAGGCAATTTTATCGCTATCGGATGATAACTGAGGAAGTCAAGCTTGGGTCGGTTTCTACATATTGGCTGAATCGATTGGTAACACTTGCAGATCTCTCCAGCTCCGCCTTAACCGAGTTTTTCTTATTTTTTGAACTAGTTCCCCCTATAAAAACGAATACAGTTATTGAGCATAACACAATCATTGAGCATACACAAATTTAAAATGTGTGATTCTAAGAGCAAAACCAGGGTATTTCAAGAAAACCCTCGATCTCATTAAAAAAAAAAAAAACCACATTTTTTGAAATTAAAACAAAATGTTCTCCCCTAAATTGCAAAATAAAAGTAAAATTGACCATAGCGTTGAAATAGTATTGAATAAAAAAGTTTTCATGAGATTTTCCAGTTTTTTTTTTAAAGAGAGGTAGTAACGCTTTAAAGATTTTTATAAATTTTATTTTCTCAAGTTTGTCTATGTTTGAGATGCTGTTACTGTCCCTGGATGGAAATTTAACGCTGATTCCGAAAATGTGGTCAAAATTCAAAATCAAATTAATAAAAGCGGAGACATTCAAGTTTAAGAGGAACAACACTCGGTTTTACTGAGAATACCTTTAAAAAATAATATCTAGATAGTGGATTGAGATAAAAATATGTGGTTGGTGGCATTCTTTGAATTTTTTTGTCACACTCGGTCCTATCCATCCTGTATAATCTAGGTATCCATAATTGGTATATTTATATATATACATAAATATATTATGTACCTATTGCTATTTTACATTACATAATGTACACATTGGTTAGTATTTTTTACTTATGCCTTTCGTCCTATCACTTCCTACACAACTATTCTCCCATTGAAAGACTCGCATCATCTATTATATTTGTTTTCATGAAACTCTAGCACTGAATCGCATTATGAATAATTCAGGGGCATTTCGTATTATTGCTTGGCTGATCCTGGTGGATGGGCCACCCAAGTTACAATACCGTTCAAGAGAGGAATTGAAGTTTATGTCGCGTGAATAACACTACGACCTAGAGGTGGCAGCAGAACAGGGGTGACCCAGGCAAGAATAAGACCCACGGAAGCTCTTAAAGTCTTCATAAAGTCTTCAAACTTGTCTCATCGCATTCGCGCCGCCTATCGGTTTGAATGTTTTACGTTATAGTTGCTAGTACACTGTAAACCGATCCGGCACTTCAAGCTTATAAAACCTCCTAAAAAGTAGCGCCCATTTCCTAATATGTTGCTGACTTCCTGTGACGGATTTTTTACCTTGTGTTTATTTACAAATACATATTTCCAGGTTTAAAATATTTTGTAGATAATTATGTACTTATTTGTATTACGTTCTGTAGGAGTATAGCGATTTCATGGTCTACTTCATTTATTTATTTCAGAGGCTTCTAACTTAGCGGCGCCGCAGTCGGCCATATCTTTTCCTCTGAGATTGTCGTGCCTAGGGACCCATTGCACACTGATAGTCTTTTCTGGATGATGTAGTATGGTGGCTGGGATCCTACAGATTATTTAGTCTGTGCTGATCCTCCTGTGAAGCGTGTCGAGAGCTAAGCTTGCTGCTTTTGAGTGTGTATAGACTACTATGTGTGTAGTACTCTGTAACAATCCAATTTTTATACTTGAGAGGACTGCATATAATTGGAATGATTCTTTCTGTGCAGTATACTATGACTGCTGTTTGTTGAGTATCACTGCCGCTCCTAATCCATTGTCCTCTTTAGACGCGTCGGTATAACATGGCGTGGTAATTTGTTCCGTACTGGTCGTTAATTATTTTTCAAAACCAGCTGTTTCAGTTGAGATATCGGTAGGTTTTTCTTATAGGCCCTATAAGACCTGGCAGTTAGAATTTTACGTTTATGTCAATCGTAACACCTGGAACTATTAGTGAGTATGCCAACGGTACATACTTGAGTATGCTTATACTAAGTGAATACGCCTGTGGCGTGATATACTTATGAATTCGGCTCAACATTCTAGAACTTGACGTTTTCTTATTTGCTTATTCATAACATTTTATTTTTCTTGCTTCCATAACATCGCACTTAACGATTACTATAATATATTGCTGAGATAGAATACTAGCCAGTAAAATACATCTTTATTGAAAATCATTTTTGATTTCAGCTCTATCATTACCAAAAGGATTATCTTATGTTATGGTTTTCTTTGATGACGTCCTTCACGGGTGCCCTAGGTGACTTATAATTTATTGTTAAGTATGTTTAAGACAGATTGGGTCAGTCTTTAATTTTCTCTTTATTAGATTTTTATTATTGAGCCTTTCTTTGTTTTAAATATGATTAATGAACACTGAGCCATCACGGGTATTATATAAAACATGATATTAATAAAACATGGTGAAATAAATCTAATTACTAATCTCATCAAGCGCTAAATCTAGTAGCTGGAGGGCTCGTGAGTTGAGTTTGGTTGAAAATAAGGTAAAGAACATGTATGGCTCATAAGATTGGACACCCATGATTTGTGATTTTCTCATTAACTCTGAGTTCAATAGTTTGCAGGTGGCATAAATTGTAAAATATGTTATAATAAATCATATTTCTCCATTTTTCCTCACCACTGATCCCGACTCGACCACTAAAAATTCAGTCCCGTTATGTATCGGCTCGTGTACATTTCTTCACTATGCGGGTATACGTGTTTGGCGTATCCTATATTAGATCGTTCAGCGCTCGGTTAACGCCTATTCTGCTCATAAGAATGACGAGGTAAGCACATGCATGGGGTAGGGAGCGCTGTAGTGTAGGTGTAGTGTAGATATCAGCGTACGACCTTGTGTGAAGAGTCTTGTGGGAGGTACTACATTCCAATATCCTCAGACAGGAATGGATCATAACCCACGGTCTGAGAAGTGGATGATGTAGTATGCTGGAAAGTGTCTCATCCTTTGAATGAGATAAGGCATTATAAGGGACCTAGTAAGGCAAGGGCTTTTGTAATTGATCCATCTAACGATACGATGCAAAGAATCATCTCGTTCCAATTTTACAAACTTAATGTGTTCTTGGGGACATTCCACATAGCTTCCGCATTCGTTAAAAATACTCGTTCTACCACCCAGGAGTAGGAACGATATTCATCGAAGGGCGTATAATTTTCTCCTGCCCCACAAGCACCATTGTTTGTGATAGTTGTATCTTCTCCTTGGTTGTGGATAGGCATTCGTTTATGCAGAAGAGTGATGGTTCATCACTTAGCAATATTTTCACGAGTCGAAAGAGTAGGGATCGACACTGGTGATCAGAAGAGGGTCTTCGTTTTCAGTCTTATAAAGGGAGAACGGATCTTGCTCTGGTCGCTACTGCATCATCTGGTCCTAGAACATAACTGCCCAAAGCAGAGGACTAACTATTTACATTAGAACCCCAGAGAGGGTGGTAATTGAGTTATGTATATTGTGAACTGTTGACGTTGACAACAATCGACAAGTTGCTATAATTACAACCCAGGCTAAATCGAGTGTTGCCAATGAATGACATGACCAATTAAACAGTATCGAGTGTATTGCCTCTTCCGTCGAGTCATCGCATTTTCCAAGTACAGTCCCTTATGCCTTTGTGCTTTATGTGATGAGGAGTTTCACCATCCAAACTGCCTGGTGATGAAGAGTTTTCCATACTATTATTCAGTCTCGTGTTTGTCGTTTTGTCGCTTGCTTTACAGTTGTTCGCAAATGTGAAACTGCGAGAAAATGACAAGTAAAAGTACAATCGACTTAACGGTTGGAAAGCTAGGTTCCTGATCCAACTTCTAAGTCTACAGCACGAAATTTTTCATCTAGGATTTTTCGAGAGACAAATATGGAACAAAGTGAAAACTTTTGGATTTTTAACAGTTTTTCACTCGTTCTTTCAGTATTAAAAACATTGAAAAAGCATAAAGAGATTGGAAATTCAATGCTCTTTCCAACAGTATAATCAGGTTTGAGCTTTGTGAAAATTGAGGGAGTTATGGCAGTTTTAATTACATTAGGTCAAAAATGTGAAAAAAATATAAATGTAAACAAGTGACCTCTAGAGTGAATAGAAAAAAAAAAAAAAAAATCTGTGATACAAAAGAAAAATCAAAATTAGTTGATGAATCGAACCCCAGCGGGTGGTGCACCTAAAAGTGAAACAGTATAGACTGAAAAGGATGAAGAGCCATGACGATGACGAATGCAGGCAGGTCGAATGAATATTTGATGTATTGAAAAGCCAATACATGAAGATATACAGAAAAATTTATTCTAATCATGGATATCTAAATATAAATTAAATAAATAAACTAATATCATATATAGCATTTTCAAGTGAAATGAAACCTTTTCCAAACCAAATGAATCCTTTTTCAAGTCAAACGAAACCTTTTCCAAACATAGTTTATTCTTGTAAAGTAAACAATTTTTGAAGTATTATAAATCACAAGATCTTTTGGAATCAATCAGAATTTGGGAAAATTTTCAAGGAATAAGCCAGAAAGAAGACATCGGATATATTGGTGACTCCCGTAAATTATATCATCGGTTGCTCCTATTTCTTCGTGCGGGCGTGGCGAGTAGGTAGGTGTACCCACTTCACATTCTGGAGTTAGACATTTCTAAAATTAACATGTTTCCTATTCTACTAAGGTGAGAACTACTTCGATAATCCAATGTCTAAAATTCATTGAATTTTCATTTTGTCAGCTTCTTGCTACAATTCCTGCAGTTTGCAAGGTTTCACCTCATTTGGCTCATTTTCTCAAAAGGTTTCATTTGGTCTGGAAAAGGTTTCATTTGACTTGGAAATGCTGTAGATCTAGTGTTTCGAAATTAACGCAATTCAAATTAAATTCATTGGTGAAATGATTGAAAAATAGAGAGGGAATAGTGGCCCATCCCTTATACTTGGCATCCCACTCCTTCTCAGTCTGATCTACCAATCATCAAATCGTAGGGAAAGTGGTGAAAATGTTCACTATCATCGTAATGAATTTAAATGTGTTTTTCTTGTGTCCATTCTTTTTTCTGTTTGCTTCGCGGCTTTGTCGTGTATTGAGTTATTCTATGACTTATATTTGTTGTGTTCTTCACTGACTTGCTTAAAATACGTTTGGTTAAGATTATAAAATATTATGTCACAATTTTATAACAAATGTGTTACACAAGGCATAATTCAAATTTAATTCAAGTTTAACTCAAACTGCTAAAGTTGGTGAAAGGTTGAATTCGATTCGCAAGAGGATTTATTGAAAGAGCGAATGCTTTATTTATATTTTTATTTTAAAAGTAGTATACATATAATTAGTCATTACAGCATTGAACAAATTCATATAATAAAAAACTTCTGCCTACTTAGGTGAGCAGTATAGCTTCCTCACACATTGTAACATGGACGTATTGAATTGGTTGAGGAACAAAGTGCGAGTTGAAATGATTGGTAAGTCGACATTGTAAGAAATAACGTTTGCACATGCTATTACTCCAACGGCAATGAAATTTATAGAGGAACGTCTAGGAGCTAAACCGCACAATCCTTGAAAATTTCATAAATATCGTTCCATTAGTCTCGGAGTTTAGTCTGTGTCTATCAGTTTTAGTTTTGCGCATTCGCTATAGTTATCAATCCACCAATCGCGATATAATTCATAGGGAATTTTTCTAGAACATATCTATCTGTTCCCCGGGTTTGAACGAAATCGGACTAATAGATTATAAGAAATCGACTTTATAATAAATTAACGTTTGCTCATACGCACAGAATACTATTTATGTGACGGAAATGAAAAGTATAGGAGACCGTTTAGAAGCTATTCCGCACAATCCCTGAAAATTTCATCGAAATCGTTCCATTAGACTAAGAGTTTTGCCTGTGTCAGTCGATATTAGTTTTGCGCATGCCCAATGGTTATCACTCTACCGATCGCGATATAATTTATAGGGCATTTTTTCGACGGTATGAGAAATTCACGTTTGTGCATGCGCTTTGAAAATTATACGCGACCGTCTATGAGCAAACTCACACAATCCCTAAAAATTTCATCGGAATCGGACTGAGACTTTGTATAGTTTTGGGCGTGACAAGAATTTCCACAGACAGACACGGAAACAAAATTAATCAGCAAACTCTAGAAAGAAGAAAGCAAGTGGAAATTTTGATTTTGGAGGAAACAATTTTTTTTACTTCAATCACGAACACAAAAAAGCCAACCTTCGGTTGTGAGGAAGCAAAATTAACAAAATTAAACAAAAACTGAAAATTTAAACTCAATTTAAACATTTAAATTTAAATCAAATGTATTAAAAAAATGTTTCTAATGTATTTAAAAATGGCGGGAAACTCGAAATTTGTAAAATAATATAAAAAATACAAAAAATATTAATAATAAAATGAAAAATGATAAATAAATCAAACTTTAAATTAAATTTAAAAATTTAAATTGAAATCGAATGTATTTAACAAATGTATGTAGAGGATGTAGAAGGAAGGTGAGATGCCTAGGACTTGAAGATGGGGCCTTGATGCCTCTATTGCAAGAAAAACAAGATAAAAGAACAAGAAGAGGCTTTCTTTAACACAGTTCTCCGGAATCAGATGCAGTCCAGTAGTTGTTATCAATATATATTATAGAGCGAGGGGGAAACAAAATTAACAAATGTTTCTAATGAATTCAAAAATGGCGGGAAATACATGCTGTACATCTCATTAAACTCAAGCATTTTATTTAATTTCTAAAAAAATAGAAACTTATTCTAAAGTCACCATGTATTAGTGCATAAACTTTTGAATATAATAAGTACTCAAGCTGTTCCACTGTTGCGAAATTGAGGTTTCAATATGCGTCAATATAAAAAATGCCAGCATCAATTTAGGTACCGCGGAAACGGAAGAATTTTGAACGGATCATCGAACACACCCCACATTTTTTAGGTGGGCGGTTCGTCTCTCTTGTTGGCCCGAGTAATATATTAATTGTGTTAAGACAATTAATTTCCATTCAGTGCAGAGGAACTAAGAGAGGCAACGCCTAACTCTTGCATGTGATGGAGAAGTAAATCTTGGGTTCGCCGCGTACGGGAACAACCTTGCTTTGTCCAACCTGAAAACACTTTACTTCCCTTCGATAAAGAAAGCGTGAGTAGGTAGATGGACGATCTCCTGCTTGGTCTCTATATTTGGATTGCAACGTCTACTTAGAGACTAAATGTTAGGCAAGAAAACAAAAAATTTTTTACTGTTGCTGCGGTATTATTTGGAAGTAAGAATCCACATGAGAATAAAACCTTAATATTGAGTTTCATGGCAGGAATTAAGAATTTTTAAAAGTGTGTTTATTTATTTTTCAGGCGATTTATTGATCTTTTTGTTTTTAGATTTTAAAACTATTAGTGCACAGTAACTGATAATGTTCACTTTAATTAGGAACAATTTGTTCGTTAATTTTATTCATCAGTAAAGTCAAATCAATTATGATTATTCTTGTTATTGTTTGCGTTTTTTTATTTAGCTTCAACATATAAAATGTATTTTCATGTGTATACATATTTATTGGAAATTATTATTTCAATTTCATATTCTCCAATAAAAACAATACTTAACTTTCCAGTTTTCGTCATTCAAACACCGCCAAATTAGCCACATGACACCACACAATTTTATTTTTATAAAACTATCTTCAAAGTGGGAGGGGTAACCATTAAAAGAAAACGAAAAAAACTAAATTAGAAGAATGGGAAGGACGCCCAGGTTCACAGCCGATGCCGGGAAGAAGAAAGCTGAAGGTGGAGGGGTGAGAGAGAAGAGAGAGAGAGAGAGAAAGAGAGAGAGAGAGAGAGAGAGAGAGAGAGAGAGAGAGAGAGAGAGAGAGAGAGAGAGAGAGAGAGAGAGAGAGAGAGAGAGAGAGAGAGAGAGAGAGAGAGAGAGAGAGAGAGAGAGAGAGAGAGAGAGAGAGAGAGAGAGAGAGAGAGAGAGAGAGAGAGAGAGAAGAACCCCTCCCTCAGATCGCGGGTGGTGCTACCACAGAGTACTTCTGCCGAGATATACAACTCGAGTAACTCTGTGGCACTTTTCCGCACCACATCTGGCGCCATGACACGTCGTGGCCCTGACCTTGATGTTATTTGCCACCACTCACATGCTCCACACACACATATATGCGCCGAATCAGCCACATTTGTGTTATCCGTAATAACCCTAATTTTTTCCAGTTACTGTTTCGTAATGTATAGTGCTTGCGTGAAATGACCGTCGAATCAATCAAACGGGGGTCCGGAAAAAAGTTATGTTAATGACGAACATTTTTGGGTTTTACTAATGAGGATGTTTTCCGAAGCACTATGTAGTCTACCACGGTCGCAGAATTTATCGTTCCCACAACCAGTGTGTTTATCCAAGAGCCTTTTGGGGAGAATGGACTTTTTATAAACCGACAGTGAAAAGAGCAGAGTGCATAAGATGAGAAAGAGGAGGACGCACACAATGGAGAATGGTAACCTTAAAAAGTACAACTACGGGGGGAAGGGAAGGTAAACCTTTGATAAATCTGTTCCATGAATCACTTGAGGGGTTCCCGGGCTGCTCTGCCGAAATTATGCGGAGTCGGGGTACGCGAGCCAGCCGATATAGATCCCATAAGATTGACGAGATGGTACGATTAATCTTACCTCCTCCTGAGAAAAATGGAAGGTTCACTCGATCAAGACCTGATAGGTAAAAGGCTGAAAAAAATATTTAGAGTCTCGGACGCCCTTCTATTCCTGGATCTTCTTCGACGGATTTCTTAACCTATTTCTTTATACTTGGTGGAATCAACTCATGATATTGGAGAATGATACTCTCATTGTACAAGGTACATTCGGGACCATAAGCAATATTAATGATGTTTTCCTCGTTTCCTATTAATTTTGTTCACAATATTAAAATTGTTCAACCCTTTGGGAAAACAACCCCTCTATTCAAAATTCTTTGGGTGGTGTTTGAAGGTATGTAGTACGAAAAATGGCAAACCAAAAACAAATAGCAAATTACAAAACTATCATTATCCATGCTGCTTAGCTTAAAGACAACTATTTTAGGGCTAACCTGCACAATCGTGTTTCATCGAAATTGTTCAATAGTTTTGGTGTTTTTTCTCTTATAACCAATTTAAGGGTTGCGCATCTGCAGTAGCGAAAAAAACGAAGTTGTTTATGTTTCTTTTGCCATTTTTTTTTTTCATTTTCGGTGGACACGGTTGGAGCGAAATGGTCCGTGTTGTTTGTAAAAGTATTGCTCTGTTACTGCTTCGTGTTGGCTTTTGATTTTGCTTTCGAGTCTGCCTGTGTATCAGTCTGTGTGTCCGCCCACCCTTTTCAATACTACTTTAGGTGATCCTTTTTGGGATTGTGGGGGTTGAAGGCTTGTTAGTCCTCCATAAGTTTCTTTGCCACTGGACCAATTATAGTTTCTGCGCACAAATAAACGTATAATCTTATCAACACTCATAGCTTCCTCACGCAGCATCCGATTCGACGAAGTTGTCAGGCATTGTGCGAGTTAAAATTTATGTTTCCCTCATTAGGACTTGTTTCCCGGACTGAGAGGAGTCTACGCATGTGCGAACTTAGAATTTTTTTCCTAGCACAACTTCCACAGTTTTCATCCTGTTCCAATGAAATTCTTTGAGATTTGGGTCGATATGGTCTTCTCTGAGGTTGATTATTCCTGGAAAAACGGCAAATTAATAAGCGCTCTTTTCTTAATTTTCAAAATAAATTATTTAAAAAACATGTTTTCACAATATCTTTCAACTTTGCTCCTGCATAACAATTTATATAAATATATTGTGAATTATCTCTATTAACGCATCTTAATGATTCATAGAACCATCTTAAAGATACTAGGAATCCACTCCTAACCAGTCAAACTTTTCTCCGGTATGTAAACCACGTTTCCTTTCACTTAAAAAACTTTCTTTCTGTTGGAATAGGTACCTCAACTATAAATGTTTTATCCTCTTAACTTTTAATACGTTTTCTGAGATACGTTTGCTGATATTCATAAATATTACTGCAAGTTCTTAATTGGTAATTTTTACTATTCAAATCAAATGAGTTCGTTTGTTTTTTGTTGCATATAAAATATTTTTCATGTGTTAAACAATATTAACCTTATTTATAACTTTACAACTCCAGCTCCTTTAGTGTTATTGGGGTTAGTGACTCCAAAGGGGAAACTTTCATCTACACTGCTGGGTTTTACCTGCATGCGGTAGATACCAGCAATTCGTAGCTTAATGGTCTCTTCCTTTTGTTACTATTTGGGGTTCAAATATACTTTCATACTTCTTTGGTTGTTGGCCCCATTTAGTTATTGAAATAATTATAATTCTTCATGATTTAGATGATTATATTTATACATCAACAGCATGTCTTCGTTCTCTGTTTTGCTATCTTGTGGGAAAATTGCTTGATCGATTTTCTTAATTTTTATGAATTTGAGTATAATTCGTCTCTTCGTGGCATAATTGTAATTTCGATAACTTTCCGGCAAGCTAAAACATGATATCTACAGCCATGATTTGGCGATTGTCAACAGCATCGAAAAATGAAACAAGATTATAGCTGGACGCATTCATGTTCTATAGCAATAGTTGTTTTAATAATATTATCTTTCGAGCTAAATCTTTATTGATTTACCGATAATGGAGTTGGGTTTATAACTCATTTGTTGTCGTGCAGTTTTGTTTGATCGTTAGTTTGTTAATCATTGATCAATTTTTGTTCACGTATTTCGAAAGGTGAAATAACGGAAAATTATGTCAGCTCCAGGTTTTTGAACTTTGGTTTCTCAACATTCGGAGGAACTTCCGTGATATCCAGCAGCTAACAAAACAAATTTTGTATCGAGAGATGACATTGGATAATTTCTGACTTTTTCATCAAATAATGTTCTGGCCAGGATTTTTAAAAAAATATAGCGTTTCGAAGTCAAATGAATCCTTTTCCATGTCAAATGAAAACTTTCCCAAGTCAAATGAACCCTTTCGCAAACCAAATGAATCCTTTTCCATGTCTAATGAAACCTTTCCAAACTTAGTTATTTCTGCAAAGTAAGTAACAAATGTTTAAGTATTATAAATCACAAGATCTTTTGGAATAAATCAGAATTTGGGAAATTTTCAAGTTATAAGCCACAAAGAATACATCGGACCTATTGGTGACTACCGGTAATTATATTACCAGTAGCTCCTATTTCTCTGTGTGGGCGTTGAGAGTAGGTAGGTGTACCCACTTCACATTCTACTTTTAGACATTTTTCAAACTAAGATGTTTCCTATTCTACTAAGGTGAGAACTACTACACCAATAATCCAATGTCTAAAATTCATTGAATTTTCATTTCGTCAACATCTTTCTACACCGCCTGCTATTTGCAAGGTTTCACATCATTTGGATTATTTTCTCAAAAGTTTTATTTTGGTCTGGAAAAGGTTTCATTTGACTTGGAGAAGGATACGTTTGACTTGGAAAAGGTTTCATTTGGTCTGGGAAAGGATTCATTTGACTTGGAAATGATATATATATATATATATATATATATATATATATATATATATGTATATATATATATATATATATATATATATATATATATGTATATATGTACAGCATTATTGTAGCAATAACTCAACCACAGCTCAATTGAATATGACAGCAAAAACCACCGACCAGTTCAATTACCTTGGCCGTAATCATTGAAATAATTTCAATCAGAGTTCCCGTTTGAAGAAAATGGTTAACGATTTGAAAAGGTTTCTCTCAAGTTTCTACCAGCATCGCGGCGTCATAAAACTAACGTTATCGCCATGAACCCATTCTCGATATTCTGGGTTAGTTCTATTAAGGGCGCAATAGCGCTCTCCAACTCGTTCTCACAAGCACCAGTTTTATATTCAACCAGCTTCATATTAGGTCATCGCTTACGTTTTTTCCCCTTAACCATTTCTCGTTTCTTCCTATTTAAGAAGAAGACTCTTCATTCGATTCAGATTCACATCACTGATGCTACAATTACGCCAACTAATTCTAAATGAATGACTATTTCGTTTTGTGTTCACCTATCTAATTTTGTGCAGTAAGGACTTTCCTTTTTGAGGATTCTATCCTTAATAGTCAGGTTATTGCTGATAGCAATGCCGTTAACGTATTTCTGGACGTAGGTGTGTACAGTGTACAGCACACTACAGTATGCTGAAGTTCTCTCTAAATGTCTAGCTTGTTTCTATTGATGTATAAAGTTACTATGTCAGGTTGCGCTATTGTTACAGTGTCCTGAATTGACAAGAGTGTTTTGTAATTTAAAACAACATTGCTGAGTTATGATGGACGATGTGTGGATAGATTTCAAACAACTAGTCGTAAGATTAGTTATTATTAACAGTACTCAAGTTATATTAGTTTCACTGCGTGATATTTATATTAGTTTCATTGTGTGACAGACGATTGCCTTCCATGTTGTTCCATTATAAGACTTCAGTCGTCTATTAAGCTTGTAAATAAAATAATCAAATTTTGATGAAATCTAGAAAAATGTTATTTCAATCTTTGATCTGACTGCTGGTTTGAGAACCAGATAGCTTGTTATTCCGGGGGCTGATATAGATACAATATGCCTGTCTATAATCTTTCTACCAAAGCTAAAACATTATCAGTATATTTTTTACTCTAGCAAATTGAGTAGTATTGACAGAATCTGTACTGTCTAGTTTATAGAGCTTCTACCTTGAATCGGTAATGGAAAGATTTACACTATACGCAAGTTCTTAGGCACTTTGAACTTATGTTCCATTAAGAATTCGGTCTACGTTTGGAACATTGGTAAGGAGTTTCAAATTTCATTATGTGATGTGAATAGAGGGGGTAATACTGCTAAATTGTGATTTTTCCACTGATCTCGTCAGATTATCGTGATTTTGTTTTAAATTATGAATTTGATCAAGTTTTAGAATATTTGTCAGGATTTTCAAATTCACGATTTAATCGTAATATTATTAGGGGGGAGGGGGGGGGGGTGGTAGTTTTTGGTACATCGTGATATTTCTCACCCAATTTTTTACGAAGAACTGTTCATACTTCATTATGGTTTTGAGGGTGGAAGGGGTAGGACTATTATAGTGGAGGAGGTACGTGCATTAAAATCAAGATTTATTCGTCATTCTCCCCAAAATTATGTACTTGAACCAATCATAGAGACGTCCCTGTAATGCATGCATGCATGCATTACTTATCAATAGAAGAACGGACAGAAAACGGTTGGGAAAACACACTCTTATTGATATTTCCCTAATTTCATGTTAGAATTTCAAGTGTAGACACACATTTCTAACGCTGTATTTCAGTATTATGCTTTTCTAGCCGTGGCTCCAAGGAAAATATCGTGGTTAATTTATAACGTTAACCTAATTTCAACCGAGGTTCGTAATGGATGAATCAAGCTCTTTGCCTTCGATTTTACGATGGCACGCTATGACCGGTCATTCAGACCAAAATTCACTGACCGAAATATTTCGTTTCAAAGCACTAATGTGGTGAGCCAATTAGACGAGTAAATAGCCATCATAGTTACAACTGCTTTTCGCCCTCCGCTATTTTATTTCACAACTTCACTCCCACTCTAACTATATTTTGAGGCTATTGATTCAGACCTCGCCGAGTGACCCTAAATACCCGGCATTGAGGTTGAAGGTTCTCTGGAACATTTTTTCTGCTTCTTTCTACCATTAGCTTGATCACAACAGGCCTTGTGCTTGTACTAAATAGCATCGACTACACGTCAAGGTGCCTTTACTAAAATACCATTCAACAATAGAACTCGTTGTTTTTCTTCTCATTAGATTTCTATTTATTTTAAAGTTCATACTAAATAATACTTAATACCTTCTACTTGAAAAAAAAAAAACTTGTTTTAATTGTTATAATACGTGAACGAATTGATGAGGAACCTCACTCTACGTTCCAAATAAGTAAGGAATTGTGTATTGAATTTATATGGGTTCATTGTAGAACCTATTATTTTTATTTAATGGTTGAAAATTGCCAACGATATTTTGAGAGATTCCACAGGCTTCGAGGGTGGTTTTGAGGATAAGGGTAAGAGTGAATAGAATGAAGAATACTTCATCATTCAGATGTTCACTAAAAGTCCTCAATATTAGAACTTGAGAAAATCTCTTGAGCATTTTCGATTACGAAACTAGAACATAAATTGGTAGATCCAACAAAATTAAATTAATTAATTAAATGATAAAAATGAATATAACGAATGTTTTACTTCTGATGCGCAAATGTATATCTTCCTGACGTGCTCTGACGTTCAGATAGTGAAGCTAAAAAAATTACATAACTCAATACAATCCAGAAGGAGGACAACCAACTAACGTAAAAACAACCACCTGACTGGCTTCTCTAAATAGAGTGGGGAGTAGTGAGTGGGTTGGAGTTGTCTCCTCTCTTGTTCCCATGCAGAAAAGTTACCTATTGCAGGTGGGTAAAGTGTCACACACTAGGTTGGGAGGGTGGGGTACACAAACAACCAACTAATCTACACATCACAACCACCTGACTAGCTTTTTCAAATTGAGAGGGGAGTAGATTTGATGCACTCTGGAACATTTGAGCAAGGTTCCCCAAACACCCACTAGAGTGGGTTAGGGGTGTTCCCTCTCTTGTTTCCATGCCAGAAAAGTGACCTGTTACACTCACAACCAACCAATCTACACACAACCACCTGAGTGGCTTCCCCAAATAGAGTGGGGAGAGTTTAACCAATGGAGACTTACTATACACTTACCTTCCTTCAGGGGAGTAATAGTCACTACATGTTCGTATATTAAGAAGATCGGAACTACTTCTTTGCTCACCCAGAAGGTACAGGAACTACGTGTTCTCTCACTGAGAGAGTAGGATCGACAAGATCATGTATGTAGGAGATAGGAGTAATACATTCAGTTTGATTCTTCTGGGACCTTGCTCTGAAACCATGAGGGTAGATTCTGTATTTGGTGCTTAGGTTTTACTTTCCAAAAAGGTTGAACTAATAGTGCAGGTTGAACATATACACACCACAGACTATGTCAGCAAATCAGGACTTGAGGACCGGAGGTGGTTGTTAAGGCAAGGGAACGAGATGGCTCTGGCATACTATATAGTTTACTCCTCCTTGATCATGTATGGATGAGAGAGGAGCAATATATTCAGTTAGACTCTTCAGGGAACCTGCATGGCCTGCTCGGAAGCCATGAGGGTAGGTTTTGTATTTGGTGTTAAGATTTCTCTGCCCAAAAAGGTTGAACTAATAGTGCAGGTTGAACATATTTACTCCACTGACTGTGTCAGCGAATCAGGACTTCAGAACAGGAGGTGGATGATAAGGCACGGGGTCGAGGGGGCTCTGGCATGCTAAGTTTCCTCCTCCTTGACCGCTGACCAGGTTCCCCACGAAGTTTGAAAAAAGTTAACCCAAATTTTTACATAAGAGATGTTGTAGGAACTATACAAGTGAATGTAAAAATTTTGCAACCCGAAAATTGATACTTGTTATTATTTTTGGTAAGAATGGGATTGAGCTTTGAACAGTGTTGATTAGAAAACTGCAATATAAGCGTTTTCTTTTTTTAAATATATTTGTAGCCTGTTACCGTCGACGGTCGTTGACGATAATTGCATCCTTGCATCGAATCGGAACACTATGAAAGTCGTCCCAATCAATTCAACACGTCAAAAACTACCTAAATCTAAACAATAAATACATTGATGAGGTGTTTCGTTTGACTTCGTCAATGGTATCGCCGCCACGTCGCGTCGCGTCGTGATGGATCGGCTCTAAAAATTGTACAGTATATTTCGTATGTCTAAGGAGTCTACTTACAAAATTTCAAGTGGATACTTTCAAAAGTACGGCATGTGGTGCAGAACAGAAAGACAGACTGAATGACAGGCCGAAAGACAAACACATACTGATAAATGCAGGCCAAGTAAAAACAGAGACTCACTTCGTTCGTCAATTATATTTACCTGTAAGGTGACGTTTTTTAATTTTATCAAATTTTTGTAGAAAATTTCCCAAATCGTTCATCATGGAATTAGTTTTGAGGCAGTCTGAAACGATTCCAGGATTTTAATGCTTTTTCATACGTATATGTAATATAATATATCGCATATTAATACCAATAAAAAAATAAATGATCGAAAAATTGGGAAAACTGAGTATTGACTCTACTCTTACTATTTTGGTAGAAAGGATGTCGATGCGGTAGGTAAATGTATGATTCCAAATATATTGCCGTTATCACACGATCAGCTAAATGGCTGCTTGTATTGGAAAACACTCAAGTTCGGCTCTTACAAATGTCCGATAGAAAAGCTACACATCTCATATCAGTTACGATCGAGGGAAGCAAGGAACTCGACCAGGTACATATCTAGAGTTTCCCCTTGGCTGGTAACCATATTTCACGTTCGTTGGAGATTTTTATTCAAATACCAATAGAAAATAGTTTTTCGGGTATCGTCAGTTGATACCTATAATTTGGTTTGGAACATTTTGAGCGTTTTCCTAATTTCTAGATGCATATATACCTTGTAAAGTTCTTAATACTTGAAATTTTGTTTATACGGTTACAACGAAACTCCTATGCGCAACATCATGAAATTCCAGTAATGCGCTAGATATGATCGTAAAAGCAAATTTTTGTAATTTTCCGTACTTCGCATTTTTTTCCCCCCTCTCATTTAGACTACTATATAAACTACATTGGCAGCCTCCAACCTTCAGTAATTGAGCCTGTCCTACAGTGTAGGGTAATTGACTATGTCAATGTATAGCTAAGTCATATTCTGTGGGCATTTGCCTATTCAGGCTTAAGGCTCATCGTTCCTGCATCTACCTCTTAAGAGTTTTGAAGGCTAAACTTCCACGGGAAGGTCTTCTTGCATCTTACCTTGTCTGTTTTCACATTCCCATGATACATTACATGCTGGCTTGAGGTCATGCACCGTCCAGCTGGATGATTTTTGCTCTGCAGAAGAGGGTTCTGAGAATTATCGTAAGGTTGAGTTATAGGCTGGTTACAGATCCGCATTTGCGACCCTCAGAGTACTTACTTTCCCATCTGCCTACATACTCGAATGTCTGATACACGTTCATAAAAATGCTATGTGTTTTCCATCCAATTCAGACGTTCATTCCTATCACACTCGAGGAAAAAAATGATCTGGCTGTGAAGTCTAACCGTCTGCGGGCATGCCAAAACGTTATAACTGACTGTGACCACCCACCAAAGCTCTCTCTCTCTCCTCTCTCTCCCTCCCTCCCCGTTTCCTCCCTCTCTCCCTCTCGTTCCCTCTCATTTTTTTCAAGTTTTGCAGTCAAAACTGACTTGTGAGGGAATACTGTAAGTTTTCTTTCTGTGCAATTTGGAAGAGAGGGCTTTTCAGCCCTATTTGTACAGATTGTTTAATAAACGAGTTAATCAATCAATTTCTCCCCCTCCCCTCCTCTCTCTCTCTCTCTCTCTCTGTCTCTCTCTCTCTCTCTCTCTCTCTCTCTCTCTCTCTCTCTCTCTCTCTCTCTCTCTCTCTCTCTCTCTCTCTCTGTCTCTCTCTTAATCTCTGTCTGTCTCTCTTCCTGTCTCTCTCTCAGCATTATATCCGCCACAAGAGCTACCTAAAGGACAATCCTCGCTGGAGAAATTTCTTGTTAGCGATGAATTTTGTTTTATTGTTTATTAATTAATACCTATGTAATTTTGACGATTGCTATGTACTTTTGTATGGTTTTTCAATAAATGATCTCTCTCTCTCTCGCTCTTTTTTATATTGTTCAGTGTGGTCGTAGGAGTGTGTTTCGGAAATCGACCAATAAGGTGAGAAGGGAAAGTAGTGATACCTTTAACGGCGGCTTTCGGCCATTCACAATCACCACTCTGAAAGTAGATTCATATTTCGACAGTTTGGGCGCAAGTCTGCAGGTCTAGTAGAGGTCGAACACCTTTTCACTGATGAGATTTTCACTGCACTTGGTTTTTAGTAATTTTCTCGCGACTTATTGGCTACAATAAATATATAATAAGTTTGTATGTAGTAGCGCTCAAACTAAAAATGACATTTCCTATCTTGTCATAATGCAAGACATATGGACTGGATGCGATATCATTGCGTTATGAATCCCTGAAGAAACCCGATAGTTGAAATTTACAGTTTTTGACAAACGATTTGAGATATTGAGCTGTACTTGTATCCACTTGTACTTGTATGTACTTGTACCCAATGTCGCAGATTTAATAGTTTTGCTTAGTTTTGGAGCAACAAGCCGAGACTCGTAAGCAGCCCCGTATATCTTGGTTGTTGCATCTGGTTTGCAGGGCGTTTGCTCAGTACCCTTTCCTCTGACGCCGAATGAACGCTTATTAACTTTTCTTTAAACTTTTTGAATGGATGGGCAACATTGTTTCAAAGGGGCTCATAACTGTTATGAGCCCCTTTGAAACGATGTTGTTCAGTCCCAATCAGACTGGCACAGCCATACTTGCTCTCAAACTATTACGTAATCAATCTACTTCGCCGAAATCTAATCGAGGCAAAACCGCCAAATAACAATGAACAGTGGAAAACAGCTGAAATTATTGATACTTTCCCCCGATCGACACCTTATTGGCCGCATTTCAAAACTCACTCCTGGGACCACACCTAACAATATAAAACAGCTTTGCAGGCCAATATTCACATGTAGCCATTTTACCCAACTTTTCGTAGAAAAGGGGGTATTACAGCCGTTGGTACGGTGGCACTTGGGGGTGGGGATGCATTTTCTCTGCGTTTCAGAGAGTGTAGAACTCGTTTACAATAGTAATTCATTTTCAGATTTCTTATATATATATATATATATATATATATATATATATATATATATATATATATATATATAAAAGCTATATATTTATGGGCAGAAATTTTGTGCTCACTACTCCTCCGAAACCGCTGGGCCGATTCGGCCCAAATTTTGATATGTTGTATACCATGTCAGAAATTTTGCCTCGCTTACTCTGGTGAGGATCAGCTGACCATGAGCCGTATTATCAATGATGATGACGGAAAAGTCGTGCTCAAAGCTCTCATATTCTCTGAGCCTCTCTGGGACAACAAGAGTCAAGCAAAGTTAGGGTCGCCATCCTCACCTGAGTGATCTAAAATCTCTCTCGTTCGCTGTAGGTCGTTGAAAATTAATAGGGAGCATCTCTGGGACAACGAAAGACGAATGGGCTTACAGGCTCCATCCTGATCAGCTGAGTGTGCTAAAAGTTATGTCATATGTCTGATTGCAACGAAATTTGATAGGGAGCCTCTGTAGGACATCAAAGGACGATTGATATGGCGGGCTCCACCCTGAGCTCCAGCCTACCGACTCACGTGGCGTTTTTTGCAACATGCTCTGCTAACCACCGGCACGTAAATAGGAAAGCATGTTGTAAACAAATTTTCCAGTGATTAAGTCAAAATTACTATTAACCACGGTGCACCTAGCGACAAATAATCACTGAAATTTGTTCAGTGAAACTTGACTTTTGCGATTGTTGCTTGACTTTTCACCTACTTATATTTTACCTATCTCTATTCGAACTGAGTGTTTTTCTGTGTGCAATATGACTGGCCTATGTTGGAGGCCTGACTTAATTGGAGGAGGTTGGAGAGTGCTAATGTTGCTTATTGTAGTCTAGTTGAGAGCGGAAAGAAATCCGAAGTACTGTAACAAGAACAGGTGACGTTGAATTGAAAGTGCAAGCCCAACAACTTGAAGCGGCGCGGCGTCCAATGCTCTGGCCCACCCACGCGTCCAGGTCTGAGAGGTGGACACATTCCTGACCTAACACAACCTAGTTTCATTTGGCTCTGTAGTTTCTCATTAACGCACAATTAAGTGTCGTATTTTGTTACCACCACTTGTGTCAGTCGCTCGAGCACTCCCGAAAGTAGAGTTGGACGTTGACTGAATAGTTGCAGAAAACCCAGTTAAACCTCGACTCTTCAATCACAAACCAACCGACACAAAAAATAGATTTTCCATTATACCAACGTGGGTTTACTAATTACAGGGTTGGATTTATTTATTTTCTGACACCGTTTTTATAGTAGATGAAAAAGTAGGGTTTACAGAGGGAATAATATATATATGTTTGAAACTGTATAGTCTTAGAAACAAATATCAGGCTCGAGCACTCCCGAAAGGAGAGTTGTAGAGTTGGAACTGAACAGTTGATTTATCCTAGTTCCAGAAAACCCAGTTAAACCTCGATTTTTCAATCACAATTCAACCGACACATAAAATAGATTTTTCGTTACACTAACATGGCTTTGATAATTCCAGTGTTGGATTCATATATTTTCGGACACCGTTTTTACAATACAAAAAAATTAAGGTTTACAGAGTAAATAATATATATTTTTGAAACTGTATAGTTTTGGAAACAAGCGTAAGGCTAATACTCAAAGTTTAATAACTATAAAATAGTACATTAAAAATTTATGGACAAAATTATGCTGAAAAATGTACTTGAATGTCATTAAAATGTGCTAATAAGTCAATAAAAACTGTAAAATTTAAAAAAATCCAAAATCTCTTTTGGAATTGCAGAATATTATTTAGAACAGGTTTTCTGCCATAAAATTAGTAGTTAACAAGTTCTTTTTCCTCAAAGTCCTTAATTTTCAAAATAATGTCACATAATATACACACCTGCTCAAAATTAGAGCACCACCATCCATTTCTTCGTTTGTCCCCTTGTGTCTTCCCTCATCAACTATCAAGCAAAACTTGATTAGAGACATAGGTCGAAGGCACCATGCCCTCATACGAGCTAGAGGAGGTAATATGAAGTATTGAAAAGCAAAACTGACATTCTTTTTTTCACATTTACAATTTTTATAATTTTACCACAAGGTACATTTTTCTTTAATTTTATCCATAACATCTTTCCTTCAAGAATTTGTGCCTTTTTTGGTTACTGTATTCCTTCTGTGTTTGCAAACAATGTGTGCAAATGAATAAAAACTTAATGAGGGAAAACCGAAGGGGACAAACGAAGACATGGATGGTGGTGCTTTAATATTGAGCAGGAGTACGAAAATTTAAAAAAAATCGCTCATACAATCATGCCGCATGACTGGAACTTTATTCTTTTGTTGACGTTCTGAGAAAGAGTGTTGTGAAGGAATATATTTATATGTATTGTATTGTGAAATTCTATTTTTATTCGTATAAAGGTAGGTTACCAGTTTCGAGTTTCATCGTGTCATAATGCTTTGACCTAAATGTGGACAAACAAGTATGTCCACCAACCGATCTGAGGAGTGTCTGTTTGTTTGTAGGAACTAGGTATCAATTGATCAGTTTCCTCACGTAATTTGCATGGCATTAGCTTAGTGTAAATGTGATGGAGAGGTATAAAAACAAAGAAAAAAACCTATCATCAACGTTAATCAGGCTTCCAACGCCCCTTTGTTGCCCATAACACCGTGTTACCGTTCGGTAGAGAGTGATACGGGATCTCCGACAAGGGGGTGGCATCAACATGCGAAATCGCTCTCATTTGTAACCGGTAATTTGCGATATCCGATCCCAGTGATTAAGAGCCCGAAGAGGGGAGAGGCGGCTCATAGCTCATAGCCCGTCATGCGCCCCCCCCCCCTCCCCTTCCCTATAGGAACATTCACTCGCTCGACCACCGTCTGTACCTTGACGGGGAGCCCCGCGCCACCCCCTGCCCAGCAGTTGGGATCAGACCGACGATGCCCGGTAGCTCCTGTAATTGGTTCCTGGGTCCCTCAGATGGCCAGTTCAACCTGATAAGGGAGACGACGAGCGGACTCCTACAAGGTGCTTCCAACTCCAGTTCGAATTCTCCCGACGGGATTCTAACGAGGGACCATCACTCAACGCCATTCAAGATACTCCAGCGCCCTCCTAGTGTTGGTTAATTTGCGATGAGTGTGTTTAAACTGCAAATGACGGGGTGCTTCGCAAAAATTACTATATGTGATCCGTCCCTAGGAAAAAGGGCCTTATCTTATTTTGGCAAAATTTTCAGGAGTGTTTTTCGATAAAATGGTCAAAAATATAGATTTTTAGGTTTTTATAGATTCTGAAGTAATGACTACTCATTTACATAGTACAATAGTCACTTATCGATGTTCAGCTGATTTTGATACCGACGAACTCAAAAAAAGAGTTGTGATTACACAAAAAGAACGCAATTTTTATCTTACCCAACCCCCACGCACATGTCAAATGGACCGTAATAAAAATTCCAGTCATGCAGCATGATCATATGAGCGAATTTCCGTAAATTATTGTATTAAATGATGTTAAAATGGTTTTTGAATTTGTGCAATTTGAGTTATAAATAATGTTTTATAATCCTAAAAAGATTTCGGATTTTTAGCTTTTTTGGCAGTTTTTATCGATTTTTCAGCAACTAATAATAAAATTTAAGTACTATTTTCGGCATAATATTGCGCATGCATATTTTTTATGTTCTAGTTCATTGTTGATAAACTTATTTTGACAAAAATTGTTGTAAAAAATATAAATTTACCAACTTTTAGCCGTTTTTATCCATTTTTAGATATTTTATTTGGCACATTTTTGAAATGTGACCAATTTAATGTGCTCAAAAAGTGCTGGGCAACGAACTCATACTTTCATTTGGAAAGCTTGGTTTTTTGGCGCAAGAACGGAATTTTTATCTCAATCCTAAGGAGAGTAATCAAAAACACATGCGCGCGCGCATAAACACACACACACACACACACACACACACACACACACACACACACACACACACACACACATATATATATATATATATATATGAAAAAGCGTTAAGCTCTAGGATTCGTTTCGGAATAGGTACCTCAAAACGGATTTCAATGAAGAAAATATTCTTCAAAACTGAATTTTTTTATTACATCCAAAACTATTTGCAGTGATGGTGAAATAAATTCAAAATGTGCATGAAATCTTTTTTCTCACAATGATGTTTCCAGGAGACCAGATTTTGAAAAATCATATCTTTGGAACTAATAAAGATAGATTTTTTTTTTAAACACCAGCATTTTCAGCAGGATCCCAAAAATCCAGAAACGGCAATTACTCAATTTCTGGTAAGATAAGGTCCCTGTTCCTATCGACGAGTCACATAGACACTGAGTGAATTTTACATGAAGAGCGAAAACCTTTAGCTAATTTATCCAATTCATGAATTCAAACTTTGTTTCTAGAATTAATCGTATAGCTTCGTATAGACTATCAGTCGTCCATCGATAGAATAAAATGTTTTCAATTTTATGGTTTCTTTGGTTTAGACCTAGAATGGTTCAGATCTTAGGGAGCAACTTGTGTAGGTTAATAATTTAATCGACAACCATTCCTTGATCAGTAATTTTGGAGTCATTCAGGGGAGTAATGATTGATGATGACTGATGCTCCCCTCGAGCTCGAATAGGAAGGTCGCCTTTACATTTTAGCCGACGATGCGGTTCTTATTAATTCGACGGACACGTGTAGTTTTGTTTTCGTTGAAGTAGAAAAGGATCAAAGACGGCTGAGATTGGTTCGAGGACACTTTAACGTACACCCCCCCCCCCCCATATCCCCCACCCCAAGCCACCTTTTCCCTATCAAAACTACTTATATGCAGATTAATTATAATGTCATTCATTCTCCTTCAACAATCAAACTGCATTCTTGCAAATCTACTCACACATCAAGTTGTGCTTGCCCTATGCTAACTCACGTAACTCATCAAAATTATCTCGTTGAAGTTTTTTATGATAAACTCCGTTGAAATGCTAAAAAAAAAAAGTAGTTCTAGTTTGAAAATTGATTTATATGCTTAATAATGTACGGAAATGTGTTCAACCAGCAGTAGTAATTATATTGCATAGTTTGTTCGGGGCTTGGCTGTATTGAGTTCTTTACAGCCCCTCGTCACGACACAGGATTCAGTTGTGATGGCGGCACTAGGAAAAGCACGATGTTATTTCAATAACATTTCAAACCAAGAGCTGAAATTTATGACAGCGAGGAAATTATACAGGGTCTCCCTAAAGTAATCCCCCCCCCCCCCCCACTTTTTTCCACATTTTTTAAGATATCGAAGTGAAACTTGGAGAGCATTTTTGGGGTGCCTTTTACTAAGTTTCAACCAATTAATATTCAGTTGAAAATGCCGTAGTTATTGGACAATCCAAATGGGTGGGTGGGGGGGGGGGGGGGGGTTTATTAGGTACTTCGAAAAAAATTTCCATGTCTATGCCGAGTGACACCTTACTTCAAAGAGTTTTTAGTGCCGAACACGATGGTAAAACCAGAATTGCGATACTTATTCCGTACTCGGATTAGAGCTGATGAACCAAGAAGATACGCAATTTTTTCTATAATTACCTATCTTCAGAAAAAATCGCGGGGGGAGAGGGGGGGGGGGGGGGGTACTGACTTTTGGGACATCCTGAATATTAAATCCTGACTGCTATTCTACCTCAAAAATAGTTCACTTTTACTCATCCACCTACTTTTGCATAGTCAACCAGATCAGTCGGCCTTGCGGTCACTCCCAGTTACAACCTCATGAACTCGACAAAGCACGCTTAATATATAACGAGTACTAATCAGTAAACTTCCATTCGAACTCCGTTATTTTGATCATTTAAGTAGTCGAACTTATAAAATTAAAATGATGAAATGAATATTCAATACGCGTAGAACGATTGTGGAGGGAACCCTCCGTAGTATTTCTTTACAATAATATAATTTACTATTTACAAAAATGGGTTTTGTTTTAAACTTTGTCGTATAAAATCTTGGTAAAAGGTATGTATGTATGGTCAGACCTGACTTCTCTGAGTCCTCACGGGCAGGTGCCTAGAAGTTGGGTTATTTTCTATAATGGTCGTTGATATCCATATGATACTTGTATTTATGTTTATATTTTTTCACCGGGAATGAACAATTTCATTTCATTCATTTCATTTCAGTCTACCTATTGGTAGCGGATGTATTATTTTCAATTTTGGGGAGGTGACAATTTTCTCCGACACAAAAATTTACGTGTTAACCCATTCTGAACCATATGATTGAAATAAAATAAAACACCTACCTATCCTTCACATGCACATTTTCTGGTAGCACAAGATAAAAATAAATCCGAGATCTTCAGATGGGAATTAATTTGTATGAGCTTTTACGTCATAGGTCAATAGGGGTTTTATCCCACGTTCAAACCAGTTCTTATTTATCCGGGTGTCCCATTCGATTCAGTGATATGAAATCTGTCAGTAACAAACAAAAACACTACTCTTATCTTGAGAGTTTTGGAGATATATTTTTTTGGTATATCAACCCTTAAACTCTACCCTTTAGGGTTGATCGAAAGTTGTGCCGAGGGTTGTCAGCCCCATCTATGCGATTGGTGATTCAAGTTTCATCAGCATTGGCACAGTCGAATACCACTGCGCATCTTGAAATTTTCTGGGGGGGAGGGGGGGGGGGGGGGGGAAGGGGGTGCCAATGATAAACCAAAATTCCCTGATGTTCGTACTTTTTACTGAAATTCCTTAACTTACTTTTACAAAATGGCAAAATTTTATACATTTCATAGTGTGATTTTACGCAGAATGCAATAATTTTTGCAATTTTAACGTGGTGCATCCACTTAGAAGCTAATAGAATCTCGTCATAACGCTGTACTGGATGGACCCCGCGTTACTAATGTTCCTATCTCGTTATTTCACAGCCCGTTTAGTCGTTCGCTTCACAGAATGAGTTATATGAATTCAATACTTGATAATTGGATTAGGCCACTTTTACAATAATTGGTTTTTCAATTCGCCCACTTTGGAATGGAGTTTTCAGTTTTGGTTCAGCGACCCTCCTAGCTAGACTTATGCCCTTGAGTTCTACGCGACTGAATACCTACTATTCTTTGTAATAAACAGCACAGGAATCTAATTTCGTTTCATATGGATAGTTACCGCGATAGGCAACATAGCGACCAGGCATCAACGCATGAAAGCGCTGGACAGCTCAAGCGACAGTTTCAGTAGCCTCATTTGCATGTAGTTGGAGAAAATCTACTAAAAAAACAAAGGTGTGTGTGCCTATATCGCATACGCGAGAAGGAATAGTATATCTAATATCATTCACGCATTTACATGGCTTCATAAGAGGCCTGTAATCGACTGGAGGTTCATGTAAATGGAAATTCATGCACCGCACAACTGAAGAATCCGGCAGTCCACGCGTTAAAATGATTAAAATAAAAAGCTACGAACAAGTTAAGACAAATAAAAGATTTTCTTACCGGTCGGAATGATGTCATTTCTCCAAGAGTTTATAAAGAGATCGTGGACTGGCGAAGGTCTCTCAGCACTCTTTGAGATGTCAAATGAGAGAAAAACAATGTTACTCCGCGCCTACGCGAGTCTGGTCCTCGCGGAGGGTACTCAGTTCTCTGACCTGTCCACCTCGGTCTTGGCCGAAGCTTTGCTGTACTTTGCAGCCCATGAAATGTCTTGGCAAATGTCTTAATTCAATCAACTTTATCTTACACAAAAACCATTTGCTGTTAATCAGCCAAACAAGTGACGTACGTATTGTCATTGCGTTCATCCTTGATTAAATAAATTGGTAATCCAAGGAGTTGAAGATAAAGCCTAGAATCCTTATTAATCCCATTTTGAAGCTTGCATAAACCAGTTTTCATAAGTAATCTTTTGTTAGTTCAGTAGGTGCTGTGGAAACAGTGTTGGTTGAATGGACCAATTCTGCAGCTGGCTGAGATTTACAGCTCGGCTCGTGCCAAGAACCAAGACCGTTTTCCCACCCCTCTTTTCTCTCTCCCCTCAATTTTGCTACCTGTCGGAAGGGGTCCTATGTAGATTTTTCTTTCACACTCAACCGATTTCATTCTGAGTGTCCTTTTCTCTCCTCGACGCAGTTCGATAGAATCATCCATTTTTCTCATGCGTTTAAAAGGAAACGGAATCTTTTTTTTATATTCTTTAAAAAGTCGTTAACCTAAACTTACAGTCAACGACTCCAAGCTGAATAATGACGATATAGCCAATCCTGAATGAATTCATTGTTACATAGATCTTTCATTTTCACTACCTACCGTTTTTTTCCACCTATCAATAGAATCAATTTGATAATTGAAAAAATAATTGGTTCACTCTTCACGGATTTGAAGAATTTTCGAATAAAAGAAGCTATATTTCAATGGCTCCAAAAATTTTAAATATTTTTTTCTCCAAATTTTCTTTGTGGAAATACTATTTAAGGAATTCTGAAACGATTCCTGGATTATACGTTTATTCATATGTATAATATGTCACGGTAAATACCCGAAATTCATCAAAACTACTTTTAACTAGTCAATATTAGTCCAACCTCTTCTAGAACCACTGTTAGAGAGATTTTACTCAGACCTGTTTTTCGCTTAGATCAGTGGTCTGGATGAATCAAATCCCCGCAACGCAAAAACCTGTTAACATTAATTAGTCAATCCCTTAGTATAAATTCAGATTAGTTGGACATATAGATTAGTATCATGTTGTGACTAGTTAAAACAAGTTTTTTTCGAATTCGTGTTTTCACGTTAGGATATACAGGGTATCTAAAAAGCAACCCCCCCCCCCCCCAACCGGCACCAACTTTTTCCCATAATTTTTGACATAGGCACCAAACTAAAACTTGGAGAGCGTTTTGGGGTGCCTGATACTCAGTTTCGAACAAGATCAGAAAAAAATCCCAAAGTTTTGACTACCCAAAAGGGGGGGGGGGGGGGTATTAGGTACTTTGGAAAGAAAATCCATTTTTTGCCGAGTGACACCTCATTGTTGAGAGTATTTAGTGCTGAACGTGATGGAGAAACCAGAATTGTGATCCTGTTCTCAAATTGGAGCTGATGAACCACGAAGAAGTACGTTTTTTTTTCTAAAGATAGCTACTGTTAGAAGAAATCGCGTTACTTCTTGGCTCAGCAGCTGTAATCGGGGAGCGGAATAAAACATTGTAATTCTGGTTTCACCATCGTGTTAAGAACTAAATAATCTATAAAAAGAGGTGTCAGTCGCAAAAAAGGAAAACAATTGTTCGGGGTACCCTATACTTATATTGGATAATCCAAAAACTTTGTTTTTTTCCCCCTGATTTTTATTTGCTAAAAACTTAGTATGAGCCACTCCAAAAACGCTCTCCATGGGGTGGGGGGTTACTTTCGGGACAACCTCCTATCCTGCAACCTCCTATAAATCGTTATTTATGGGTAAAAAAAGTTTCTTTTTCTTTTTTTTTCAAACAATGTTTTTTTCAGGATCTCAAAAATGACAAAATTGCGCATTGCACACTTGCACAAACGTGCGCAGTTGACATCATTCTACTTCGTTTTGTTAAAATGAGAACCCCCATTTTGGTTTATTATTTTCAATAATAAGCCTATGTGATCGTATAGCAAAAAAATTTTATAACCCCCCCCCCCCCCCCCTCAAACTTTGTCACTTTACGTTTCAAAGTGCGTAGAATCCAAATTCCGTTCTCCGTCCGGGCCATAAAAGGCCTTAGAATTTACTTGAAAAATCCGTTCTTTCGCACATAGACTCCACTTGGGGTCTAGTTGGTCCTAACTTCTCGCCAGCTCGATCGCTCCACACCCATTGGTGATATGAGCCAAAAATAGGTGAAAAAGTGTCTTTTTGAACTGTCGTACGCGCGCACGCCTGGCACGCTTAGTGGAATGATGAAAACATTGGCAGAGGGTCATGAGGGGGGAGGGGGAGGAGGCGCGTCACCAGGGGCGTAGCAGAACGGCGCCAGGGGCGTAGGAAAACGGATATTTATTACTTATACTTGTAATACCCATAAACATATTATACCTTAAACAAGTCATAGTATATTTTGTATATTATACCATACTATACCATACTACGATCATACTCAATTGAAATAATAATAAACCTTTGTGAAATAATTTGCAGCGTTTTTATTGAAGATTCGGATTCTACGTGAAATTTCATGAAGAAATGATCCATCACTCAATTATTTTAGTGCGCGTAAATGGGCGCAATTCCGCTCCAAAAGTGCGCAATTCCACTCTAAAAGTGCACAGCGAAGGGATTCTACGAATAGAATCAAATAGAATACCCCCCCCCCCGCCCCTCCTACGCATTAGAATAAAATTCGAAGTACTTTTCCTTTTTGCTGCCTACTCTCTAAACCTTACTACACTCTTCCTCAATATAATACGTATAATACTGAATTTTTTCGATCAGACTCGATGGCCTGATTTTCTTCAAGACTTCTAAAACCAATGGGAGTTCAAAACATTTAGATATTCGGTAATATTTCAGGTTTGATACGTAAAAAGATAGATACTACGTCAATAATTTATCAATTAATACAAAATGACATAACACACATAATAACACCTTAACTGTATGAATGATCATGTGAATGGACTATTGGAATTATCATTCGTTGTGGGGTTGAACTGTATAGGTTAGGAGTGAGCAGTACAATGAAGGTAACCCTTACGTGAGAACGTAGCAGGTTTCTGTCGTCATTTTCCAACTGACCCATCACAGAAACGGATCCTCCCTGGTGGCCCTTTCGTGATCACAGAAATAAATATTAATGCCAGTCGGCTGGTCGTAAGGACTAGTCTCCAATCTATCCCTCCTCCTGGAGCTTTCCTGGACCACCCACCCACCAACTATTTTAATTGGTCATTCTCATAACGGTAAAAAAGTATAAATGCTTACATCAAATATGAAGGAAACAACTTCTTGAAGGAATAAACTCAATTATTATGGAGGGAACTTCTGACATAATAACCCTGCTCTCTTAAACACTATTATCTGTCAACGAAGCGAAACGTCTTTCTCTTGCATGCTATCCTTCGGTCCAATGCTTACCATTTCAACGAGTTAGTAATCAATGTTAACACCTGCATTTGTGCACTACAAGTTTAATTTAAATTATTTTAGTGTTCTAAGTAGTAAGTAATTGTATTCATACTAATGCCAGTCATATTGTAAAAGAATTCCAATCATGCATCATGAGCGAATCTTCTTAAATTACCTATCGTATCACATTACGTTAAATTGTAATGAAATTTGAGCAGTTTGTGTGCAAAGAAATTATTAAAAACCAATTTAATAGCAAAAAATCCATACTAAATCAAATTCTGCAATTCAAACATTTTTTGGATTTTTTGATTTTTTGTAGTTTTATAGATTTTTCAGCATACATAAAAGAAATTTAATTATATTTTCAGCATAATTTTGTGCAAAATTTTGTCTTTTGTTTTTGACTGAAATTCTTCTAAAAATTATACTTGGTTTTGGTCTTTTTTCTAATGAAAATTCGCTCATATGGTTATGCTGCACAACCGGGAATCTTATAATATATTTTCACATTCTTGTATAATGTGTTGTTGCTTCCCGAAATGAAAAAAATCCAAAGTCAATATGACGATCCAGTCTCGAGATACGGATTTTTTTAAAACGTATTTTGGCCGATTGGCCCTCCTGTGCAGACTACGGCGCGGACGAACTGGGGCGGACGAACTGATTTTTTCGATTTCCGGAACTTACGTATCTTGAAACGTAACCAGCAGATTTTAAAAGAGGAAGGGGGGGGGGGGGATTGTAGTTTTTTCTTTTCTTTTTTTCTTGGTGTACTTCAAAGGTTTATTATTGAAAGTAATGAACCTAAACGCGGAACGGACATTTCTCGGCAAAATTTATGTGTCCATAATGATAGGAGAACGTCTTATCTTATCACAAAACCTGGATTGCACACAAGTTGAAGCCAAGGAGTTTAAACCTGTAGATTATTAGCAGGTTCGTACTGATGTTGTTGACGATTGAACAGGTGTAGGTTTGTTGGCCAAACGGGTCTTAGGTGCTTAGCCAGTTCTGATTGAAGATGGAAGACACTGGGCGACCCCGCAAGGTCGAACTGCACCATTTGAACCCACTGGAGGCCACTTAAGGAGGTGACGGCGAACATTTTTTATGTTCATTTCTCGTGCAGATATAGAGCTCAACTCTCGGCCGTTTGAGGGCAATTATTGTATTAGACTAATGGAAAGGGGGCGGTGGGCCAGGTCGCATGCTCGGTTGGCCACATTATGCAAATCTGCGGGACCCACTGGCCCTAGTTAAAATATGTCCACGCGAGGCCAGAAACCCTTCCTGGTCTGCTCTGTAACACGACGCAGAGATCGTCTACCGGCTCACATTGCTCTCATACTCGTACTGTCCGTGCTTTGAAAAGCAGTCCAAACAACAACAAACATTTCCCACATTACACACCTTGGCCTTCGTCGAAATGGTATCCACAAAAAACAAACAACAATTTTTGTGTGTAAAATTATTATCAAAGCCCCCCCCCCCCCCTCTCCCCTAGCTATCATTCATTACATATTGTTGTTCAAAACGACAATCTTCATTTCCACAAATAACTCAAACAATACTAAGCAGTTGAAATCATGTTAAGAAAGGTGTAGGAGAATCAAACTATTTGATTTTTAAATTTCAAAATTTTTGCTATGTTCGAAATTAAACGGTTCAAGCGAGAGTGATAGTGATATTCGATATGTTCCATCTATCATATCATTTTATCCCAACTTGATAGGCATAGTAAGTCATTTGGAAATTCCACAAAGCTAATTAGCTTCCTTCTTAAAGGTACTGCTGAGATAGTTTTACCGGCGGAGAACTAAAGCCCCTTGACAATAGCTGCATTGGCGATTGGGAATAAAACGTGAAAATAAAACGGGATGGATTGTTAATGAATCTTGTTCAGGAATTAACATCTGAAATATTCATTTGGCTACTAACCCCCAATCAAAGATTGAAACAATCAGGAAGGCTAATTTGCTCAACTTTGTAGATTACAAGACATAGTAGATATGCAAGAGTATGAGAAATACAATACAATATATACGAGTATAATATAAGAAATATGCCCTCTCTGGGGACTTTTAGGAGTGGGAATTTATGCCCTGGAATAAGGGATTGGGAACTTTGCCCATCGAAAATATAATACAATAATGCTAATACTAGAGAACTAAAGTAAAGGCAGAGGTGCCTGAAATCATCATCAATTAGGTGAATAATTGAAGAGTGAAAAGGGGAAAAATTTTGAAAATTAAAAAGCCCTAATTGACCAATGAAATTATTAATATGAAAATGGATACTTAGGATTCCTTCTGAGATCCTTGGGCACTATGTTCCCTTTGGAACGTTTTAGCTCACAAGACTAGTGGATCGGATTACTAGGTAATGACTACTGCACTATCCTTACCACGCTCTGCTACCATACCACGGATTAGGGAATAAGTCCACGCGATAATGATAGCAGAGGAGAGGTGTGACAGCCCCTTTCCCCTAAGAGCGCACAAACGTGCAGCTTTCCGGGAATATCTTTCCCGATCAAATAGGTGAGACTATATCTTCTATCGTAGCATCTCGAGAACGCGAGAAGAAGCGGTATTCAACCCAACACTGAGCAAAAGGTAGACGCGCATTGAGTGTATAAGTTGTCCAAATGGCCCATTCTTACATTATATAAAATGATTTATAATCTCTTCCTAATTATACAATAATTGCTTTTATATTTGTGCATTATTTGTTGCAGGTAAGTGTGCAGCTTTATTTTAATTGGTTTGGAATCATTGGGTGAGTGAGGTTCAAATTAGATATCACAATGTCATGAGTATCACATTTCTCATTCTTTGACCGTTTGATTTTGGTACACCTCATGATGCTAATATGAAGAATATAAAAAACGGATGTGTTTTGCAAGGATTTGTGGACACAAGGACGGACACTCTAGCACACACTCAGACAAATATACACACAAGAAACCGAAATTGTTCTGAATGGTCTTACACGTAAAATGTGGGTGGAAATTCAGATTTCGGAGAAAAAATGTTTTCATTTCAAGAAAGTGAGAACAATGCTCCTGCTAATCATTGGTAGACTCAGAAGCAATATTGGAAATATAATTATCTTGAAACGTGTCAATATATACATATATATATATATATATATATGATATATATATATATATATATATATATATATTCTCAATCACAAATAGCAAAATCGCTTATGCAAAGGTCATGCAGACATGGTTATTGGTCCGACTCCTATGAAACTCACAGGAAACCATATAGGGCCTATAATTGAATTCGGGTGAAAATTCGCTTAGACACGCTCAAAAAATAACGGTTAAACATGAAAAATTAAGTGATTTACGTGATGTGTGACCTTACTTCAATTTTCTACGATAAAATTCTAGTTTTGTCGAATCACTTGTAGTGAGCCTATTCTAATGAATTCATAAATAGTCTTGGGGTTTATTTTTTAAAATTTTTAAGAGAATGATTTTCACCTTGTTCTAAAAAGTAAATTACTGACGACTATGGCTGTGTGAATAAAAGAGCAGGGTGGCTGCCAGTCTGGGAATACCTATCTGGGAAATCGGGAAAGTGGGGAATTTTATGCATTGCGAAAAGTCATGGAATTTCAGAGGTACGGGGAGGTTATAGAGTAGGTATATTGATTAGGTTTGAAATTTGGAGTTGTAGTAATCAGATACCTACCAAGTTGAAGTCGATAACTTTGCTCCATTCCTTTACACTTCTCTCCAGCAGAATCAATGACCAACGCGTAAAAAATGTACCTCCTGGTTTTTTATTACAATCTGATGACTCAATTCATGGGTTCCTGAATTAGGTTTTAGATCGAAATGGCAGGGGGAAAAAATGGCAGGGTGAGGTCCCTGGTCAGTGCGGCGTCCTTCAGGACTTGTGTCCGGGTGGCCCTTTCATGTCCCAACCCCCAAGGAGGGACCGGATAGTGGTCAATCGAGTATCCACTGGCCACACCCGTCTTACCCACAGACTCCTGTTCAGCACTGAAGCTCGTGATGTTGTGTGTGGGGGCGATCTGCCCATCCGCCACTTTTTAGAGGACTACCCAGCCCGTATAGACCTCCTAGTCCCGCTTAGATTCCCTCAGTGGGTTGAAGTTCTATCAGGGCCATTCAAGATGCTGTGATATCAGTGATATATTCAGATGCATCTCGTCATAGTTGAACCTCCTAAATTGCACATCATAATATATATTTAGTCTTAGTTGTATTTTTTTATATAGTATGCTTTTTTCCCCATTTTTCAATCCGCTGTAGGGGTTAACCGTAGTGGTCATTGCTATACCCCTTCTGGCAGAGTGCGGCAATACCTTTCTCTGCGGAATGTTGTTATTGTTTTTTCCCAATACGATCTGCCAGTGGAGTCCATGATGGTTATCCGTTTGGTGACGGAGAGCAACATGGCTCCCCTTATAATCGTACCACTGGCAGTGTCCCTTTAGACATCTTGATCTTATCAATGCTACTAATGAGGGTTCTGGTTGAGGTGGGACTTAATTCATTAAAATGAAGAAAAAAAAAAAATATATATATATATATATATAACTCGGCACTTCGCGCCTCGCCGGGGGGCTTCGCCCCCCTGGACCCCCTAATCTATACTCGGCGCTTCGCGCCTCGCCGGATCTTTTCTCTTTTCTACTGCGTAGAAAACGAGGATAATTTGCTATGCAATTCTTAGCCTGAATCAACTTAGTTTTGGAATGTAGCCAGGTACGTAAGGAGAGGGAAATTGGTAGCATGAAATGTGATTATTTATCACATAAATCGAGCGCTTTCCAACGAGTGGCGAACGATTTTTGTGCGATGAAAACTGCGGAAGTTTCATTCCCCTAACAACGGCTGGGTTGTACGTGAAAAACACTGAAATTGTGACACAATCTATAGCAACTACTCAACTACTCGGTTGTACGTGAAAATCATCTTTAATTTCGTCACGGACGTTACAAAAAAAATTATTGGGGGTCGGCCTAAGAATTGCATAGCAATTAATATATATATGTATAAAACAAGGTGTTAAGGTCCTCGAGGGTTGGTCAATGAATCAGGTTTTTTTTTTCTGATTCATTGACCAACCCTCGAGAACCGTAACACCTTGTTTTAAGAAAAAGTGGTAGAGAACTCAACATGTTGTTATATATATATATATATATATATATATATATGTATGTTGCTATTTTTCAATAAGTAAATCAGTAAGATTGAAGATTTGTTTGAATTAATGTTGTTGTTTTTAGGACGTCCCTCTGAAGCTAGGCCAATAGAGAATCGACCTATTGGAATTGATCCAGGGGAGTAGGGGACAACCCAAGCATGAGAAGAAAAAAATAACCGCATAAAAACCGTTTCAGACTATTCTAAGACCGAATCTAAAAAAAAAAAAAAAAAAAAAAAAAAAAACGCTGCAAATTATTTCACAAAGGTTTATTATTTTTTCAATTGAGTATGATCGTAGTTTTAGTTGGCTAGCGTACGTCATAAAGCCGTCCAACTCCTCGGCGTGTCCTATTTCGAGTTGCCACAAATACTTCTAAAATTATATACGCATGTTTATATTTCTCGATTTGAATCTATTCAAATAGTTATTGCCTTAATACACAGGTGTGTGTGTGTGTGTGACACAAATGTTGTCGACGCTCCCCACGCTACAATTCTCAACGGATTTTCGAGATTCTTTCTTTATTCGATCTCAATTTCGCTCTAGTTGTGCAGCAAACCTAGGGAATTTTGAATTTCAAGATGGAACAGAGGGAAAATCTCTACCGATTTTCGTGATTCTTATTTTGCTCCATTATGAATTCGATATAGTCTTGGAAAGTATGTCAGGATTTTCAAATTTCATTAAGAGAGGGGGTGAATAGAGGGGGTAATACTGATAATAAGATGTTTTAAGTATTCTTTTCCAATTTTCGTGTTTCTTTTCTTTTTTTTTTTTTCAAAATTGAATTTGGTCTAGTTTTGGTTCTTTCCTGTCAATGTAACAGGAGTTTCAAATTCATGATGGAAGGGGGTGAATGGAGAGGGTAATAACGATGAATCGTGATATTTTTATTATATTCATCAGACTTTTCGTGACTGTTTTTGTAATCCAGCTATGCAACCTCGGAAATTTCAAATTTAATGTTGGTGAAGGGTTAAATGGTGGGGAAGGGGGAGGGATTTCCGAGAAATCATGATACTTCTGTTTTATTTTCTTCCCTTATTATAACTCTCAACAAAATTATATACAATCCATTCATAGGGACGTCCCTGTGATGCATGCATTTCAATTCGTTTTCATATTCCTAATACTAATGATTTTGTTCAGTCAGGGAAATCGCTGCAACGGGCAGGAACTAATCAGGGAATTTTGAAATGTTAATTTTGCAGCCTCCCTTAAAAGGGCGTTTTAGAATCTGACATTTAGGCAAAACGATGGGGCTTTTTTGAAATCAAAGCTTAGCCAATTGACAAGAAGAGGCAACTATCATGTTCAATCATCACTGACAAAGACGGTCACTGTTATTTACCACGAAGGTAGTATCACGCTGAGCCTGAGGGTGTAGCGGGAAGGACGTAAACTTCTCTCTCTCTCTCCTCAGACAGCGGGAATAGATAGTTGTGTAACATATTTCAAAATCAGGATCCCCCTCGTACAGATGTTCATCCTAAAAATGTAATGTCGGTAGATACTCTTAAAATATTACCGCAAGATAAAATATGTATGAAATGGTCTGCCATTACTCAAGAAAAATCGGATAATGGCCTTTTTTTTTTTGCAACGAATTTTGTAGAACTTTTACACTGGCTTCAAAATAAGGAAAAATAAAAATTGATCTTTGAGAATTTTAAACATTTACATCATTGATCAAAACGATTCTTGGACTTTGTAATTTAATATATACCTATATGAAAAATGTTGTAATACTCATTTAGAAGAAGTTTCTTTGCCATACATTTTATCGTTTAACTCTACAACTTAAATATTAGGTGAAAAAAACTACATAGGTATATTCGTCCATGAGGCCATGCTGTATGTCTGGAAATTTTAGCACTTTGGTTGACCCTACCTCTCTTCATGCACATTGATGAAGTGTACATTAAGACAATTTTACTCGGTTGCGATTTTGGAGTAGATTCATTGAACATTTTAATGGTTTTTTGAGTATTTAAACAAGTATAAAACAGGAATTATACGGTTTTTAACCATAATTACCGTTTTGATTGATTTTTGGTGACATTATTTGACGTTTGAGTTCAATTTCAGCATGAAATGTGCTGTTATTCGAACTCTTCTTATTGTACTGCTTGACTCTAGGCTAACTTACTCATTTTTCAACTATCTACTCGATTCATCCAGCCATTTCAGCCCTTGCATGTTTAGTGTGCAATAATGGGAAGTTCAATTTTTAGGAAGTCCTTCTGAAGCTGTGTCTTATAGGCAAGGCTTCGTTAATAAAATGGACGCCTATTGGAATTGATCCAGGGGGGTGGGGGGACAACCCAAGCATGAGATAAAAATAACCGCATAAAAATCCGTGTCTGTGTGTGTGTGTGACAAATTTTGTAGACGCTGCTCAGGCCACAATCCTCAATCGATTTCCGAAATTCTTTCTTTGTTCGATCACGATTTCATTCTAGTTGTGCAAAAAATCCAGAAAATGTTGAATCCCGTGATTTAAAAGGGGGAATGGAGGGGGTAATGTCGAAAAGACGTGGTTTTTTTTAAACTTTTGTTGGCGCGCCCAAGCTACAATTCTCAACCGATTTTTGTGATTCTTATTTGGTTTGATTTCAGTTTTAGTCTAATTGTGCTACAAACCTTGGGAATTTCAGATTCCCAATCTTGGTGGGGTGTGGAGGGGATAATTACCGATTCCTTCAAGAGCTTCCCAAACTACAAATTTCGACCGATTCTCGTGTTTCTTATTGTGTGCTAATACGAATTCGAAATAGTTTTGTAAGTATTTCAGGAGTTTCGAATTCCATCATGGGAGGGGATTAATGGAGGGGGTAACAGCAATGAATCATGATGTTTTAAATAACCTCGTCAGATTTTCGTGATTCATTTTTTGTTCAATTATGAATACGGTCCAGTTTTGGAAAATATGTCAGGAGTTTCAAATTTTATGGACGTTTTATGATGGAAATTTACTGTCGGTGGAGGACGATAATGGTGGTAGAGCGGGGTGATTTCGAAAAGTCATGATGTTTTTGATTTCTTCAAATTTAAACTCTCACCAAAATTATATACAATCCATTCATAGGGACGTCCCTGTAATGCATGCATTACTTACCAATATATTTTTTTCTATTCCCAACAATCCCGGGACTCTTAATATCGGTATACTATCACAAAAACAAATAAATCTTGCACCAGCCTCTTTCAGGTCCTAAGAATGAAAACTTGGACGTTAAACTGTAACGAATACAAGCTTACTGTTTTATATTATTTGTATTGTATATTACGGTTCAAGTGCACCTGAAACACGGGATCTCTGAATCCTCCTAAAAAATGGTAAACGATGTACCGATCAATATCCAGTTTGTAATCAGCATTGGTCTACGTATGATAGTTTGATTATTGGTCTACACTATTCATTGTAATTTATGTCCAGACGCAACCAAACATTGTGTGTAGTCTGTGTTAAGTTATACATTACTTTGTATGACCATTGTTGCTATAGTTGAAAATACAATAGTTTTCAGCATATTTTAGGGGACCTCATTTATTTGTTCATGATTTTATCGGTGTTGGTTCTAATCGGTCTGGTTTAAAGTAGTCTTCACCACGGAAAAAGTTACATTTAAACGTCCCTCTTCCATGTATATAAAATGCTTCTACCCGGTGGGGTAATTAACTACTTGCGACATGATGAAATACTACATTTCCCAATTACCGGAGTTCCTAATTTTGAATCTTAGAAAAAGTTATAATAGATAATGTATTCGGAGGACCACTCTCCTTTACAGAGAGAAAACAAATGTTGTCAGGTACTAAATGGAAATTGTAGTGATGGGCATGTAGTATTACAGTTATGTACAACTGTTGCTGCAGTTCAAAGTCGGTAGACTTGAACCTGAACCCATCAATCACAATCACTATGTACTTACGTTCCTATCTCTACCTGCACCTAAGTGGGCACTGCAAAGAGGTGAAGTGTAAAGGCTACTGATGTTTAAAGGTAGGTTTAAGTAGCCAAATCCTCTGGACTTAAAAAACGTAGTAGCTCTACTATGCACTGATTGCAGCATGCAACAAGCAGCCCAATTGTTGTATGAGAATCTAGGTAAGGTATGGCTGTTAGAATATATGTATGATGTTGAAGAAAGTCTAGTTGTGAAGTAGTGATGAAGAGGTAGAAAGAGTTGGAAGAAGTTCCTCAGGCATTGGGTATGATGTAGTAGTAGAGTGTAAGGACCAAACGCATAAAGCAATCACATAATCTTACGTTTCAACAGTGCTGTAGAGTCCTCTCATACCTGACAAAGACGTGAAAGATTTAATACTCGATCCGCCGATTCTATGCACTTCTCGAGTAATTAGTATAGATCAAGCGAGACGCTGGTCTCGCATTGCCAAGCCAGACAATGCAGACGCATCGCGTATACAGGGTGTTCACAAATTTGGTAACTAACCCCCTAGAGTTGATTAGACAACTAATTTTTAACAAAAAGTGCCTCATAGACTTTTTCTTTTAGAGGCATTGTTTGCGAGTTATTCACGATTTAAGATTTTTTTCGTGTTTTCAACCTTACATCACAAAATTGGCTATAACTCCCTTCCATACTGAGTAAATTCACATTTGAGGATACCGTTAGAAAGAACGTTAAATTTCCTTTTGGATAGAATACCCAACGTGTGAAATTATGCAGATTTAGTTGTCACTAATTCACACCAAAGTGAAAAAATTGTCGAAACTTGAAAATTTTGTATTTTTTAAATCACAGGACAGCATACATAATCCCCCGAATTCCCGCGCATGTTACGGGAAAAACTTGAAACGAATTTCACCTTTTCAACGGCATAATCAATTTGTATTTTACTTTTTGAATTAAAGGAGAAAAGTATGATCGTATGTCGAAGAATATGGTTTTTTTTTCTCGAGGAAATCGAGGGTAGAGAACGGTTTATAATTCCGTGTCCGGTTCTCATCCTTAACAATGGCACTATTTCCTGTCTTTTGAATGGTTTACCCGTAAACCACGGAGTTTTAGAGAGAGGAGGTTGGATATGATAGTGGTTATAGCCCTTATCCTGGGATTCTCTGTCATACTCCTCCTGCCATTTCTCCATCATCGCATGCTTTGTCAAGCGGAGGGTGTCTGGTAATTGAAGCAAAGTCTATCCGTCGATTGTGGTCAACGTACTTCCGAATTCGGTCGGACAATCAAAATTTGGTTGGACGTGTGCAAAATTATGACCTCACACTGAGAAAGAGTAGTGGGAGTGACATCAGGGGTCAGAAAATTATGAAAAAAATGTAGAAATACAAATCACAGGAATGTTCCGATAGGATATTTCATTAGGTTCAATTTTGGATTGAATATAGAAATGTATAACATAGTAAAATGTAGAATGCTTGAATAAACTTCAAGTCTTTCCAAGTTAGTCGTTGAGACTCACCATCCACGTCGTTCATCCAGGGCAGGCAGTCATTCATCCGGTGAGAGGACAAAGGAGCTGGATTCAGCTTTTCTTGAGCCTTGAGCCTCCGTGTCTTTCATTCAACCACCATCGCGTTATTTACTATATGTGGGCATATCGTAAATGTTCCACTGTAGAAGGTACCTAGTTTATGTTAACGCCCAAAGAGTATATTTTCAACTTACTTGAATGAAGAATAATTTCTCTTTATTCCTTACAAGCTCACTAAGCAAGCAAGCTAAAATCCACGATTATTCATTTTTCCGTTGTGTTTTATTGTTATTTATCAGAATGACACCCATTCGTTTCATTCATCATCTTACTGACAGCGATATAGTAAGTATACCGGCTACACCTGTTGTATTCATTGTTTAGTTGTTCCGACGTTCCATTTTCTGATCAGTGGTGTGTTCATTCCTTAATCTCTTCTTTATGTATAACTGTCTCTTTGTGAAATATCTCGATTATTATATTTTTTTTAGTAGTTATATACGGTTGAAAATCTTCTTTATAAAATTATCTAATATCGAGCTATGCATCAATGGGTTTCGTGCATTGATTTGAATTGTGGCGCTTTGTTTGGGAGGCATAAGAATGTACCGGGAGTTAGGAGCAGCCATTTTGCGCTTCACAACTAAACCTCATGTTCCTCCGAACGGACCCCTCTTATCCTCTAAAAATCCACCGCTAGTTATTCTACCTAAATTATAATTTTATTTGTTTATTTCTATTTCTGCGACGTCGCCGTTTAGAATACGATCGTCTTGTTTCTACGATCTCATATCAGTGCTGTCTGTCAAAAATCAAAGGGTGACCCCCTTCGTTTGAAGAGAGGGATTTTCGCAACCATCTCCCTCCGCCTCCTACTTCCAAGGTGCGTGCGATTCCTGCCTGACAGAACGCAATGGTCGGCCTGTTAGGCCACTATGGCGGGGGTTGGCGGGCAAAGCCTACAGGGGGTGGCCCCCTAGTAATAATATATTAATAAAAAACAGTTTTGATTAGCTTTTTGACAAGATCCTAGTATTGAAGGATTCCAATTTTTTTTTATTTGGTTGAGACTATGGCAAAACCCAACCAAGAGAGAGAAAATACATAGAAATCCGTTTTAGTGCTCTCCGAAACAGAATTCGTCTATGGCAGTAATATCCCAAAAGTACACTTTTAGTAAAATGAAGAATTGCGTAATTACTTAATGATCTAATATAAAAATAACAACAGCTAATAGAAATTTTGAAGTCCTTCTTAACACTGTGGTTATTAAAAAAATTTAATATTCTAAACCACACTAGGCCCAGTTTGAAGAAGTAACTGATTTTCGCTCTCCGCAAAGCGAAAACAAAACGCTTGACTATTTCTATTGGCTGATGGAGTCAGGCAAAGAAAAGTAATACATGCTTAGCAGAGATTCTAGTTCAATTTTCCAAATTTGTGACTTGAAGCACTAGCATTATTAGTGGGGAGGCAACATTTCCCGAGGTGGCTGTGTTTCCCCATCTTCTCGTTGTATTTTTATGTATAAAACCTTGAAAATTGGACCCAAGAAAATCTCCTACGGATATAGGTGGCTGCGCTTGAGCAATTTAGAAATCCCACAGACTTTCGTAACACCAACATCTTTCATTCGATATGCAATGTCAGGGAGGAAACAAAATAATAAAAGAGACAAAGTCGTGCTGTACAACGTAACTTTACTATGGGGTGAATGGTCGAAGAGGTCACTAATTCTATTGTTTTTTCGAGAACAAATTCGATCCCGAAAATCCATTTGATTTCGCTGGACGGGTCTATGTTTGCGTTATGTTGAGAGGGCAGACAATGAACACAGTTCTCACAATTCTACGGTTGGGACGGCCTCGGGCATAAATAATTCATCGGGCCAGGCTTAACAGATGACTTATGAACACGAGTGGGCCTGAACTGATCTCTGAAGCCTCAGTCTGGGATCGTGTCAGGAGGCGAAGACCACTTCAACTCTCCTGCGTTTCGTACGAGGTAGGGACCCTCTCAGTTATGTGCATTGCCGGGGTCCATGGAATGCCACCTTCTGACTTCTCTGGGTCGGCTTTCTATAGCCCTCTTCATTCCAGCCCGCTTCGTCCGACTGAACGCAGTTTTTTCTCCGTCTTGTTCTTTCTTAATCTTTTTGCTCCCATACTAGGTACCTTCGTAAGAACAACGCGGAGAAACCGGGTTCCCGATTCGATCGGCCATCTGGGATTCTTCGGTATCCCGGAAACTGGAGCCAACGACAATAAACTTGTCGTCCTCATGCTATCGTGATCCCAGAAATGAACTGTTGGGTCGAGATAAATGCATTATTAATATTTCATGGTACGTCTCCCGAAAATACATGAGTAGTTTTCACCTTTGTGTAGCAGCTCAGAATGATAAAACGTTTGCTAAAACTAAGACTGCATAAGAGTGAATCATTTATACTACCGCTTGGAGCACGAATTCTGACGACCTTTGGCATTATCAGTCAATTTATTCGCTTGACATTATCAGCATATATACGATATTTGTGAGCAAGCTGTCCAGGCCAGTTATTATGAAAGAACAACAAAACTAGAATAATCACGTTTTACTATAAAGGCTAACAAAACCAATTTCCACCACCGCTTCTGCCACTTCTGCATTTGATCGGGTAATTTGATCTTGATAAACGTGCGGAAGTCTAGAAACATGGTTTGATCATATTAGAACCTGCAACCTTTCTTGTCTCCGTTGTTGTAGTAATCAGGTGTATCTTTATTTTTCCAGCTTTGATATTTTGGTATCAATAGATTCAAATGTTTGATTTGTATCCAATGGAAATTTGTTTCAAAAGTATCCCAAACCAAAGAACTTAAATCATTGTTGTAGTATTTATAGAAGCAAGGCTTGTCTTAATCCACTATAGGTCGGTCCTTCGGATCACAGTAGTGAGGCCCTAGAACTCAGAACTCATAAAGTCCCTCTACAAATTGAAAAAAGGATTGTCTTGCTTTCATGTGGACATAGCATATTTCACATTATCAGTTTGAAATCCATTTCGAAAGAATGTGCGTACCGCTGCACGAGTATGATTCTGTGAACGAGGTCATTCTGTGCTCTTGTAAACAAAGGAAATGGGTCTTCATTGGTTGTAAAAACGCACAGTTGAAAAATGAGAACTTGGGAACCAATACAATGAGAACAATGAAATGTATGGATGATTGTGTATATTTTATCATTTTATTTTATATATTTATTGACTGTGTTGTATAAAACGGCATTCAATTGTAGACTATTCAAATATTGAGTGAAAACATGAATTACATTAAAGAAGTTCAAAATACGCCAATAAATCAATTTCCGCTAGCTTACAGGTGCACTAATGGTGAATGGTGAAACTTTCTTATTTGCAGTAGGTATATCCTTGAGCTCTCAATTATTTAGTGTACATACATAACTCATGACCGAAGAAAATTAAATTGATGGTGATGCTTCAATTTTATTTTTTCAATTTATCTGGGTGCATCATATCGTTGACTTTGGGGATGACATCGGTTGCGTACCAGAGGATCATCATTGATGCATTCTGAGAAGGCTATCTTTCCTGTCGTTATCCGTCGTATACCTTGAAGCACTTCACCTTTTCTCATTAGATGTCTAGGGAGTTATTCAATTTTCCTATAACTTGTCCTGATATTTCATGATGACATTTCGTTATGACTCATATTCTTCTTCTTTGCAGAAACTTAGCTCTAATTCGCGATAGTATATTCCAGACGATAATTTCAAATATACCTATAATATACATGTATTATATATCCTTCGTATCAGCATATAATTTTCGTTAACCAACAATCAAGCATTTCGAAAGCGATAACGAATTCAGAGGGCAACACTGCCCAAAAATGAGCTGGAATTTCAAAAGACGTACTTAAAACTCACTAAAAGGGACAAAAATACTTTGGTCCATTTAAAAATAATTTTCAAAAAAAGCTATTTGTTTATTGCTGAACATATTTAGAAAAAAGTTTATCTGATATAAATTTGAACGTTGACATTCTTGGTCCATATGGACCTAAATTCTGATAAAAACTAAATTTTGGTATGTTACCTATTAGCTCACAAGTGTATTGCCTGCGGTCACTGCCTTGGAGAAAAGCATACATCAGCGCAACAGATCAGTGGATTTTGATTGTTAATGAGGGTCACCAACGTGATAATATACTAATTCGTTGAGAAACTGAACCCTTTGATGTGAGCCGACCTTCGTCAGTAGCTGGGACTGGATTGTTGGGGAACGCCGCTTATCTGAACGATCGCTTGAGATGGAAACGTTGAGTGCATTTCCGTCTTCCATTCATCACGCAGCAAGGTGCCTGAAAGAACCCCCGGCTACCTACCGTCCTTGGAGGTAACACTGCGAGAGTATCCCGGACGCTTAGTAGATGAACGCTCATGATAAATAGGGAAAGCATCATTTCGAGTGAGGTGACTAAGGAGGAATGAAACAGAGGAGCGCAAAGCACATCGCTAACCAGGAAGGCAAATGCCTCGCCTTGACATTAAGTAGAAGCAACAAGTCGGATTTGCATGGTCACGTAAAGATGAAACCGGCCCTTCGGCTGGATCCCCTATTTGGATTTCTGTAGAAACACATATACAAATGGAATTGGTTTCAGAATTAGCGCTGACGGGATCTACTATTCACTAACACCAGAGGATACTCGTGGTGACGGACAACAGATTCATGAATGATATTTCAAGCTAAAAACAAATAAGAAGAGCAATTTATCTGGGGCGAAAATGGCAATTTGCAAATTACCAGCGACGACAGAATATATAGGTACATTTAACGATCACGGCTGGAGGTGGAAGATGGATCTTATTGTAACTCTCATTTTTATGATTATTCAAAATATTTATGCTACATATAGTATTATAATGCATTGTTAATCTAATATTACTGAAACCAACAGTGATGATTATTCGCTGTAACTACCGAATGATATTAATGATTGATGTGTTTCTGTGTTCTTATATAGTTAGTTGAGAATCGTAATTGTGAATTTTCATGATTAATTTTTATTTGCTCAATAGAAAGATCAGAGCGAGAACTTTCGAAAAAGATGCTACTTGATGGGTATCTGACCAGTGAAATGGCTCTTGAAATTCATTTGTCCTATGACATAAAATCCCCCGCCCGCCTGGGGGAATCCTCAGCTTCCTTGCCCTACTACGTCACGCGTGATCTTCCTACCCGTTTATTGGCAAAATAAACGGTCTTTTGACCTGAAAATTGCTACATGGGGGTTCTCAAGTGCGCAGAATCCGAAGCTGAGGTGAAAAATATGAAATTCCTACAAATTAAAGTCAATAATGATTACGATTTACCATTCTCTGACTCACCTCCAACTATTTCAAACAGCAAGTAATAGATTTAATAAGTAATTAGCCTTTAACGTCTATGCTCTAACGTTTTACAAGTGCCAGTTAGTTGCTTACACAGCTAAGCATCTGGCCAGCCATTTCTCCCCATATATGGGCTGGTATACTAGTTGTTTTCTCCAGAAGAGTTCTTCCTTGGAAATCTATCTATCTATCTATCTATCTATCTATCTATCTATCTATCTATCCGTGTTAATGCTTGAATTGGTCAACAAACACCTGAGGTATTAGTGGAAAGACCGAAAAAACAATCCTTCGCGCGCACATCACGCTCTACAAGGAATGCCGAGAATCAGAACATGAAGCTAGCTCCTAGTGGATGTCTTGAGCCAGGCAGTTACTCCCATTAAAAAGAATAAATAAATAAATGAAAAATAAATAAAAATAAAATAAAATTATAGTAATTAAATAAATAACAATAAAGTAAAAAATAAATATAACAATAATAAGAATTAAAAATAACTAAAAAACTGCTGCTATTCAAACAAGGATTTTTTATTTCAAGCTTTTCTTGCAGTTTTTTAGTTTCATATATATATATATATATAGCAATGTTGATAAAATTTGAGTAGGTAAGATTTTCGGCATTTTTTAATGTTATATTTCCAAGTTGATTAACTTATTTTGTGTAATATTCTACTACTAAATATAAATTTATGATTTATAGCCGTGCCTTGCCATTTTTAGTAATTTTTTCAGCACATTTTTTTTTTTAAATTTGACCAAATTATTGTGCTCATATAGTGGTGACCGATCTTTCTCCTGGAATGCTTGATTTTTTGGCGAAATATCAGATTTTTATCTCAACGCTAAGGGGAGCTATCGTCTAGAATAGCTCACACACTAAAACACACACACACACACACACACACACACACTCACTCACACACACGCACGCAAGCACGACACGCACACACGCACGCGCGCACACACACACACACACACACACACACACACACACACACACACACAAACACACACTATCTTTCGGATAGACTACCCAACGTGTGAAAATATGCGGGTTTCGTAGTCACAAAATAGTATGTAGTTATAGAATCGTCCCCTAGGAGATTAGTAACCAAAAGTGTTAACACCCTGTATACATATAGAAAATAGCAAACTCATGGAATCATTTGGGAATACCTCCAATCGGATCTCCATGTTCCATGAAGAAAGTGTCGGAGATTTCGACAGCTGTTCTGCTAGCTGTCAGAAGGGATTGTCTTCTATTAGCGAAACTTGTAAACCTTGGGAATAATAAATAAATAAATAAATAAAATAAACCTTGGGAAGGAAGCTTACAACTTGAAAGCACCATTGCTTAGTGAAAAAAAGGATGCTCGATGAATATGATTACTTATTGACTCGAGCTATGAATGATTGAAGCTTGTGAATTGGAGGAGAATGAACTGTTACAATGAAACAGAAGGGGGGTGTGGTAGTGTTTCCCATCCGTCAGGAGAATATAGCAGTATTGCGTTGCTTCCATATCATTGAAATCTTTGTGCTGGCCTTATGTTAATGCATAGCGACATGACGGGTACAGCCCTAGTTTTGAGCAGAGCCCACTGCTCTGTTTTTTTTTTTTTTTTTTTTTTTTTTTTTTTTTTTTTTTTTTTTACCAACTCACCCTTCCGACGTATAACCGGTTTGGTTCCATTGTACGCACATGATCACTCTGAGCGGGTCTTAATCGCACACCCCCAACCCCAATCCCGGATCTCTTCCCTGTACCATCCACGACTCCTAAATCGATATTATCCCGTTGTGGTATCCGAATCGTTTAATTTACTTTTTTTAACACAGAATGTGTTTTTACGGAGGGTTATTTGGTTTGAAAATGTCTGTCCAGTAAGATCCCCCCGAACCCACCCTTCTGTCGTGTCTACGCACGGCCAAACGGCTGAGTGGGGGGAGTGTACGAGTGGGAGGATCTTCTTGGGATTTTCCGAAAGGGGGCATAAGCGAATTTAAAATTTTCTAATCCCACCCGAACGATGGGCCGTAGGGCGGGAGGGGGTCGAAGTAACGGTTAATGTGCGCTTTTTGGACTTCCCCACTTCCTGTACCCCTCTAAACGCCGTTGAAAATTCCGGAAAAATACCGGTTTCGTAGGTTTTTCTACGAGGAAGACGACGGCGCGATTGGATCGCGAAAAAAGTACCGGGAAATGCGTCAAAAAATGCAAGAGTACGGATCCGTTTTCTCGAAAAGTCCGACGAAAAACTTGGTTTTTTCTGATTAAAATATACCCCATAAAGGTACGTTTTTCGGAACGGTTCTCGCGGGTGAAATAAAGGTTTGATCCCGACGAATCTGAATCCGAAATCGGATACCGAAAAAAGTGACGGGAAGTCGGACAAATTGCGAGGGGAAGCGAGGCGAAGCGATTAAAGTGACGTGGAGGCGAGCAAAGCGAGCCGGAGCGGCTAGTATGTTGATGGTGAGTGGAAACGCTGCTCAAGTGTTCTCTACGGACTGGGCAATCAGTACCTACTCACGTAGCCCTGCGACCCATCATTCGCGCGAGTGTGTGTATAAATGAAAATATATAATATAATATAATACATAGTGGCAAGCATTATTATAATATTATTATAAGTATTATAAATAAGCCGGTAGGTAAGTAAGACCGGTACGTACTGCTCCCATTTCATTGACAGTTAGTATTCAGACGTTAGTTGGATTGCTTGTAATCTTTATGATTATTTGACTAATTCATCAGGAAGTGGGTGTTTTCTTGTGTAAAGATCCCGTTTGAAGAAGAAAAATCACTACTTCTATTAATAATCATTTTCCAATCGGACTGATGTTGTGATACTTTAAATGTACCTATTGTGATTAAGTAGGGTAATGTAACCCGTTCTAGATCAGAAACACAAAAATTTACCTACCTATATTGCTGAATTGCTGCTATTGTATTGTTGAAATCCATCCACTATTGAAAAATTCATTCAGCCTCTTGTGATTAATAGTTCGAGTCTTAAAACCAGTTAGTTTGTCCAAGTTCAATAAACTTACTCCTCGAGGTGAAATGCAATGTTTTGAGTTGTACCTTCAATTCAGCTGAATACAATTCGCACAAAACATTTACATTTTACATGTTTAGAGTTCAATTCATAATTCATCTTTTTTACATGCTAATAAAGTTTATTTAAGTTTCAAGGGAAGATATTGAGGAACTCATTTCGATATCTAATTATTTACCTGAATTTATTTCATTGATGTAATCGATTACCTATGACCTAATGAGGTAAGGTTTCCAAATCTCAACTGGAATTCTCTTTGACGAATATAAAATTTCATTGATATTCGACGTGCTTAGAATCCCTACAGATGATGGTAGTTTGTTCATTGTACCTATTGATTAGTCGGCCGCGGTCTTCTTTTATTTTGGTCGGGATTCGGCCACCAGAACTTCTTCCCCCTTCACGACCTGTCTTCTCTATCCTATTATAAGCTCTTTGCTACGATCCAAGGCGCTGGATTGCAAGAACGCGGAATGAACTTCGGCCGAACTTACCAGAATGCCACCAGCCCTCCTGGGAATCCCCGAAATACACATTCTGTGTTTCATTGGTTTGATCCTTGATCCTAACATTAACAATCCGGGGGTCTGGGGGTGTCCCCCAGATTTCATTTTACAATAAATTTACCATCATGAACACAAACCACTGACGCCTAGACACCCCCAACGGCAACGTTTTTTTTATCCCTTTAATGCTACCCTTCAGGGTTTACAAAAATTAATGCCGAGCTTCTAGGACCATCTAAACCCCAAATGCGATTTTTGACGCAAGTTTCATGAACTTGGATCTATTAAATAGATTTTTGGATTTTACGGATCTTGAAATGTAAACCAAAAAAGTTTCAGGGGGGGGGGGGGGGGTTAAAAATAACTTCCCACCGTTCCATGGCAATCGGATGAACCGTATACTAATGCATCTAAAAGAACATCAGATACTGATTCGTTTTTGTAAGAGTGGATACTTATTTCTTAGGCTCCCACTCCTCTCCCGCCATCCAGCCCATGGTTGGGGTGAGATTAGAAAATTTAAAAATCGCTTATTACACTATTTCCGAGAAATCCAAGAATATCCCACCACTCGTAGACTCCCCCCCACTCAGCCGTTTGGCCGTGCATAGAGACGACAAACAGACTGACACACGAAGTTTCGTTCTTATAAAGAACTAGTTTAGTTATCTCGCTCTATTCACTCACTCGCTTCGCTCGCTATCTGTAGAATGTATAGATGCGCTGAGTTCGTAGCCCCATTCCGAGTTCGTAGGAAAAACCCCTTTGAAATCCGACGTGTGTAGAGTGTAGGGGATGTTGCTCGCTACGCTCGCTAGGGGTGGGTTTTCTCGCTCGCTCGGTGTGGGATGTATAGATGCGACTGGATACATCGAGACCTACAGCCCATGGTTCGGGTGGGGGTGGAAAGTGTGAAAATTGCTCACAATCCATTCTATAGACAATCCCAAGGGAAGGAAAAAAAAGAAAAAAAATTAAACAAATAAATATATCTTATAAAAATAATAAATATTTACCTTCATGAGAGTATAAAACATGGTATTTAGCTATGACACATTAGACCTGAGTACGGGAATCTTCATCTGCAAAAGTAACACTTGTGGATTTGGCTGATAATTGGTGTGGACCTTACGCAATAATAATAATAATAACAAAAACAAGTAAATTTTGTTTTCTTCAATTGATATTTATTTAGAGAATAAAAATATCATAACACGACAACTGAGCATGGGCCCATCAAGTTAATTTACTTTCATGTTATAAAAACAGTTGCTAGAGTTGATAACCCAATGGTAAACTTAAAAAAAAATATCGTATTGTATAATGTTAAATTGTTTTGAAATTTGAGCTTTATGAGTGCGAAGAAATCGGTAACTATTAATTTTATGGTAACTAATAAATTCTAATAATAGTCTAAGTTATAATCTGATATTCAGAAAAAAGTTTTGGATTTTTAGCGTTTTTGTAGTTAGCGAATTTTTGTAGAAAGTGAAGCTATTGCAATGGCTCCAAAAATTTTAAAATCAATATTTTCGGGAATTTTCTTAATTGAAATCCGTTTTGTGACATTCTGGAACGAATCCTAGAGTTTGAAGCTTGACAAGACCAAAAACTGCTGACAAAACCACTAAAAATAGGAAAAATTGGCTAAAAATCGATAAATTGAGATATTTTAGCAGAGTATTGCTCGAATAAAGTTTATTAACTATAAAATAAAACATTAAAAAATTATGTACAGAATTATGCTGAAAAATGCACTTGAAGTTCATTAAAATGTTTTAAAAAATCGATAAAAACTGCAAAAAACGGAATTTTTATCTCAATCCTTAGGAGAGTTATCGTCTGGAATGATATATATATATATATATATATATATATGAAAAAGCGCTAAGCGCCAGGATTCGTTTCAGAATGTCTCAAAAAGGATTTCAATGAAGAAATTTTGATTTTTAAATTTTTCGAGCCATTGCAATAGCTTCATTTTCTACAAAAATTCACTAAAAGGCGAACACCGTCAGGTGGGGATACCTGCCAGAAAGAAGAGCACTTAGACAACCTAGGTAGTAAGGTATCACTACGGATGGTTTTAGAATCCATCCCACCCAACCCATGATCCATGTAAAATGGCTGGAATAGAAATTGGGGAGGGGGGGGGGGGGTTGAGCCTATGGTATGCTATCTACACTATTTAAAACAGTTCGGTGGAACACGCCCGCAAAATCATGAAATTTTTTAAACGATTCCATTGGTTCTCAGCTTCCGGGTCGGAGGAGCCGCAAAGGTCGTGGGATCGTTTGGCCAGGGGGGAGTGGTGAACTACAAAAAATGTATACATTATTTTGCTTCAGTTAGCATAATTTGTATTCAAGTGACAGGAGTGAGGGGGTACAACACGCGACGGTTAGGAGGAAAAAGCAATCACGCCATTCCTGCTGCTTTTGTAAGAGAAATCTTAAGGTCAACTCGACTGGGAGAATCGAGCTTTTCACGCATAACGCGAGCAAGATCACGAACTTGATAAGAGTTGAAACCCAAACGTCCACCGTTCGTGTATGAAGTATTTCAAACCGATTCACCTTTCGAAGTGTTACGTATCGTTGCATTTTCATTCAGGATATATTCCTCGAAAAGAAAACAATAATTAAATAAATGTAGTAGATGAAAATTCACTAGAAAAAAGTCTGCTGTGTTGAATATGGCTCATATCTCCCCCGTATCCGTAACATGCATGTACAGGCCAATGAAAATTTCATTGAAATAGGATGAAAACTGTTTATAAGTCATGCTTTTTATGAGGATCATGCCCCACAGCTGGTAATGATACGATTGTGATGAAACTCCTTTGGGGGTAATCAAATTGTCATTTTCCAACGAATGAAATCGGACGAAACAGGTCATGAGAAAATGATGCTTGATGGATTTTCTGTTTACGCATGTGCACTGATCTATCCTCAGCCTAACTTGCACATTCCCAGAGAAAATGTCTTCGAAATCGAATAGAAACTATAGAAGTAATGCTCGTTGAAAGGTTTCATATTTGCGCATGAGCAGAAACTACCACTGCTACGTTTGTGATGGTATTTATTTGGGATGATTAAATCGTTTACCGACAAACCTTTGGATTTGAGCATGATCGGACGCCTATACCGTTAGAACATTAAGCTCAATAGACCTGAAGTTTGCGTATGGGCAGAGTATAGTATTATTAGTAGTATTTATTTGTGAATGATGAAATTGATAGGGTACCGTCCATAGCTTAACCCGCACAACCCTGAATATTGCTTCAAAATCGGATGGAAACTGTGGAAATTGAGCTTGATTCATGGATTTTTGGACATATAGGCAAGCAGAGGCACAGACGTACACCATGTACTCATACACGGCACCAAAGTTGTTAGAATTTTCTAAAGCTTTAAATTCGAGTGGAAATTTTGATTTTGCGAGAAAAATTTCTTTGAAAAAAGAAAGAGGTTTAGTACCATTTGAAACCCTAGTCCAGGGGTTCCCAAACTTTTTAAAACCATTTCGTTTGGATATTCCGTCGGCGCCCTTAATATGAATCAAATCTGGAAACCTGATTATTTCAAGTCAAAAACCTTAAATTAAAATAAATTCTATGCTATGATGTCCTAATTTATCTTTTAGATTTGTATATGACTTTTGCTTTGTTTAAATACTTTGTGAATAGTTTTTAGTAAATTTGTTTAATAATTGTAACAAGAAAGAAAAGCAAAAGGTAAATACATCGAAACATTAATAAAATCACATTTATTGTAAGAAAAGAAATGGTAATTAACTATAACAAAACAGAGAATAATTTTAAACGTAATTGGGTGCAGGAATGAAAGTGTGAAAAATTGGGTCTGCCCTATTGAGAAGGTTGTTCATCTTTGATCGATTCGTGCCAAACCCCCTAAAAGTGGCAAAAACCTCTTACCGCCAAAATTTTTGCACGAAACCAGTTACACCCATGTTTTTTGGGAAGCAAAATCCGAATCTAAAGTCTGTCATTGTTAAAAAAATGTCTAGTTGTGGATTACAAGTTGTTGTTATAAGTTTCAGCAAGATTTTAATACCTACCTATGACAAATTACAAATGTTATCAGAAAGTATTGTTGTTCTCCTTTTCTCAATCGATGCTGTTGAAATGGTTTCAACGATTTTCGAAGCAAGTTTTTTAATTTTTAAAAAATGAAAATCCGAAAATTTGAAAGAGATAGACCACAAATTTAGTTCCCGAAATGTGCTCAAAAATAGTTTTAATTGTAAAAATGTTCAGCTTAATCATCTTGGGCTGATTATCAATAAAATATTTAAATTAATCAATCGTGAATGATCAAGGTATTTCAAAAAACATTAACATTAATTACTTAAAAAATGTAGCGAAAACTAGCCTTAAAAAATGTATTTTTTCTTATACCTATAGGATTTAATAGGTTATAGGATTCCTCGGCCTTGTAGAAATAGGAACTATGAAAGATAACGATGAGAAATGACAATTTGGTTCTTGTTGAATACCTGTAAATGATGCATCATATATAATTAAAATGGACCGAATGGATTTTGCGGCCCAGGCCTCTTATATAAATAACTTACGGTTATATAACAGGCCTCTTATATAAATAAACTTACCGTTTTTACTTTAGTTACTCGATCTTTAAAATTATGTAGTGGCTAACCTGATAATTTTCCTGGGTTGAAGCTTTCAGAGAAGTTAGGTTTTAGTCTATAGAACGGAATAATGGCAATAAGAATGCGGCAAAAAGCACATAGTGTCTTCATCTCCACAAACCTCTCAAAAACTCGTTAAAATTACATTTTCGCCAAAATGTATTTTGTTAACCATACTTGGCATTATACATGAAAACTTCAAGAGATAACGAATTTATTCCGACATTCGTAACCAGCGTGAGATATTTTTGAAAGTTTGGTTTTTTAAGCAATATTTCTCAATTTTCTAATTTCATTGGATGTTTTTGCCAAAAGAATATTGGTTTGTTTCGTCTCAGCACCATTGTGCGGCGCGCTCCCAGGCAAATGTTCAAATTACCTTCCTTTTATTACTTCAAGAAAAATAATCATTCATGATGTTGAATGGGTTTCGAATGCATTTATCTAGTTTCAACGCTTATATATATGTCCTTCCGGATGATAACTAATCCTTGATAAGGATTGAGATGAAAATTTCGTTTTTGCGCCGGAAAATCAAGCTTTCCAAATAAAGGATGAGTTCGTTGGCCAGAACTTTTTGAGCACAATAAATTGGTCATATTTCAATAAATGTGCTTAAAAAAATCACCAAAATGGCTAAAACGGCTAAAAATAGTCAAAATTCATATTTTGTTGCAGAATTTTAGTCAAAAGAAGTTAACTGATGGTGAACTAAAACATTTCAAAATGTATACAGAAATTCATCCTGAAAAATGTACTTGAATTTCAATATCTGCCAAAAAAGAGAAAAAAAAACTGCATGAAAAAACTAAAAATCCATAATATTTTTCGAATTGTCAAAAATTATTTAGAGCGATTTTTTTTTTTTTTTTTTTTTTTTTCATAAAATTGGTAGTTAACAATTCCTTTTTATTCAAAGTCCAAAATTTCAAAACAAGTCAACATAATACAGTACGATAATTTACTAAAATTCGCTTATATGATCATGCTGCCTGAGTGGAACTTGAGCACATTCCCTGAAATTTGACCAATTCAAATGCTGACCAACGAACTTTTTCTGAATTGTCTGCTACAATCCCTAGAGTATGAATATGAGCAGAGTTAGAGCACTCTTGTTCAAGTGGACTACGTTGAAAACTCAGAGTCTGGTTGGGAAAACAATAAATTTCCCACTTCCCTCAAGTCGAATGGTCTTCCGTCACAAAGCCGCGTAAAGGAATGCTGGGACATGGCACTGCAGGGGTCCTGTTTTTCTCCCTGCGCGCCTGTTGTTTTCCAGGCCGTGAAAGAGGCTGGAGTTAATATGCGAGGCGCTCTACAGGTCGGGCGGATACCTGGTTGGATCTTCATGAGGAATCGGCAGGAGTTCGTTGGGTCGGACTAAGTACAGAAAAAAAGGAAATAACAAGAATAAAACAAGGAAAAAAAAGGCTCCTTGTCCTGATCCTTTCCCATAAAGTCACAGTTCACATACTGACGTGCCAACGTGCCTCCGCCTATCGTGGTGGGTTTAACGAGCCGTGCATTCAGCCTTAGCCCTCTCTGAAGACTCTTGGCATTTATGCTCTCGAGAGGTGTGGGAGACTTCCCTGATGATGATATTCAACCAGTCTCCTAGCGAAACATGGCATTTCACTTTTCTCATGGCATTATCATCTACTCCCCTAATCACTGGGGAGTTACTTGACACTAAACTCATTTATATCGAATAGTATTAACATTAATATCGAGAAAAAAAAATTCAGTCCCTTGGTATACCTCATACTTCAATCAAAATATACTTGTATCATTTCATATGAATTGAAGATCGGGCCATTTGCTGCATTACTAGGTTATTTGTATTTGTTTTGTTTATTTGTTATATTATTGCAAATTTGTTGGTTACAATGAGGAAACATTATTGTTTTCGTGTAAGTATATGTTGATTAGAGCAGTAGATATAGGCTAAAGTTATGTAGAAGACTTTTTTTTGTTGAGGTTTCCTTTCTGGATGAAGAATCCTTATGTCTGAAATTGAGCAATTTTATATGTGCATACTACAGTTCCCATTAATATGCACATCAATTCCCCACAATCAAATTATGTTACAACGATAACTTCTTATTTCAAAATCCTAATTACAGCAAACAGGGATGAGATTTGTGACCATCCAGTATTTAATTGGTTCTTCACGTAATCGTTGGCTGCGATGACAATAGGGACAATATATTGAGAACATTTCATTCTTACCATCATATCTTACGATATCATTCACAATGAAAGATAAGTTTTTATTCGGGTTCTCTCCCGTCTGGTTCCTTTTTTCACAAAAATAACGTTATGCTACCTTGGTGTACACTGAAACAAAAATAAGCAAATTGTGTCCTATTTAATTTGTCAAACTTTAAGGGACTTTCGGAGTACTAAAACATCGTTAAAAACATCAATTTCCATGGTTTTACTCAGGATTGCAACCGCCTAATTGACTGCAGATCGCCCTAAGCAAACGAGGCAAAAGGAAACGGCAAATAGAACTGGAAATGAGCTTCGTGCTCCGATGAAAGCAGGAAGTATTTAGAACTTTTAATTTCATTTAATAGCCGTTTTTCGCTTCTCCTCAGTAGGTTAGACGTTTAATTAGACTCCGAATGGTAGTTAGAAATTTCGTTTCTGCTATTGGGTGGGTGGTTGTTTGGAGTGCAACGCTTACTTTCGCCTTTTTCACCCTTTTGTTTTCGCATAGTAACTATTATATTTTCCATCTGTTTTCTCCCATCGCCTTGGGGAGAAAAGTAGATGAGTACTTAGGGTAGTGGTTCTCCGTTCGAATCCACATCCCCACATTATCACCCATATTCTTTGTGAGAAATTAGATTAGAGGTTGGTGCAAGGGGCAATTAAATTGAACTTACCTTCAACTAAAATTCGGCTAACTTGGTTAATTTTTTGCCCTTATGTAACTACTAATGACATGTTAGTGGTGTAGGTAGATATCGAAAACTCTACTTCATGGAAACTTAATCGAGGCGTGCCTAAAATAATTGTGCTATATTTAAGATAAATACCCTAAGTAGACTGAGCTCAGGTTGATCAGTCAAATTCGCCAGCCTATTTAAAGCCTGGCCCTATGTCCAATCATCTACTGTAGACCCATTTATCAACAGACTTAAGCTACTGACTACTCCTAATAAGTTATTATCTTCAGCAGGAGTTTTGAGGCTCTGATTATAACCTAATTAGTCAGAATAAGTCATGTATTTGGCATGGGCTCTTAGGCTATGAGTTCTCATTGTCGACTAGTGACTATCATGGGCGAATTCGGGGTATTAAATTCTAAGAAATAGACATTTCATGCAATTCACTTAAACGCATGCGCAAGCGATATTAGGGTCTTAATGCGATAAAAAATCTGGAATTTATATTAATGTTTCCGATTATTTACATTTACCTTTCTCGATAGCGAATTTCACGTTCGTGCTTCCGTGGTGCTATAACTAATATAAGCGCCACAACTAATATAAGCGTGTTCGAAGTTATAAGTAACTAGCTGTACCCTGCCACATGCCGCTGTGACACAGTGTGGTTCCATCACTAATCCAATTACTTACAGAGCTTAGTCAGTTGACTGCAGTGGTTCTCCAGTTGAAATTATAATATAGGTACCACACCCAGAGGGATCCCGTTCAAAAATTCAGCATCTTGAGATGAATAAGAATAAGATTAGCTGCATAGCTCACCATTTCTGCTCTGAATGTCGGCAGCATAAGGTGATTATGAACGAAATTAGCTACTGAGCTCACTTAGCTGATCTGAGTGGTCCACCAAGTTATAATTGTAGCTTATCACACCCTGACAGTCCCCGTTAAAAAGTTCAGCATCTTGAGTTGAGTAGGAACAAAATTAGCTGCAGAGCTCCCACCTCCTGATGATACCTAACCCCCGTGATACCTAACTTCGTTTGCAGTGGTTGATAAACCAGTGGTTATCCATGGTTTGTCCCTTACCAGTAGTTCGCCCCGTCAGTCAGTAACCATTCAAATGTAAATACTGGTGATAACTCTGTTGTTCCCGCCGCTGTTGTCGGTCCCGCATCAACCCGAACTCAAAGTTTTCCCCCATTGCTCGTGTTTTGTCCCGTTCCCTAATTTGACTCGTTACCCGTGGTTTTCCCGTTATACGTGGTTTGTCCCGTTACCCGTTACCTATGATTTACCCCGTTACCCACAGCTTATCCAGTTACCCGTGGTTTGTCTGGTTACTAAGAATCCTGCCGTTGAGTTTACAATTTCGTACCTACGAAGTTGCAGTATGTACCAATTTACCTACTTTCATTTTCAATTTCAATTAATCTTCAAAAGTTGCTTCACTCGGTTACGTGGCATTAATCACGTTACTAGTAGTTTCGTTCGATTTTAATCTAGTGTTAGAAAAAAATCTGTGCCATTTGAAAACAATTGCGAAGTTGTTGAGGGGGAAACTGGTTTTTTTCGGACAGAAGGAGTCGGGAAAAATGAAAAAAAAAAAGACAAACCTTTCTCGACTTATGGAGTAACCAAGGGAAATAGGGATTCATTCCTAATATATATTACATTTTACCATCATTCAACTACAAACTAAATTTGAGCCAATTATGGCTTTTCTTTTAAACCATAAGAAATATAAATTTCATGAAATTTATATTAACGCATGCGTCCAACGCTATCAACCTAACTCTACCTTACTTAACCTAAAAATGTCACTGACTTGGAACCTGTTTTTAAAATAGATGTTAACACAAAAAGCCAGCCGTTATTAATTTCACCAGCTCATTGCCGGTTCTGTCTCCCTGCAGCCCATAGTTTAAGCATCATTTGTTTGCGTCTTACTCTCCTAGGGATAATAAAACTAATAATTAGCTGCAAGAATTTTCACCTTTTCACGTAATCATGTTCAATTACGTGGACATTTGAAGCTTTGTTTTTCTTACAACCAGTGCTGTTTTTAAAATGATTGTTTTTACGATGTTTTGACGGCTCACAGAGAGGCCTTTTGTGATCGAAACATAGCATAGAGCGTCATCAATTTCACCCGATCCTTCATATTGGGTTCAGAATCTAAGAATCAACAACTTTCCGAAAGAAATCAGAGGTGATGACTGATCTTGAGTGATCAACTAGTAGAAGATTGAACAGCCGATTTGGTCATTACTCATCTGTATGTAGTTTGGTAAGGCAGATAAAATTTGATGGTGTGTGGTTTTGAATTCCGCTTCCATTAACGAAAACAGGATATCGTTCCCTGAAGACACATAACTGTCCCTCGGTATCTTATAAAGAAGTTAGGACTCGTTCAGGATTTAGAAGCAATTCTTGTTGGAGTCGTGGGTTGTGTCGTTCGACGAGTGTGATACAATACGATAAGTGATCTACTACAAATTACCTTGACGATTCAAACTTATAAGTCTTTTCCATCCCTCTCTGCTCCGCGTTGGCCTCTCGCAATGACTAACGACCTCGTAATAGGAGATGGGTGTGAATGAGCCTGGACCTCTAAACGACTGATATTCATGTACGAGTGGGAGAATGATACATTCTTTTAACGATTCTTCTTTTTTTATTATGGGAATGGAGGGGGAGAGAGACTGATCTTCTTATCGATCACTCTCTTATTAAACACATGGGAATCGTTGGTGACAATGAGAAAATAAATACCTATGTACTGTGTAACACTATATACCTCTTATTTGTTGGGCTTTCGAAAAAATAAATCAAAACCTTAGGAGACCTTTGGTGGTGGTGGTGGCAGCAGTATATGGTGCTAGTGAAGGTTATGGTAGTAGCTTTCTTTCAAAACCCATGCTGAAATGAAGTAATATTACTGACGTACTATTTACTATTATTCCTATTGCTTACTTAACTTTTCCCAAAACACTTCAAAAAAGTCACATCCGAAAAATCATCGTACATTTATTCAGTTTGGTAGTTGATTATTATAATTTCCAGATTAAAAAAATCAATCAATAAATGGTCGGAGCCATTGAGATATGGGCAATGGTTAACTTTTTATGTAGTTAGTTAGCGTAAATTATCTTGGAAATATAGCTAAATTACAAACTTAGACTAAATAAACAGTAACTGACTATGTATAATGAATTGTCGATGAACTTTGCAAGTGTGTAGTTGTGATCACTAACTATTTGGTATAAACTTGGTATATACTCTTTGGGCTAATACAATATGGTCTACTTCATAGTGTCGCTCTCATATTAATCGCTCATATATTATTTAACTTTTTCATACCGCTAGTGACCTTTCTGGTTGAGGTGCGGCTTAAACCATTAAATGAAAAATAAATAAATAAAATCAAGGCCTTCTCTATAACATCCCCCCTTACATACAAGATCAAAACGTCTTCTTTCTATCCTTCACAATCCCTTAAACCTTTATGTAGCATTTCGTCCTTTTTATACCTACAATAAAAACTGAAACAATAAATGTCTTAAAGACACATTTTCAAGTCGAGAACGTTATCGGAAATCCCCTTGTTTTTGGAAGTATTTTTAAAGATTTTTTTCTAAGCCACGACAATTAGGAACATACATAGTGATCGATAGCTATATATACCTATATCTATTATACCTGTAAGTATAAATATGTGCTCAGTATGGGTCCAGAATAATATTGGAAGATTTTCAAAATAGTCTTCAGAATTATAAACTAACTTCAGCTCAGCCCTTAGGCCCATGAAGAAGTGAACGCCTGATATTTGGAATCATAATCTAGGAGCAAATTTGGGAATTGGTGAAAATTTTAGTGGTTTTCAGTGGTTTTCTCTGCGTTCTTCCAATCTACCTGAACGATTATGATGAAACACTTGAATTACTCTTATAGGTACTTATTATTACTCCTTTACTAAAAACGCTGTAAATTATTACTGAGCACTGCGAAAAATTAATGAGCACAACTCCTTACTAAATTAATATTATCTCCACACTTTAATGAAAACAACAGTATAAAAAAACTTAAGTTGATATATCTTAATTTGGGGCGAATTCATGCAACTTTTTCTTTTGCAATATTTTTGCTACATAACTACTCTAACTTTCCCCATAAAAATCTTGACTCGATCGCGTTTGAATCGAAACTAACAGTCTCGTAAAAACGAAGCACGTACCTAGTTGGAAAGCAGAGCAGAAATCAACAAGCGATAAAGAAAACCCTCGTAAAATAAAAAATTATCCATTTTATCACTCACCTTGATGGACAGTCTCCACGATGAAAACATTTTTTTTTTTTTTTTTTTTAAACCAAAAAACAAATATTCTGTAGTAGGAGAAACGTATGTACCACGAGATTGCAACTTGGAATGGTACCATAAACTGAACTAGGAGAAGCCTGCTGAGGGAGATTTTGTTTATCCAGGTGCTATAGGAAAGGTTTATCAACAACTTTTTTTGGTGAACTTCAATTTTTGAGGTTTTGGCCAGGAATATTGGGCATTTACCTCACAGTTTGCGGACGGAAGGATTTTTTAAATTCAAATTTAGGATAGTACGCAACTTGAAACGGAAACTAACAAATTTTGTGGGGGTTTCCATTTTGTTTCTTGGTCGATTACAAAGGTTTATTATAATAATAAACCAATAGGTTGAAAGGCAAAGTGCTCATGTTTCAGGGAAAAATATAAATGTTTAAAAGGAGAACAATTAAAAAAAAAAGTTCACGAATGTTTTCATGGCCATAAGGCTGCATGACTGGGACATTTTTGTGCAATCTAAGAAACAGTACTTTTTGCTCGCTAAATACGGATAGATCGGCAATGAGACCGACTGAAATACGTGACACAGATGGACATTATACTGAAATATATTATACTATTATGTTCGTGCTGTACTTTCCGGTAACTCTGGTATGGGGGGTGTGAGGGGGAGGATGAGTTATATTGGTCATTCCCCCATTTTCCTCAAAAATAAGGAATGGCCCAATATAATTCATCGTCCCCACACACCCCCCAATATACTACGATATACATTCAAAAGATGGTAGTTTTATAGTTTTGAGTGTATTTCCACGCATTGGGTTTGTTACAGACAGACAGGTAAAAGTCACGCGAGACGATCTCGAAAAATCTAGTCGATTCGTGAGGTCTAGACCCTGACCAACTAATCTGAATTTTTACTAAGGGATTGTCTACTTGATTTTATGTATTTCTGAGATGCGAGTGTAGCGAGCATTCAGACCACTGATCTAAGCAATAAACTGATAAGTGAAAAATCTCATGGCGACTGGAGCGCTGGGAATGCCCCGCGGTGGTTAGTCGAACTAAAGAGCAAGTCAGGGTCTAGGGTCTCATGGCTCGATTGTTCGAGAACGGCTTTAAATGACGCCACACGAAGAATTTGGCAATAGGAATAGCACAACTAGGTACTTCCCCTCAACTTTTCAAATGATGGTAAAGTAATTGTTATTTCTGTAAGTTTTAGTTGAAATATATTCTGCACATTTCTGATTTTAAAAGACGAATAAAGATTTTACCCGTAGCTTCATCGATTTATTCTTCTAAACATGATCCTCGGCTCTAGTGTAGTTGGAGGAACTATAATAAACATATTGGACCCTTCTGGTAGTGAAAACTCGTACATATGATAACATAGAAACAGAACGCCTTACCCTGCACTTGGTGAAATTACCTGACTCAGTTATCATCTGGTGTTGACAGAAAGTCGCCTGGGGAAAGAACCCTTCTTGCCTGAACTCCCTCGGGAAACCATAGAAATAGCCCTCCCCCGTTGTGCGGGACGTAATGGATATTCCTTTGTCAGTTTCACTAGTGTTCATTTGCGATGTAAAAATATTGTCGTATGCGTGCGTAGATGTTTGTATGTGTGCGAAGGAACCGCCCAAGGACTTGGCTTGAGTATTTGGTTCGGATCAATCAATCTACATTGCGTACTAGGTGTCCTATTGTCGAACGCCACAACTTAGTGTTTCTGATCCTCGGGAAGTAAGTTCAATCTTTCGAACCTGTTAAATTCCTAGGAACTACGGTGTTCCAATAATTATGATGAATTGATGTCGAAGTACAACAATATGTAGTAGAACAAATACAACGAATTAAAGTTTTATACAATTACTATTAAAAATATACGCCACTAATATTTGTATAAGATAATGTATAGAGAGAATTTATATTAGAGCTGATTTCTTTCAAAAAGTTACCCCCAAAGGAATATTTTGATAACCCATGTTTCAGAAAGTATTTTCGCTTTCAACATTTAGTTCTAGATCACAAATGTTTTCAGAAAACGGAGCCTCGCATGACATCCATGTCAATATACTCCAGTATACCTTATGAAATATGTAATAGTAGAGTTAGTAAAAATATCAAGTATGAAAAAAATGTTTAATTATCTGGGGTTGTTATGCTGGAAATACTATTCAGCGTGTTTTACCATTATTCGTTTCAGGGAACTACGGCGGTTCCATACATTTTCTTATTTAGTTCATAAAACCTCAAGTTTGTCTTTTCAATTTCATTCTGATAAAAAACTGATGTTCTACTTTCGCTAAAACTGTGTGTTTCTTTGCTGTCGTTATTTCAAATTAATATATTTTTAGCGAATTTTTGAAGAAACAAAGCTTTTCAGATCGCTCAAAATTTTGAAAAGCGGTCTGATCTGAAAATCGTTGTCCAGTTCTTCCTGTCAGGTTCTAATCGAGTCGTAACTGACGCAAATGAGATTCTGGAAAGTGGGGAAAAAACCCGCACGAACTCAGCAAATCGATCAACATGTTTCTTGGTCAACAGTGCGACTCTACAGGAAGGTGTTAGAATTTTGGCTTCTTGACCTCCATTAAACAGGCTAATACTTGGTAAATTTTCACAAAAATTGAAAATGCTGCAATTGATCAAAAAAATTTAAAATATAAATTTTCCAAAATTTTCTTTCTATAAAATCCATTTGGAGGCATTTTGAAACGATTCTGGGTGTTTGTGTGTGTGTGTGTGTGTGTGTGTAAAATAATTAAATATTTAGAATTTTAAAGAAGTTTAAAAAAGTCTCTGTGTGTGTGTTTGTGTGCGCGCGTGTGTGTGTGTGTGTCCAAGAATCGTTTCAAAATGCCTCAAATGGATTTTCTGTGAAGAAAATTATGGAAAATTTATAGTTTAAAAATTTTGGACCAATTGCAACAGTTTCACTTTTTGCGAAAATTTGCGAAGAATTAGAGTATTCAAAGGAGGCCAATATTTGTTTTTTGAGGTGAATTTCGTAACGTTTGGTCCTGTAGTTTCGAAGAAAATAATTTCGGACGGATTTTTTTCCCCTGGAGTATGTATACGTATTTCGAGAGTGGAGCATTAACTTTTTTCCCCTTTTTTTATTTTTTCTGGGTTAGTTACAAAAGTTCATAATTGAAAATAATGAACCATTATACATGGAAAACGATGGTGAGGTATCACTGACTCAGGTCTTGTTTCCAAAAAAAAAAAAAAAAAAAAAGATAAAAAATTAAAAAAAAAAATAAATAAATAAAATAAAATAAAATGCCACGGCGTTTCAAGGAGTTTGAGAGATAGTATGGCTGAGTTACCAGTTCTATTTTTTGGATTGCAGATCACAAAGGAGCTATTTCCCGCATCATGAACATTTTAAAAAACTCGATGTTTCCTGCTTAAGACGTACTTTTTTGCCCATAACTCGGTCCCCTGATGAATTCGCATCTCCTTCCTTTTCTGCACTCACATTCCACCCATGTATCAAAAGTTCAACTTCCTCCTGTCCCAAGATTGCATAAAACCATGCTATTATGGTTTGTTGGAAAAAGAGGTACATATTACAGTGCGTTTCAAATATCCTAGCTAAGTTGAAATAAATAAACTAAATAAATCGAAATTTAGTAATGCATTGAAAACTATGGAAAAATCATTCAAAAACTAAAAGTAGGAAAACATAAGGAGCCTTTGCTGTTCAGTTGACAAAACTGGTACTTGTATAATTACGTTGAATAAAATTTAAATGTAACTTGATCATAATTGGGTGATCACGATTAGTTGCGTGTAATGGATAAAATATATATTTTACGGTTTGTCTCGAGTAAAAAAAATAAAAAATAAAAAACAATTTTTTAAAAAAATAAATAAATAAAAAATACCGGAGGTACTAGGAAAGACCTCTAGCTATCAGCGTTACGTAGCCAACGAGCTGGTAAGGCCTTTTCGACGATTTCTAGACTTTAGCTCGTAACAGGCTGCTTGATGCGTAATAACATCCTTGTCGGAGCAATTAGCCGAAAAAGCTCAACATTTACTACCCTATTAGCGTTATAATTTAGGGATGAATAGTCCCACATAGATAAATTATTCATTAAAAAATGGAGTAGTCGGAAACCGGAGGGGGTTCCGGTAAAATTTATTGGCCTTTAAAACGGGGCTTTATCTCGCGAGAGCGCTAAGAGGCGCTAATAAAGGGTGTAAAGGGGTATCTTATCCTCCACAGTGGTGGAAAGAGATGGTCGCTTACCCCACGAAAGAGACAGTTTTCAAAGGAATAAGCTCCTCAAGTCAACCTCACCCACAAAACCTCTTAGTATCCGTAAGTGTCGGGCAACAAACTCCATGGTTCCCTTTGATTGTCTCTTCGGGGACTGCCGCTTGAAATGTATTTGGTGCGTTTCTGAAGCAAATGTCGATTTTCGGGATTCTTTAGGGCTCGTGCAAAGCCGAAATAAAGAGCACTCTATCGGCAAAACGCGGCGTAACGCGGTACTTATTTACGCTCAGTTGGTCCTCTGTCTCAAATTTTGTACTGCATATTTCTGCATATTCGAGCTATAGATGCATATTCGTGAAAAATTTCGAGATAATTTAGAGATAAAAAAGTTACGAAATAATAACCATGACCATTTTCAGAGAATGGGAGAAAATAAAAGTAACTACGAATGAGTGGTACTTTGGGAGAAAGAAAAACGTCGATAAAGGAACCTGTGGTCAAAGTGTTCCACGATTAAAGGACTGTCTTCCTATCAAAAGTAAATACTTCACCATTTTTATTTAACTCGGAAATCCATGCTCGAACTTTTGAACTACCTATAAGATGTAGGTACCTCTTTTTGGCATATTCAACAAAGTTTTATTGGTCTTCTGAGGACGTGAACTAGATATTCCTTTCTTACGTATTCATTTCTGTACACTCGGGCGTGGTTGACTCTTCCCCTACCACGGGCTTGTAGCCCATATTAGGGAATAATTTTCACTTTAATATATTTTCATGTTATAGGTTTACATGTATTTGTTATTACTCTATTTTTCAATTAGTACTTTTATCATATTATTATTGTTTAGTTACGAGAATATATTTTTGCAATTTTATATCATGGAAAAAAAAAAAAAATTATTAAAAAAAAATAATAGTAATCACATCCGACGACGTCCGACCCCGATAGTAGTCTTGTTTAAACAAGGCGTTCTATGTGCAAGTTTCGTCATCCTAATTTGGGAAGAACCCGCCATAAACGTTACCACAGACAGGCAGATATACATACGGACAGACAGACGGTCATTGTCGAAAAAATAACTTCAAATTCCGATTCTGCGCCCTCGAAACTCTGAAAACCCCATTTTGATACCGATGCATGCTGTTAATTTTCCTAGCTTGATGCAATGCACAGGGTTTTAGTATAATCAGCGGAGCCCGAAATCACATTTCTGATGAGCGAGCATCATGCATTTTCTGCATTGGGATGGCGTGAAACTTGGAATCAGAAGTGATGTTGGGAGAGACCCTCCTTCTATGGGAAATTTATTTAAATACCGCATTCGTCTCAACAGCCTCGTACACACCCGACCTTCCCGTGATTAAATTCACCGCTATGATTTATTAGATTGGAATAGCGCTTGTAATGTATGAATTTTTCATCAAGAATTTTATCGCTATTGGTCTAGACTTGACTGTTTAGTTACTAATTGATTTTTGCTATCAGCGTAAAATATTCTTCTATTAGAAAAAGTTCTCCGAAATTTGGAAAAACTTTAAATCACCGATATATCTGAAGGACGAGAGAAACCCACCTGTCCAACAAAGGCCCATGTGAATTTCGGGATCATAGGTCAATTAGAAATGAAAATAGCTAAAGCTCACTCAACTGGTCAGGGTAGGTAGTTTTGCACGGTGTGATTCCATTCTACCTTAACCTTCCGAATTTCAGCATCGTATGTGGATTACAACCGACGCTGCAAAGATATCGTTACACAAATGTTCAATGAACTCCATTCCGATGACATGTCCGTATCAAAATAGACACGGACATATTTAAGGAGGCTGTGCACAATGTAATTCTGCTCTACCAGTCCCACAGTGGCTCCTATTAAATTTCAGAATTGTAGGTAATTCAGACCGAAAATCATTGCATAGATCTCGTTACCTAAATTTTTACTGACCTCTAGTTCAAAAGCTTCTCCGTGTCAAAACATACACATAATTGAGAGGGAACTCTTAAAGCACACTCTGCTGATCAGGAAGGTTGTGCACTATGTAATTCTACTCTACCTGTCCCAGAGTGGCTCCTTTCAAATGTCAGAATTGTAGGTAATTCAAACCAACCAACGCTGTAGAGATCTCCTTACCCAAATTTTTACTGACCTTCAGTCCAAAGACATGTCCGAGTTAAAATATACACATAATTGAGAGGGGACTCTTTAAGCTCACTCAACTGATCAGGGAGGTAAGTGCGCTATGTAATTATACTCTACTTGTCCCAGAGAGGCTCTTTTCAAATTTCAGCAATGTAGGTAAATTCAAACCAACGTTGTAGAGATCTCGTTACCCAAATTTTTACTGACCTTCAGTCCAAAGACATGACCGTGTCAAAACATAAACATAATTGACACTCCACTGTTTCATCAGGTTGGGCTGTTCCTCGATGCTGCTAGTAAGGTATCTATAGGTTGGTCGTGATTTGGAAGGATTTGGCAAGGTACGGGTGTAATTCCAACGGGTACCGATTCGACTGGAAGTAAATGAAACTCAGTCCAAGTGTGCCCCCGCGACCTCAAGGAGGAGCATCACAGCGCGGCGCGTTCTCTGCTACAAGGTGTAATAGCCAGCCAATAGGAACGTGACCGCTCTCCTGGAAGAGAATGTAAGGTCAAAGGTGGACCACTGCACCCCACCACTGTCCGCTCTCCCACCTCTACCGACAGATAAATACAAAGCTTTACGGTCCAACAAACCCTGTGAAAAACAATAGGGTTCTTAACCTTTCACCAGGAGGCTGACGGCGTTTAAAATTTCTTCACTTCCATTGAAAACTGGTTCCGAAATCTTTTTTAGAGGCTTCGTATCTCATCTCGGATCTGCCCCACCCCCGCAGTCATCCCCAGGACCTAAACTCTCATATCCTGCTTTCCTAATTGAGTGGTGATTCTGAGCGAGGGGTTTTCTACGGTAATTGAAGAATAAAAGGCTTATATTAAGAGTTTGTTGTTAACCCCATTATCAATCATTGGAAACGTTTTGACTTAACATTTCGCAACGAAATGTCGGTTCTTCATATTCATTCGAGCACAAAGCATTGGAGCACTCAACAATGTTAGTACATTTAGTCAGTCAAAAAACAGGAAATTTCCAATTGAAAAACGTTGTCTCTGTTATGACTTGCGAACTCTATCGATGAGCCTTTAGACATTAGTTTCATAACGGTCGGGGATGAAGGGGGAGGGGGGGGGGGGCATGTCTTCTCACAGAAAGTTTGGTTGTTTAAACTAGGGGTATGAAGGTACATGAAGTGAAAAGTACCAATCTATCAATTTAGATGGAAAAACAAAGTTCCAGTCGTGCAGTATGATCGTATGAGCGAATGTTTATAAACTATAGTATTATATTACCCATATTACATTGTTTTGAAATCCGAATAATTTGAGTGCGAAGAATATGTTAATTACGCATTTTATGGCAAAAAAAAAAAGGTTTCTAAGTAATGATCGGTGATTCAAAGAAGATTGGAGTTTTTAGATTTCTTCAAATTCTATCAATTTCCAGCTAATATTATTGAAATCCAAGTACATTTTTCGGTATACTCATGGGCCGAAATTGTTTAATATTCTAGTGCATCGTTATATAACTTCTGGTGACTTAAATTCCACTTTACAGTGTAAATTCAATGATTTTTAGCCGTTTTCAGCCATTTTTAGTGATTTTGTTAGCACATTTTTTGAAACGACCTTTTTAATGTACTACCAAACTGCTGGCCAACAGCCTCATCCTTTTATTTAGAAACCCATTTTTAAATTTGGTCCGGTAATAGATAGATCTTACATACCGTGCAAAAAAGACGTATAATAAAAACATTTTGCAACCAACCAGCATCAAATGCCGAGGTTTGTTGACTGATCACCATTTTTGAAAATTGTTAACCTCAATAGGGTTTTCAGCAAAGAGCCGCCACCGTTTAGCACTGCTTAAAATCTGTCAGTCAACCTTCGAATTAAACAGGCGGTTCCTCAAGACCTTCAATATTTAGAAATGACTCTCAATATTTTCCACATAGAACATCAGATCATTTTAATAATTTTTGAATGTTTCATCGTGAGTTGACTTGGTAAGAAATCTGTAAAGGATGTTAGGTCGTTCGTTACTCTGATAATGGGTTCTACAATGTTAGCTACTTCCACAGAAAAAAGCCACGCGTCAGCTTAATGCAGGGTCTACAGAAAAATGATGCTATGAGGTGTCATAATGCCTGGAGAACATAAATCCATATTGGAAACCCCTGAATGAAGTTTTCACAATACGACGACTCTTGTTGGTACTCATGAAATCGATACCAACTGTTTGTTTACAATAGGAATTTGGCGTTCAAGAACGCGCAGAAGCCTAGTTGATCCTACCGCTACGAAATTATTGTAGAATCGCTTTCCAACCTTTATTCATCCTCCGATTTCGAACGATTTCCGGCCATTATATTGTGAGAAATGAGTGTTCCAGGAAATTCAGATTAATTTGCGCTCACACTATCCCATTGCTCTGACGGTAGGTAATGAAACCTACAGAGGACCCGTCAAGAGGCTAATCCGCAAAATCCTAGAATATGTAATCATATTGAACTGTAATTAACTACAGTTTTTCCTAAGACAAGGATTGATCAAAGACTGACACAAACCGAAATTGTTCAGAAAGCTATGAAACGCAAAATGCAAATGGGAATTTCGATTACATGGCACGAAGAAACTACAATGATGTGTCCATCCAAGATTCAGTGAAGATGGAGAATAGATTCGAAATTAACCACGATTCATGAAAGATTTGATTCTTCAAACGATTTCAGACTATTGCTGACTTCATAGTTCACTGCTTTGGTCCTCTGATTCGTAGTTACCACCATTGAAAATGCCTATATGCCGTTTTCATCTTTGACGACCGTGAATATGAAGCGCAGACAAAACGCTCGACGCAGAGGGGTATCTATCAGGAGAGGGACGGTTGGTTGTTTCTACCTGTATAATATTTATATTTGTAAGTAAAAACTTATCGAACACCTATCAACATCAATGTTTTTCGATGATCGTAACGCATTTCCGTTGTCCTACCGTCGTATATTGTTCACTGAATTAAAATTATTTCAATCTCTTCTCGTTGAACTTTACGTTCTGTTCGATTTCTGATTTTCCTTCTATGAGGGCTAAAAATGTAAATATTCATTATTTTGTTCCAGGTAAGTACTGCGCTATTTATACGGTGAACTCCGTGCATCACGTAAGCATCTCAGTCACTTATTATTATCATTATAGTGTAGTAATGTTGAAAATGGAGAGCAGTGCAGACCCACGCATTCATGTCTATGTATATATATATATATATATATATATATATATATATATATATATATATATATATATATATATATATATATATATAGCATGGAAGGGGATAAGTGACGAAAACAATTTTCTGGTAAACTACAGAGAAAATGATGTAAAACCCCGCAAGAAAAAGTCTTATCTCAATTTTTTCGAAATTTAGGTACGATCTTCTGTGTTTTTTTGATTAATTCAAATTCACTCTCATAAAATCACTCTTTTTCTACTTCTGGGTATCTTATTTCTATCTTCTTTCTCATTTTCGGATTCAACTATCAATTTTCTATAAGAAAAAATAGTTCTCATATTTATTTAACATCATTCTCACTCATTTATTAAAACAGAAACGTTAATTCTTTTAGAATTGGAAGTTTTAAAAAAATTTAAATTAGCCATTTCTTCAAATTGATTTTAGAGACCGTCTACTTCCACAAAAACTGCGCTATATAATTCTATTTCCAACGGTATAGTCAATTTAACTATTACTTTGCTAATTAGGGGGAAAAAATCATGTTTTAATGTTGGAAAATATGGTTTTCTCAATGAAATCGAAGGTTTTCTTGAAAAATAACCCTCTGTACCTACGATTTCGGTGTCGGTTTCGAAGCATTTTTTTCACGCATCGCTGAATCGAATGGAAACACTTGCACCTCTCCTACCCCGTAAGAACCGACACTGAAACAAAAAGACCCTATTTGCTTCCCCTGGCTTTTTTTTCCCCTTACGCTTGTGTGGTTTGTAACTCACAAATTTTTAGTTTATTTGTTATGCTCAATTGCGTGTGTTTTTAGGGGTAAAACTAATTAATTAAATGATTAATATTGAAAAGAAAGGAAAAATGGAAATAAAATACCCATAAGTTGAGAAATGCTGATTTTATGAGGTTAATTCAGGATTCATCGTTAAAAAAAAAAAAAAAAAAAAAAAAAAAAACGAAAAATAAAACGGGAAAAAAAAATCATAACTTGAACAGATCCGGGATAGGACATTTTTTTGTGGGGCCCCTGTCCATCCTGTATATATGAATGTAAAGAGTAAGGGGGAGATTAAACCTATTTCGCATATGTCAGAGTCATATTTTTTAAATGTCTGTTGTGAGCTCACTACTTTACTTACTTCGAAAATTGTCGGTCAAATCATTTCGCGGTGGTTAAACCGCATAGAACTTATACCCTGGATCAGGTTTGAACGTTTTTAAATAGCATATAATAAGCACTAGACTATCTGTGACCCTATCATATAAATTTTTGGATTACTCATGTGGTCATGAAGGCGGGTGTGCGGAATAGGAAATTTGAAATAATTAATATGATACAGGTATGAAACATTCTTTAATACATAGATACACATATACACAATGTTACCAACGTAGTTTGGATTTTACCTGTAATGTTGCTTCATTATGACACTTTCTGCCAATCCGTCGCTCTCAACTCCAGCAGAGTGAGGTATTACAGAACTAGGAAGTGGCGTGGGGGAGGAATAACCCTGGTTCCTTATCTGTTTGTTGGCTCCCTATAACTGCTCATCCACGCGTTGAAAATCGTGACTTGGGACGAAAGGGTGATTTGGAGCAGCAAGCAGTAGATGTCGTCCCGACTTCTAGATAGGTCAGGCTTTTCTTGGCTATCAGTGCCTAAAAGCCCTACGGCATTTAGGCGAGCGTTTCAACAGTTAGGATTCTATAGCTTTCAACTTCGATCTTAGATCGAAGCGCAATAGGTTTTTATTATTTTCCGAATGTGTTTCCTGTCGAAGTCAATTTGCGAAAATCCGAGTTCTGCGTTTCATATTTTCGGTTTGCTTGCAACAACTCTGTAATTTTGACACATAGACTGACCAACTTTGCCGGTATGATTAATTTATTCCACCTCATATCCAAATGTCAGGAACGCGTAACGATAAGAGGTTTGATTTGTAACCAAATTACGTGCACAGCAGCATGGAACCAAAATAGTCTCCTCCAATAAGTTCTAACATATGTAACTGATTTAAACACATATAATAAATTAGTGATCCCCTTATGCCACTCACTTAAGTGTTAAGGTAAAATATTGAATGCTTTTTTCATAATTAGGCAGATGGATTTAAAAAAAAAAAAAAATGATTTAGAAAATACTAAACAATAACAAACCAATGTGCCATGAATCCAATTTTGTTGTCTGTCAAATGACGTTCTAGCGGGATGGAGAGGATGTGCAGGAGCTAAGAGATATGAACTTGACCATAAGCTCTGTTTGCTGGTTTCATCCAGCTGACCCCTATATTTTCTCCATGTGTTTCTGAGGGTTCTAGGAATTCCCGTTAATAATTTCTATCGTGATTGGAGATTTGGCTTCAACAGGTGACGATAGGGAGACATTATTTAAAAAAGGATTTAGAGAGGGCTGGGCTACTTACTGCGCTAGGTAATATCGTACTTGTCTGAGGACCGTATGAGCTTGTGTACTAGTGCTCAAGGTCTTGGGAGCTACAAGCTGCTGTTGTTCCTCGATTGCTCGGTGAGTGGCCGTTAATGGGCAGGGGATTGTCTGCCTCTTCTGGTCCTGCTGCCCTCCAGCAATAGGTTAAGCAGGCGAGCAGCTCGAATGGTGCCACTCTTCTCCATTGGGCCGTAGTGTAATATTGTCATGTTGATGCTGGTATTTCCTCACCCAGATATAGGATCTCTGGGGTGAGAAATCAAGTTACCATTGCTGTGGGTTCCCAGTCTTACTTTGATGGTGGTATTTTAGCGTGCAACCCATTATAGGGTTTTTTGTTTTGATTTGGATGATGACTTTCTTACTCGGTGAGAAAGTAGTTTGTTAAGTGGATTGGGGTGTGATGAAATACAAATACAATGTTCCGTCAGTCTCCTGTTAAAAAAAAAAATTCACCTCAAGTAGACATATCATCATGTCCACTACAACTTTGGTTTCACTGAGTGGGGGGTTTAGGTAGAAGTTTGCCTTTTTCTTCAAGAAGATGTGCAAGGTTACTGAAATTCAATGATTCAGTTGATCACCTCCCGTTTTGGCCCCAGGGAATGCCAAGGCAGAAAACTGAGACGGACCGTTGTTTTGAGATAAACGAGCAACAGTACAAACACATCTGAATTGAAGGTCCCTAATACTAAAACTTGTTTTCTCCCTCAAAGTTTTACGAATCAATTTAACGTTTTACTATCTATATAGACACCATCGATCGTTCATTGCCGCAGCTAAGCTTTTTCTTTTTCTTCTTCCTGGGTAGTTTTGTTGTTTGAGCTATGCGGAAGACCTGTTCAGAATTATTCTTACTTATGTGTAAATCGTAGGTATGTAAGAGTGAATTTAGAAATCAGAATCTTCTTATTCAGGTGTTTTTGAATAAATCATAAGGTTCGAAAAAATGTGGCCGGAAGATTTCTCGTCTACGTCGCCTTCGGAATCTATGAGTTGGTATGGTGAAAAATTATTGTCATAGTCCAGGAGCCAAGGCCGAAAATATGTAGTAATTTCAGGTGAAGGTTTGAGATTAGATTTTGAAAATTTAGTCCGTTCTGAGTGAGAAAATCTTTGTCTGCCATTTAAAATTGGTGTAATACAGAATGGGGGCCTCTTGAAGATGGCTTAATTTGCCCATTATAGAGTTTTTCTCTAAAATTCCTAAGCCGTGCATCCTACAGAAATTTTTATACGAAGCAAAGTTGTAGAGCATACCAAAACCAAAACGACCAAATCAATTCGATCCCAAAACTTTGCATTATCACTTAAAAGTGGAAACAATCAAACAATTCAAGCAATTAAAAATCGGGCTAATTTTGGGCCAGACCTCCCCCCCCCCCCCCCCCTCCTATGAGACATTTGACCTTCGAAATCACTTAGTGGCGTTAATATTGGTCTGATTCCAGTCTGCCAAAGCTCATTCTATTCAAGATTAAATGCTTTCCAACGTTCGTATCGAGCTCATTTTAACTGAGACCCTTTTTACTTACAGCCGAACACATGGATTGTATGTCATTTTGCACATAAAGTTCGCAAAAGCGGCCTTATACTTTGTACTTTAATGGGAAACGGTCTGAGCAAAAACTTGCTCAGTATGAACTTTGGAAAGTATTTAACCCTGATTCGAATGAGGTTTGACAGAACAGAATCAGATCAATATTGAGGTCGCTAGGAGATTTTGAAAGGCAAAAATGTTGACGTGGGGAGGAGAGGACCCTCCTAAAATTAGCTCGATTTTCCATTGTGCGTAATTCCCTTATTGCGGGAGATAATTCATAGGTTTTGGGTTGAATCGCTTTAGTTTTTTTTCTCTACATCTTTGCTACGCATAAAAATTTCTGTAGGATGCACGGTTTAGAAATTATTAGGCAAAAACTTTGAAATTGGCAAATTAAGCCATTTTTATGAGGCCGCCATTTAGTATTCCACCAATTTCGAGATGGTAGACAAATATTTTCTCACGCAGAACGGACTAAATTCTCAAAATTTAATCTCAATCATTCTCCAGAAATTACTACCTGTTTTTGGTCCTGGCCCCTGGTCTCTCATGATGATTGCAGGCGTGCAGAAGTTATCTTGAGTCACCTCGGATGAAGGATGGGAAGCCTTTAGTTTTCGGAAGGGACTTGATATTTCGCTTTTGTATGTGATAGGATATTGAATTCATAGAGGGAGGGGAACATCCGGGCGAGCGGTGAGAGAGGGTGTAGTTGAATGAGCAAACTGGGAGGTCGAAAAATAAAGGATGGAAGTGTTGAACACAAGGCAGCCGCCCTTCCTTCCGTAAGACCCAAATCCTCCGGTCTATAGGGAACTTCACATTCCACTATGGCCGAACTGTGAGCAATCACTAATGTCGAGGATTACGGTCATCAGCACGCAGGAGGCTTGAGAGGGGTGCCAGCAGCCATTGTCGCAGTTGGAAACGAAGCTTTTATGCGACGTAAGTTTATGAACGCATCGTAATGACGGGTCTCAACGAAAAATACTGTTGCTTAAATAAACCGACTATTGTTATAATGTACGTGTTATATAGTTATTGTATCGCGACTCCTCATCCTTGAAAAGAGAGAACCCCTGCGAAAAATTTATACATTTTTGAGTAACGAAAGATTTTGAATAACACTCAGCGAACAAGTTGATAATGCGATTTTGATATGGCTGCTGCTAGTACTCATGTGTCAATAAAATGTTGTACTTACAATTATTCTTCAATCTTCAACTTTAGCTCTTGTCTTCGCTTGTTTAATTTTGTCTTAACGAATTTTCAAAGAAAAAATGAGCTATTTAAATGGCTTTAAGATTTTTAAAGTGGGTCGGAAGGGTCGGGAACCCCAAATCCGTTCGAAGAACACAATCCTAGATTTTAAACGTCGCATATATATATATATATATATATACGTTTATAGGGTGTATTGCCAAACGATAACTCCCTTTAAAAACGGCGTAAAAAATTCGTTCCAACACAGAAAACTCGTCTTGACAAAAGACAAGTCCAGTTTGTTGGCCAGTCTAATCGCACCGAAATTTCAGGCTAAAATTTACAATTTAATGACCCGAAAAATGCTTAAAAAATAGATTTTTTGACGAAAGGGCATGTAGGGTGTCACAGTCGAAGTTTTTTTCAATCACTCCCAGATCTCTAAGATTCAGAAGTGAGAAAAATCGGTTTTCTTCTGAAAAAATCCCATAGTTGACCAAATTTTTACAGTTGGTCTGTGGGGTGTCATAGTCAAAGTATTTTTAGAGCTGAGACGATTGCGACCAATCCCAGATTTTTAATATTCATGAATAAGTGAGAAAAATCGATTTTTATGTTAAAAAAAAAAAAAAAAAATCATAATTGACCAAATTTTTGAGATCTACTGCGTGTTCTAAAATTTTCTTTGCGATCTCATCTCACGGCTGTCCCCTCAGTTTTATTCAGGACATAGCTGGCTTCAATGATCAGTATTTAAGTGCCTAATTTAATGTTATCCACAACTTTTCTTTGAAATTTCGCTCTATTAGTCGTGCTGCATGACTGAGAGGTTTTTTTTCTACACACACGCTTGCGTTACCACCGATTGCGTTTCATTAACTTAATAAACTAGCTGCACGCCTAGGACAACACGACGTGCAGAAACTCCGAGTTACGTCAATGGACGAAAGTGAGAAGGTATAAATAAAAGTATCTAAATATTTGTGATTTCCTCTGATTGTTAAAATTCCTACCATCACGGGTTGTTGCGGTAGTTATAAAGTTAATGTTTATGACCTGAAATTGGGATAAAGCCCTTTTTAGAATCGCTAGATACCTGCTTTTAGCTCAAAATCCCTTCCACTTCCGTCATAAAATGGGAAGAATGAACTATGCGCGACTTGACAAATACGTACGGCAAGTTGGTAAATGTACATGTATGGTACGTAGTATAAATCATTTACAAACCAAATCACTTGCCACGGTTTTATGGAAATACCACTCAATGAATAAAACGAAATTTAATAAAGAATATCATTCGATGGTAATTTAACATTACATCTTTTTATTTTAATGGAAATATACAAAGTTCTTCACTAACTTCTGTTTTTGTCATAAATCAATTTACCTTCTTTTTCAAGCTAAATGAGTCATGCAAGCAAAACGTTTGAAGAACATTTGGAAAAATTGAATAAATATATATATATATATATATATATATATATATATATATATATATATATTCAATCTTTCCAAATATATATAGCAGATTATATTTAGGCTATTTGATTTACGGGGGAACATTGGGAAAGATGATTTATTAGTATTATCTTGAAATTTCGTTTTGTGGATTTCATGTTTTCGAATGCAGAGAGTCGACCATTTATCGGTGGCCGTTGAATTTCAAGCGGAACGTGTATGTACTACCATGAGCTTAGCCAACGTAATCCTTTGAAATTTCATCTAACCAGATCATAATTGTGGAATTTATGCTCATTCAAAGTTTGCATCTAGGCATAGTCTACTATTGATCAGTCATGATTGATAATAAAATCATTGAAAATCAGCTGACGTTGAGTCTTTAACCATCCTTTAGCGAAACCGGACTATCAAGTAAAAAAAAATGTTGATGGTTGAAATCTCTTCTTGCAATCAAATTGCTGTTGATCAATCCAAGCCGATTTTTATTAGGTACAATCTGAATTTTAATTCCTGGAAGTGGCACAAACAAAAAAAAAAAAAAAAAATTGTTTTGGAAATCCTGCATACAGAACAGAAATTGGTCAGATGAATCTAGAACGGATCCCGGCAAAATTTAAAATAAGGCATTGTGTACAATGCCAGTCGTTGTATACAATACCTGAATGGAGCAGGCAATGTGTAAAATAAATCTCATCCTTTACCTAGGTATTGTATGCAATGCTTGATCGTGCACTCGGCAATGTGTCCTTCAGATCAATCATTACCTGATCTGAGCACTTTATTTGGACATATAGGTCCGAATAATGAGTATAGTGTAGTGGTCTGGATGCTCGCAAGCTCGCATCTCAAAGATACATAACATCAAGTAGTCAACCCCTTAGTAACTGTTCAGATTAGTTAGACATATAGGTCAGAATGATGAGTATTTATACTTTGCCTAAATCAATGGTAGGCAATATATACACTGCCCAGGCATTCTGTACATTGCCTAGCCATTGTGTCTAAAGAGAGCTAAAAATTGAGAAATTCCATACTTTGCCTAAAAAGTGCTGGCATTGTATACAACGAGGCATTGTATATACCAGCGAACAATTTTGATTTTGGAGGAAACTCGAGTTTTATCACCTCACAAAAGTGAACACAACATTTACCGCCACCTTAGTAGACTCGCAAGTAAAATGTGTGAAATTAATATTAACAACATGAAAAATGAACAAAATAGTCTATCCGGCAGACTAAATATTAAGAAGTGTTTGATTTATGTAGGTCTGAGGCCGGTTCGTGTTCCCTATAGAATAGCAGCGTTTGTGTCTGTTAAGAGCTGTGTGGTCGCCAGGGGCTCATCCTTGCGGTTTTTGATCTTCCTTAAACAACTGATTACCCAGCCACAAGAATTCTCCACAGAGAAGCGTTCCTCGGTTGAAATATATCTCATAAAAATAAATTAGCTCGCGTATGTGTGTGCTATATAGTCGATGAAATGTTTTATTCCCACCTGAGTGATCAATAATCAATTATTTACTCTGCTTGCTCCTACTTATTCTACACTTACTCTTTTCTAGTATTGATTGTTGTCATCAAATTTTGTAAGATTCTGCCCTATATCGATATCGTCGCACCCTTAGACAAAATGAGGTCACCATAGCAGCACTTAATAATTCGCAAGTTGTTTGCAGTCTTGTTCTGGTGGAGGTAGGCTGTTGATAGTTGGCGCTGGAAAAAAAGCAGAGGTGAAAACATCAACTTGCTTTTTTTATTTTATCGTAAAGTTTTTCACAGAAATCACATTGGTCGTCAGTTAGTGCTGGTTTTATGGAGAAAACGCTTGCAAACGATGCACTGGATCCAATATTCTTTACTTTCGATGGAATGAATTGTAGTCCTCCTTGCAGCTTGCAAAAGTCGATTTCATTACTATCTCCAATGAAACGTAGGTAGTCAACTATGCATAAAATTGAGATCTATGCTCATTTAAAACTAATAAAAATTGGAAGTCAAAAAACAATTAAATTGTATATTGTCTACAAAACCTCATGGAAACAAGACTGCTTCCCTAAAATGAAATAATATTAAAAAAGTCGCAGTCATGCAGCATGATCGTATGAGCGAATTTTGTAGAGAGGGAATTATATTATGTTACAGTGTTTTGCAATTTGAGCACTTAGAAGGCAAAAAATTGTTAACCACCGACTTTAAGGCATATAAACTTGTTCTAAATAATAGTCTGCGATTCAAAATTGATCCTGGATTTTTAGCAATTTTTCAGTTTTTTACCTATTTTTCGGGAAATATTAATAAAATTTAAGTACATTTTTCTGCATGATTGCGTGCATATATTTTTCAATGTTCGCGTTCATTGTTGTTCAACTCCTATTTACTAAATTTTTTTTTTTTTTTTGGATTATTCTACCTCGTAATCCTACAAAATATATATAAATATATTAGTGTAGATCAAACTATACCTATAATCATCCAATAATATCACATTCAGCTTGTTAGAAGCTATAGAAAACATGCATCTTTCACCAGCCAACCTTCTCTCGGAATTAGCCCCTATCTCAGTTTTCTCGCCCTGTGACACTTGGAGTTTTTTTTCCCTCGAAGATCAAAATCTTCCTACTCCATCTTGTTCTAATGAACTCTATCGATCCAATAGGCAGAAACACGAGCAGCTGTGTCTTCTCCCAAAGGACCCACTGCGGCAGAATCAGCCTAAGACTTGTTTTTTTCACCCCCTATTGGAGCTACACCTTCCCTTCTAATTCGCCCTTCCTTTAAATAGAATTACGAGTCGCCCGCCGCCGCTGGCAAGGGTAATCGTAGCGTAGAGAATCAAGCTGGTAGAAACATGGACGTTCGAATTTGATCACCGGCTTGATTTATGGTCTCACAGTTTAAACTAAGTTATCAGTATTTGGGTAAAGAGCGCTTGTGTGAGCACGTATCGTTTGGTACGAGGCTTCAAACAGTTAAGCCAGCATGTAATCTAATTCCAAGGATGCGACCTTTGTTTTCCTACCTAAAGCCGACTTTTACCAATGTGAGTCCTTGTACCCCAATTTTGTGTCATTTGATCCCAGTGAACAGTAGGCATTATACATATAAAATAGATTCCGACTTGTGTGAGCCAACGGTAAGCAATTCCTGATAATCCTCTTGGTGCCTAGACCGTTTCGTAGTTCTCTGCCCCCGAGCTAATATTAGAGATCCACTCGTAACAATAATATGCATTGGTAAAAAAGACATGCTTACCTGCCCGATAATGTATAACATATACATATGAAAAGGCGTTGCACTCTGGGATTCGATTCAGAATGCCTCAAATAGGATTTTAACAAAGAAACTTTTCGAAAATTTTGATTTTAAAATACTTTGAGCCATTGCAATAGCTTCATTTTCTACGAAAATTTGTAATAAACATATGAATATGCCGACAAACACGGTATTACAGGACGCCCGACGAAACGACGAAAAAACGGGAACCCTGCTCTCGTGCACTTCGATTGTTGCTTAGCAGCTTAGTTTATATCGTTAGTGTGGGGCAATTTTATGAAGCAGCCGATGAGATATTCCACGATTAGACCCCCTTTTCACTGTCCTTTCAACCCGAATTTTCAGAATATTGTTCACTGATATTTATGTGTGCATTAAATTTATTTAAAATGTTTTCTTTTTTTTATTGTCCAAGTTCTTAGTCCCTTAGAGAGTTAACTGGCCGAAGTTCGGTCAGTTAATAGGTACTGAGTGGTTATGAGATTTGGCCGTTATCTTACCGGCGTATGAGGGTCGGAAAACATAAATCCCTCAAAAGGCCGTTCTAGCCTTAGGCTGAACGTACGTTAGAGTAGCTGAATGTTGGTAGACGTGGCCCTAAAGCGTGAAATTGCTGTTTTTAACAATACATACTTTATCCTACCTACAGCATCTCAGAATTGTGTGCCTTGGATCGCATATAATTTTATACAGTCGGCACATGCATATGAATTCCCTTCACCAAACCTTGACACTACGAAGGAACCATCTTGATTGCACCTCCAGTCAGCCAAACGGTTTGGGCTGATCGGAAGCTTAACCCCTCTCGAGATACTTTCCTGATTTTAATGATATTGACACGAGTTGCTCTTCAGATTCAGTGACTCTCACCCTCCTCATTATAATCTAAGGGTCTCTGTATGTAATAAAATGTTGAAATCTGACATCGTATGAATTTTTTTAAATCTAAACATGAATTCTCTAGTTTTGCTAACATACACTTGTTACTCTCCATATCGACTCAAAATCGAGTCAAAAAACTGTATTTTTTAGTTTTACAACCGTATCACGCTGTAGGTAAGCAGTGCTAAGTTCGTCATCGTAAAGCAGCAATATTGAGTGAGTGTTCAAGGCTTATTTTCTAATATGCTTCTTTCTAAAATATTATATATTCCACTCAATGATATACAAACAGAAATTGTTATTGGAGGTGCTCTCCGAATTCTATCATGTTTTAATCATCGATTCTAAATAGAATGAAAATTGAATGTGCCAGAATTCTACACTTGAGTTCATAAGCTGACTCCACGCTTTTGAAAGCCTGTTGTTATTAAATAAATGAACGAATGGAAAAATGTTGCCTATAATAGACTGCAATTGGTCTAGTAGTCGAAAATTTCGTTTGACTAGCTGTGGAAGTTGGTGGAAAAAGTTCCAGTCATACAGCATGATCGTATGAGCGAATTTTCTTAAATTACCTCTTATCTTATTATAATATGTTAAATTTTATTGAAATTGGAGCAATTTGAATACAGAGCAATTGTTAAAAACCAAACATATGGCAAAAAATCTCCTACTAAATAAAATTCGGTGAATCAAAACAGGTTTAGGATTTTTAGATTTGTTTGCAAATTTATGGATTTTTGAGCAGTAATAATGAAATTTAAGTATATTTTTCCACTTGATTTTGTGCGAATACACACAAACACACACACACACACATACATCGCAGCCTTTTTGAAAAATAGGCTTTTTACAATACGCCGCCTTTTCGTAATGAAAATGTTGGTATTTTGGTATTTGGTATGTTGGTATTTTGGTTGGTTGTTGGTATTTTTTAGCCTTTTTGTAAAGAAGCTGGAAGAGCTCAGCCTTTTTGTCAAATAGAATAGGTTGGTTTTGCAAAAACGCTAAGCTCTTCTACCTTCTTTACAAAAAGGCTAAAAAAAAAAACCAGGCTGATTGTCATTCCACCGTTTTTAAAACTAATAGTAGGATTATGGTAAAAAATCTGACACACACACACACACACACACACACATATATATATATATATATATATATATATATATATATATATATATATATATATATATATATATATATATATATATAATCACTTGGTAAGAAAAGAAAACAGAAAATAACAATACAAAACTATTTTTAATATTTTGGCTTCTGCCTTTTTCAAAACTACGAGAGAAAATGATTAATTTGGGCAGGAATTTTTGTAACTTTGGATATCGCTTCAACGTCTAATATTCAGTCCTGGAGGATCGTAGGCACCTAACACGTTGGTATGGGCTTTTTCCGATTGGTGAAACAATCTCTTGTTGTCGCTGGGCCTCATTTTTTTTTTTTTAAAGAGTTTAATGCCAAAACAATCATCAAAACTTGAATTATGCGTAATGGCATGTCGGCTTACAGGGAGATTATCTTCAGACCGAACCACGGATGCTCGATGGTTCTTCACCCTCAAGTTGAGGAGAGTTTTTTTTTCCCCACGTAAAAGTCAGGATACTCTTTACAAACCAACTCATACACACACATAGGTGTCTGACATTCTGCTAATCCTTTGCATGTGTATGAGTTGGGATTGTTCGGAGACTTGAAAACTTCTTCCTCAATAACTATAGGGCAAACTTTGCAGCGGCGCTTTTTACAGGGGTGTAATTCTTTGCTTGGAGCTGGTTCTGGTCTATCAGATCGCCGGTGTGTTAGGATATCTCCAAGTGAGGATGCCTAACGATAGGTGAGTGTGGATACTTCAGGAAAGACATTTCTTGTTATGGGGTGAGAGGATAAAATTGGGTGGAGATTTTTCAAAATTTTGTTTAGGCTCTCAATTCCAAAAAAGAATGTAGTTGTCAATTGGACCTTCTCACTTTTCTTGCGAATTGCCGGTCGGTAGCCTACATGAGGAGGGATAATCCTTTTCTTCACTAAATTTGCGGGATATCCTCTAGTGAGAAGTTTGTTGGATAAATCCTGCAGGTATTTCTCTTTTTCTCCCTGTTCACTACAGATCCGGTGTCCTCTTATAGACAGAGCTCTTGGAATTGATTGTTTTGTGTGGCGTGGGTGGCAGCTTTCGAAATGTAAACGTATAATTGATTGTTGGTAGGTTTGATGTGGACTGAAGTAGCAAGCCGGTGGTCAATCAGTTGGATGTTTATGTCGAGGAATGTGGCACTTGTTGTTGAATATGTCCATGTAAATTTGACAGTGAATTTCGAATTTAAATCATTTAGAAATTTTTCCAGTGCTTCCTTTCCGTGAGTCCAAATGAAGAATATGTCATCTATAAAAATTTTCCAAAGATGTGGTTTATGAGTTTGTGTCGAAATAAAGCTTTGTTCCAGATGTGCCATGAAGAGATTTGCATATGATGGAGCCATTCTGGTTCCCATCGCCGTACCTTTCACGAGACGAGAGGTTACATACTTCAGTTCTTGTAATTGGAGCTCCTTCAGTGTTCATACCACTTTGCACATCCACAGGAAGTTGGACAGTAGGAATTTCTGTATTGCTCCTAATTGTTGATGGTACTGTTGGTCGCCTTCTTGATGTAGAGATGTTTGTTGATTTGAAAACTTAGTGTGATTTCCTTCCCTACTTGTGGTAGGAGTAGGCAATGGTAGATTTTGAATGTAGGAATCAAGACCAGGAGCAGGTAAAGATACCCCATTTCTTAAATGGCTAATTTTCAATGTAGAGAGCTTTTGAAGATGGCGTTGTCGGTATAATATTAAAATATTATTGGCTTCAGCCAGGATGACATTTACTTTGCCTACAAGTCTTCGATTAATCCGAGAAACTATGTTCGTTAAGGGGATCAAATTTTCTGTCAAATATTTTTCTCGTAGAAACAAATACTGTTGTAAGACAAGATGAGCTAGCTGCAGTGAGGTGTGATGACCGAATCGAATTAGAGCATTGCGCATGGGAGGAGGAGCTGCATGCAGTGGCAACTTCACGCATAATCCATTCGGAACAACACCCATGTGTAAACACTGACTCAAAAATTCAATATGGCTTGTACAACGACTTTCCTGGAGAAGTATTGTATTTTTTGGAGCCAAACACTTACTGGATCCATCATGTAATTCTTGCACGTTGAATTGGATAAGAAGAATGATGAAAGTATTGTAGAGGAGAGTTTAACACAAATTTGATTACTTTTTAAAAAAGGTTGGTGCTATAGCACTTGATATATATCACTTGAAGAATGACTCTACAAGAGCTTCAATATAATCACTTGATTAAAAAAAAAAAAAAAAAAAAAAAAAAAAAAAAAAAAAAAAAAAAAAAAAAAAAACAGAAAATAACAATACAAAACTATTTTTAATATTTCGGCTTCTGCCTTTTTCAAAACTACGAGAGAAAATGATTAATTTGGGCTGTTTGCAACGTTGGCAAGGAATTTTCGTAACTTTGGATATCGCTTCAACGTCTAATATTCAGTCCTGGAGGATCGTAGGCACCTAACACGTTGCTATGGGCTTTTACCGATTGGTGAAGCGATCTCTTGTTGTCGTTGGGCCTCATTTTTTTCAAGAGCTTAATGCCAAAACAATCATCAAAACTTGAATTATGCGTAATGGCATGTCGGCTTACGGGGAGATCATCGTCAGACCGAACCACGGATGCTCGATGGTTGTTCACCCTCAAGTTGAGTAGAGTTTTTGCTTTCCCCACGTAAAAGGCAGGACACTCTTTACAAACCAACTCATGTACATATATATATATATATATATGAAAAAGCGTCTCTAGGATTCATCACTCAGTTTCAGAATGCATCAAAACGGATTTCAATGAAGAAATCTTTCAAATATTTAGATTTCAAAATTTTCCGAGCCATTGCAATAGTTCATTTTTCACGAATACCCTCGATTTCATAGAAAAAACCATGTTTTTCAACATACAAACATACTTTTCTCCTTTAATTAGTAAAGTAAAATAAAAATTAATTACACCGCTAGAAAGTTGAGATTTCGGGCAAGGTTTTCTTGCAATGCGTACGGTTTTTCACCGTTTTCATTAAATATTTAACGCACCTTGATAAAAAAGTAATTTTTAAAAAAGTAATTTTTCAAAAGTGAGAAATTCTTTCGTTTAGTCCATTTTTTCGCCTACGTGAACTACGTTAAAAAGAATCCAAATACATCGGAGAGATAGGAAAATTTAACGTTTTTTCCAACGATATGTCTATTTTCAAGTTTATATTGTAAGTTAGGGGAGGTATGGTCATTTTAGTAGTCTAAGGTCGAAAACACGAAACGAAACTTAGAAGTAGAAAAACTAAAAAAATCAAGGGTTTAAAAAAAATTGCACATAGAACAAAAAATATTTTGTTGGAAATTTGTTGTAGAATCGATCCCTAGGAAGTTAACAATCTTAAGTGTGAACACCCTGTCTAACAACAAAAACAGGAATAATAATATTCAATACCAATGGTTTTTATTACCAATATTCGCATGAATCTGTCACGAAACTGCGAACTATGATGTATAAGTGATAACTGACGTGATCATATCACAGCAAGAACCTCATTCATAATCACCCAGCACCCTATAGATTGGAGTTCAAAGCGACGCTCGGAAGGGTCCGTAGTCAATCCAGTTATGGTAATGAATCCGTCAATCACGATCGCCGGCTGCACAACACGAGCTACACGTAGCAAAATGGGGGGTGAGGGTCAGGATGCGTAAGGACGAGGAGAGACATTGTAAACATCAGGGGACGAAGGGTTAACGTGTGAAGTGATGGTAACAGAAATAATTCTGCCAAGTTGGGTGGGCAGTATAGTTTCCTTACATATTGTAACATGAACGTATAGACTTATATTAATCCAGCAGCAATTAATTTTATAGAGGAATGTCTAGGAGCTAAAGCGCACAATCCTTGAAAGTTTCATAAAAATCGGACCATTAATCTCGGGGTTATGTCTGTGTCGATCCATTCTTGTTTTGCGCATGCGCTATAGTTATTACTCTATCAATCGCAATACCTATAATTCGTAGAGAATATTCCCGGAACATATACCCATCTACTCCCAGAGTTTGAACGAAATCGGACCAATATTTGATCAGAAATAGACGTTATAATAAATGATCTGGTCTGTGCACATGTGCACAGACTGCTATTTATGTGTCGGAAATGAAAGTTAAAAGGAACCGTCTAGAAGCTATCCCTTAAAATCTCTGGAAATTTCATCAAAATCGTTCCATTAGACTCTGATTTCTGCCCGTGATAATCGATATTAATTTCGCGCATGCGCAATGACTCTACCAATCGTAATATAATTTATAGGGCATTTTCCTAGAACATATACCCAACCACCTACCGAGTTTGAACGAAATCGGAACAACAGCTGATGAAAAATCGACTTTATGAGAAATTCACGTTTGCGCATGTGCACAAGCTATTGTTTGACGGCATTGAAAATTATAGGGGACAGTTTTGGAGCTAACTCGCAAATTCCCTGAAAATTTCATTGGAGTCGGACTGAAACTTGGTGTAGTTTTGAGCATGCCAAGGATTTACCACAGATAGACAGACAGACACGGAACCAAAATTGATCAGCAAGCTCTGAAACGCAAAAAGCAAGTGGAAATTTTGATTTTGAAGGACAAAAATTTTTTCGACTTCTATCGCAAACACAAAGCTTCCATACCTCCGGTAGTGAGGAAGCAATATGCATACTTGGATGTGTATGTGTGAGAGGAATGGAACTTCATATGATCAGTCGAGACGCTAACAACATCGGCTACACCCCGCTTTTATGAAACTGTTATCATCCACTTTCCCAACTCGCTAAGTGTTTTTTTTTCCGTCTCACGTGAAGCGGATAAACGACCAATAATACCCTGACACCTGCTATCATTCCTGTCTAAGAATCAGGTGTGGGCGCATACTCGTGAAGTCTCCAATTCGGGAAGTAGAGGATCGTCACTTCTCTAAATATGGAGATAACCCGTTTTCGAAGGTTTCTTTGCGTGTATTTGGAATTATCCTGATAGAAAAGTTTTAAGTTCTTGACTGATACGGGAGTGATTACTAGAGTTATTTTACGATCAATGCAAGATGTTTAGATTAGGAACAAATGCGTATGATTTATTATGGTTTAGCCTATTCTATTATTAAATATGGTATTATATTATGGGGTGGAGCATGTAAATCGTACGTTAGTAAAGTGCAACGTATGCAATTTCAGTTGATTAAAATTATTCTAGGTAGAACGTCAAGGTACCCTTCTGCTGAACTATTCAAATATTTTGATGTTAAAACTATTAAATAAATTTTCATATTTCATTCTTGCATTCATGTATATAATACTGGAATCTGTGAGGAACATGTTTCTACATTTTTAAGCACAAGAAACTTCTCTAATTCGGGAATGGTTTTGCCAAGAGCTCATACAGATTTCTACAAGAGAAGTGCATATGCTCGTGTTTTAAAATTTCTGTTTGATAATAATATTAATTTGTCATACTTTCATAATTTGTCAAGTTTTAAGAAGGTAGTAAAATTGTACATTTAAGTTTAGTTAGCCTTCTTTTCAGTGAATTTTTGTTTTTCATGGAAATTTATTTCGAATTTAGTGTTTTAGTGCTTTAATTTTTTTTTTTTCTTTCAATAATTAGGCTTTCGAAAGTTTTTGTTATTTAGTCTTAATATATGACGACTATGCTTGGATTTGCGACTCCACCAGATAGCACAAGTTCTTAGGAACTTATTTTCTGGTGGGCGTCAGTTGATTTCTTATTTACCTATAAGTCGTACTGTTGACAATTTTCATTATAATTTTGGATTTGAATAATTGAAGCATTTCGTTTTTTTTTTTTTTTTTTTTTTCTTTTTTTTTTGTATAAATGTAGTCCACATGAATTATTTTGATGCCAGTAAATAAATAAAAAATAGATTATTTCTGCTGAAGAAAAGGAATGTGATCATGCTCGAGTGCGGGAGCTTATCTTGCCTGAGAATGGGTCTCCGTTCTACGTAGTCACAATAGGCGCATAGTGACAGTCCTATGTCTAGCTTGGATGGATTTCAACCGGTAATTTCTTAATCTCCTGGATAATTGCAATGGCTCGGAGAATTTTAAAATCATAATTTTTGAAAAATATCTTAATTGAAATCCGTTTTGAGGCATTCTGAAATGATTCCGTGTTTGCGCTTTTCATACTTATATGTGTATATGTATATATGTCATTCCAGACGATAACTTTCCTTAGGAATGAGGTAAAAATTCCGTTCTTGCGCCAAAAAATCAAGCTTTTCTAACGAAAGTATAAGTTCGATCCAGCACTTCTAGAGCGCATTAGATTGGTGAAATTTTGAAAATATGCCAAAAAAGTCACTGAAAATGCTAATAACGGCAAACACTCATTAAACTTATAATTTTAGCAGAATTTCAGTCAAATCAAAATTATGAACAATTAACTAGGACATTCAAAATTTTTGAACAAAATTATGCTGGAAAACGTACTTGAATTTCATTAATATTTGCCAAAAAAAAAAAAAAAAAAAAAAAAATCTCTAGAAACTGCCAAAAATCTAAAAATCCAAAATCTTTTTCGAATCCCCGAATTTTATTTAGAAGGAGTTTTTTTTTGCCATAAAATTGGTTTGTAACACATTCTTTGTGCTCAAATTTCAATACAATTTATCATATTATGGTATGATAGGTAATCTAAAAAAAATCGCTCATACGCTCATGCTGAATGACTAAAACTTTGGCGTGCAATATTTTAGTTCGTTCCGTTCAACTTAGAAAAAACTGAACTAGGTATAATAGTAATAATGTTTTGGGTCTAGCCTCCTCTAGTCTCAAAATTAGTTAATTACATTCAAGGCCTTCTACCGAAATTAAGTGAACAAAACAAAAGTGGAACTTTGCATTTTGGAAATGAGATAATGAGAAATTGCTTCCAAAGAAATCCGAAGCAAGCTGTCAAACATTTTTTCGTATGTTCAGACAATGGCAACAGAACAACTATAGCTGCAAAAAAGTCATGGAAAAAGTGTTAAGTAGAAAAAAAAATTTTTGGAAAAGTTTTACAAAATTCCATGAAATGCCACAACACTGACTATACATAAAATCTATTGTAACCTTTTTTAACACAAATATGAGTGAAATATACAATATAACTAATATTTTTTGGATGTATCTATAATTCTCCGTGTCATGAAATATATCAAGAAAAATAGCTACTCCACAATATTCATATTAACCACCTGTCATTTTTGATAGGTTTTAGTTGACTAGGAACATCTATGTCCAATTTTTTGCGCTGATTAGTACATTTTATTGATTGCAGAAACGAACAGCTGAATACTCGCCAACACATTTTCTACTTTGAATAGAATATGGGAAATATCTAGTGAAATAATTAATATTTAATTAATAATCAAATAATTTGGACTGCAAGCGCGTGGAGCGGCATCTTGAAATTTCTGAGACAATAGCTGACCGCTAGGGAGCGTAAATTTTGGCAAAATTGGAACATAGTAAAAATCTCCCAATAAACTACGACGATCGCATCAGCTGATACATTTCCGATGGAATTCTCTCTTCATAAAATAGAGTATATTATAACTCTTGTCACTTTTAGATGGACTCGTGAAGCGTAGGTATGTGTTTTATTTTATCTCATTAGTGTTCAGTTGATGGGTGACGACCACATTGTCGATATATATACTTAGATTCCGGTGTACTAAGTTTCACTTTTTTTTTTTTTTTTTTTTTTTTTTTTTTTTTTTGGGGAGTTAAGCTGGACGGAACTTTGGAGCACTACACGGATTCGCCTTTTGTGAACTATATGTATTATTCATGAACTTTATATTCTTGAAATTGCTTCATTCTAACTTTTAACTTCGATATCAGCTCTTAATTAATCCAGAGTATCTTGTGAATTGTGGGTGTTATATTTAATTAATTGATTCCTCCTTGGTCGGCATCTACGTCTGGGTGCCCGATCCGGTCAAGAAGACCAGTGACTATTCGCCTCAGCCTGATGAGGCCCATGTCCTGTTGGCTTCCAGGCTTCTACGTCTATGCAGTTGTCTTTCTCTCTTTCTTCAATTTACTATGTAAGTTTGGTTTCGATTCCAAAACATGATTGCATCTCACAACACACAGTTCCAATCAACGCACAAGAAATTTTCAAGTTGCTGGTTGACAAGCACATATTCTCAAGATAAAAAAGTAATACCTTCTCCGTTAGCCGTGCCGAGATCAGATTTGAGTGGTGAAAGAGCGGAGGATCGCTAGCTCTCTGTTCAAAACTGTACGGTGCTGTCAGATTGTATAGAAGATATAAATGAAATATAATAACCATCCGGCTAAGAAGATACCAAGTTATTGAAAAGAGAGGATATCCCAGATACGGAGGAATGCGAGAGCTTATAACGATCATTTCTAGGATCGCCGAGCACATACTGTTTTGAGGATGAGTAGGCTCAACTCGACCCCGAGCGGAAGGCTATTAAGACGTCGGAATCCCTGCGACCTACGATGAGTGTTGAGTTGCACCCTGGGCTCACAGTGAGCTGACAATGGACCCTTTTTTTACACCTATAAGAACTGAGGTTGAGTCAGAAGCTTAGATGTAAATCCCAAGCAGAAAGGTAGGGATGGTAAACGATTTATACGCTTCATATATGAGATTTCAACTTGACAATCCTTGATTCGTTCCTTTCCCAACGAGTTAGTTTGCTACGATATCTGATAAAATAGAGATTTACCCAAATTCGTCTACCAAGTTGCAAGTTGTATGAACAGTATGTAGCTTCCTCACTCATTGTAATATGGACATTATGATAGAATAAATTGGATGCAAAACGCGACAAAACTATTGAATGTACTTATTCTTCATTACTCATCAATATTTCTACAAATGGTCCACGATGACGGTGATGAATTTTATGAGGGACTTTAATAGGAGCTGGCCCGCTCGATTGTTGATAATGCCAAAAAATAACGGCGTTGAGTCTGCCATTGAATATAATGCTCTTGCATGCGCACACGCCAAGATAGAAATCTGAGGTCACGGACGTCCGGAAGCCACAACGATGCCACTTGTGGAAAACCTTCTACAAGCTATCCCGAACAATCTCCTACATTTTCATCAAATTTGACTTATTAGTTTAGGCGTTTTGTCGTTAAGAACGAATTCAACTAACACGCATGCGGAGTAGTCATAGGTGATACCATTATAATGGAATTCATGCGTCTGAGTCTTTCGTTCATTCACCCTCCAATTTAGACTGAAATCGAGCCATTAGAAATAGTTAGTAGTGAGTAGTGAGAAATAGTTAAGACGTGAATCTTGTTCGGCCGCGGCTGTAGTGTCATTGGCCTTCTTAGCCGGACTGTCTGGGGTGTTCGAGGGCAACAAATCCAATACATGGATTTAAAAAAAAAAAAAGGGTAAGTACTGTATGAATTACAGGGACGTCCCTACAGATTGATTTTATATAATTTTGGTGAGAATTAAAATTAGAGAAAGTAAAAGAAAAAAAAGTATCATGATTTCTCTAAAAACGGCTAAAAACTGCTAAACATCGTTAAATATACACAGTTTGGTAGAATATTGCTCAAATAATGTTTAATAACTATAAAATAGAACATTCAAAAATTTATGTACAAAATGATGCTAAAAAAAATGAACTTCAAATTCATTGAATTTTCTAAAAAAATCGATTAAAACTGCAAAAAAGCTAAAAATTCAAAGCCTCTATCAGAATAGGACATTATTATTTAGAATACATTTTTTGCAGTAAAATTGATACTTAACAACTTCCTTGCACTCAAAAAGCTCAAATTTAAAAACAATTTAACAGTATACCATACGATAATTTACAAAAATTCGCTCATACGATCATGCTGCATGACTAAAACTTTTTTGCTATTTTTAACGATTTTTTCAACACTTTTGTTCAAAATTTGACCAATTTAATGTGCTCAAAAAATTCTGGCCAACAAACTCGTCCTTTCGTTTGGAGAGCTTGATTTTTTGGCGCAAGAACGGAATTTTTATCTCAATCTTAAGGAGAGTTATCGCCTGGAAGGACACACACACACACACACACACACACACTACCTACTACCTTACGTACTTTTATATATATATATATATATATATATATATATATATATATATATATATATATATATATATATATATATATATATACAAACAAATGAAAAAGCATTAAACTCTAGGTTTCGTTTCAGAATGTCTGATTTCAATGGGAAAATTTTTCGAAAATTTGGATTTTAAAAATTTTGGAGCCATTGCAATAGCTTCATTTTCAACGAAAATTCGCTAAAATCATTGCTGTTACATAGAAAGATTTCAAGATCTCGATTTTTAAATATTTCAGCCCTTAGGTTCTACCCTTAAGTGTTGATCAAACGCGATGCCGATGTTACTGGCTCATCCCCGGCCCATAAATGATTTTTAAGCTGAAATTCTGGAAGTTTTTTCCAATATTTTTTCAGAAAAGCTTCGTATGGCGGACGGAGTTCCGCGGACGGACGGATTTTTTTTTAGTTCGATTTTTGGATTCTACCCATCTTGAAACGTAAACTAACAAATTTTGAGGAGGAGGGGGGGGGGGGGGGGGGTTGAAAATTTTTTCTTGGTCGATTACAAAGAAAGGTTCATTATTGAAAATAATAAACCAAAACAAAATATTAAGGTTCCAAAAGTTTGCTTCTTCAAAATCCGTTGTGTGTGTGTATGTCACTTTTTACATAATTTTGAAACTCGGAAATCGTACCAAAATGTTCCAGAACTGGTTTCTATCTTCGGAAAACACATTTTTCACAATTCCGTAGCTACTGCGATTGCTGTCAGTATCGTTATTGCAATTTTTTTAATATTCCCTCTCACCGCACATGGATAGGTACGGATCAACGTCAATCAACATCAATTTCATCAACGTCAGCAAACTTTTCATCGATGAATAGAGTTGTGAATGATCAGATTCCAATCAGAGTGAAGTAGGTTGACAAATCAAACACCTGTATTACAGTGTAGCGCGCGTGCGATACGCTGGAGCGGTTGCTATGAATAAATGAATACACGGACGACGAAACGAGCAGTTGAAGCTTTCCATCAACACTTAAACAAGGCGAACCATGTTGCCGAACTTGTTAATAATTCAAACCCCAAAATTACAGGCCATTGTTGGTAAAAGTCCCGCTTCGGTGGATGAGGCGCTCAATCACATATATTTTGCAAGAGCGAGCCTCTCTCTCTACAAACGCTGACCAAGGCAGTGTTCATATTATTTTCCATCTGATTCGATTTCAATCTGTTTCTCCAAGTTTGTTCCCGAACATTTAATGAAAATGATGTTCAAGTGTTGCAAACAACGCACCAACTTAGATACCGGCTATTCGCCTAGTTTCTAAAGTAGGTATCTGCCTACACGTTCGCACAGAGCATTAAAGTAGATAATATTAATATTCAAAATAGTGCATTCAATAAACGTGCGTAGGGCACATGAAATAATTAAGCTCATTAAAATTTTATCCGTAGTGAGGGGGGATGAGGCTTGTTCACGTAAAATTCGCGTTCTATTCCGACGGTGCTGGTGTTCACGGTAATTGCTATAATCAGTTTAGAAAATGGATATTAAAATCAACCTGCGATATTACGATCAGCTGTGTCATACAATATATTAATTCAACCATTTATATTTTTCTACAATCTGTGCTCTCAAAAAATTGTTGGATAATTTCATATGTATGTTTTTCATATGATTAATTTATTAAATACAGTGAAATACAGAAGTTGGCGGTGTTCAGAATGACGTCTCCACAGTTTTACAACTCTCAGTCAGGATCCAGCACGACAGACCACTTGTTCTTTTTATTCTTTTCTTCTTACAAATTACAGATGAAACTACTTGGAAAGAGCCAAAGCAATGAGAAACGCTGGCTCCTCCTTTTCTTTGAAATCACTAAACCGCTTCCACTAAAAAACAACTTCTCTTTTGAAACGATTGTGCACAGTGCCAGAGCTCCCTTTATGATCTCCGTTGTGAGGACGGATAGAAAAAGGTTGTTGAGGGGTGAGTGGAGGAAGGTTTGGCAGCGAGGTGGCGGAGGGGGGAGTCAGCTTTAAGCAGTTACGACAAATCTTTAGAAAGCTCCCTCTCTACCCAAGACCACAGCACAAAGAGCCTTATTACTACGTCTCACGATGAACGTTCTGAGAGCTTGAGCATAACGGGTAATAAATTATGTAGTAACACGGAGTGGATTGAAGGTTAAGAGATGAGGGAGGTCCACACATGACGTCAGGTACACGTCCATGGTTGGTACTAAAAACCATGAGGAGTTAGGTGGGAAAAAAAGAGAAGAAAAAATAAGTTACTTGTTCCTGCGACTACCTGGGTACCTACATATTTTTCATAGTTGTTTGTGAATTCTTCAAATGGTCATAAATATTCCAAAACTGTACAGTTGTTAAAATAATTTTGATTAGTTGCTGAAACTACATATGCAGCAAATGGAAGAAATCTCATTAAAGGGGACACATCCATTATTTCTAACATCTCTAAACAAGTATTTTTATAATAAAACTACAATTTTTAGTAAGCTTCAATCAATCATGGGCTAACATGAATCAAATAAAGCTCAGACAGCAACATACAGAAATTGATGTCAAACCACTGGCTTTCCTTAGGTTTATCCATAAGCCATACCAGAAGCTTTCCACACTTATCCTGATTATTGTACAAGCGCAGGAATTGGTATCAGGTTAGTGATAGACGCAAGTTATGTGAATCAGGTGCGTTTCTGTTGATTCATCTACCATTAGAAGGACTGTTAGTGTTGTGGATTCGATAAATTTAGTACTTCAGTTGATTGGTCCGCATCCTGAAGTGACGCTACCTGTAGGTTTGTTCGGACGGACCATTCTGAACGCAGCTCTCAAAACGGAGTTGTGAACAGAGTGGGATGAGAACCATTTCGAACCCCGTTCGGAACGTGTGACACTCCGAACGCGGTTCGATGATTCAGAACGGATAACTGTAATTTTCCATGACAATGCGTGGGAAATCGAGGATAAATTCAAATATGGCGGGCTTATCATGTCCCGAACCAACCGTTCTGAAGAAAATCCAGAACCGGTAGAACGGGTTCGGAACGGTTCGGTATGGTCTGTCCGCGTTCTGTGACTGTCCGAACGGCCAGAAAGAGGCGTGGCTTAGGTAGGACGGTTCCGAACGGTTCAGAATGTTCTGCCCGAACGAACGTTGTGAAGTTCCACGAATAAGGACCACACAAATCTATTAATTGTCGACGCCTGGAAAGCCTACGTCTTAGATCTGGAGGCGAAGAACCTATTTGCCCAAACGTTTACCTGGAAACTATAGAAGAAAAATAATCATTAGTAGTAACAACGACGTCATAAAAGTTGCCTATACACCTTGAAAATCAAATCTCCTACAGGCTACATAAAGCCAATTTCATCTGGCATGAGCAATGACAGAGTGAAGTCACTGGTTTACGTGGTGCCCTTCAGGACTTGTGCCTGTTACCCGTTCGTATTCCAACTTTCATGGAGGGACCGAATAGTTGATAACCGGGATGCTACTGGCCATACTTGACCTACTCATAGACACCTGCCTAGCACAGAGGGTTGATATGTTTAGCGTGGGAGGTGTGGGGGTCTATATCCTGCAGGACTGCCCAGAACGCTTTATGTAGACCAATCAAGGTCTAGTACTTGTTGTTGTGCCTGAGAACCGCTGAGCTCTACTACGAACTGTGATATCTGGTTGTGATTCATGTGCATCTAGTCATAGTAAAAAAAGTCCACTTCGCTGATTATATAGTAACATGTATTTAGTTATAAGCCTGTTCTTCATCTAGTCTTAGTTCTATTATTTCATTTCTGGAGTTTTCATCCGCTTTAGGAGTTAAAAAGAGGTCATCACTGTACCCCTCATTTTCTCCCTCCGATTCGTCAGTGCGTTCCATGATAGCACTCCGTTTAGTGATGGTGGACAACATGGCTCCCTTTAGAATGGTTGAGGTGCGACATAAATAACGGGAAGAAAAAACTTCACATGTATGGTTTAGTTAGCAGCATTTCGTGTTAAACAACTCTGTAATTCACTAAAAATCACTAATAAATTATGGAAACCTGTTTGAAAACAATATCATTGTTTTGTTCCTTGGGTATTGTTCAATTTAAGTTCATAAGCTGGTTACAAACTTTTCGTCAGATATAAGCAGTGTATAAACAATTAACTGACTCTACAGAAGCTGTTAGTAATAATGTTTGAGTGTTATGAGGATTACGGTTTTTGAAAGCCTTGGTTATCGTAAAGGGATATAGAATACTGAATAGATATGAAGATTGTGTGGATTTAAACGTGGTCTGTGGACGGGAATCGATTGCGAGGATTTGGTATATTGAAAAGAAAACAGTATTTTATCGAGTAGGTGATGGGGGTCCTGGAAAAACGTGAGAAGTACCCACCAGTATGGTTTGGACTGGGCGGAGGGGGGGAGAGGCTTAAAAGGTTTATCGAGAACGAAGAAAAACTATTTACCGCCGTCTAAGTGGGAATTTTCGATAGAAGGAAAGAAGGGGCGACGATCAGGTGGTCTCAAGGGGGTGGATGGAGGATTTAGAAGAACGGAAACCCTGCGTGTAGAAGTGAGATATATATAAAAAGAAAGATGTGAACCTCGAGGGCGAAACCGCTCAGTGAGCTAGGACGACCAAGAAAGGGTTCCGAGAGGGTGGTATATGTTGACAATAGCAATTATGGCACAAAAAGTGGGCAATCCATGTGACTGCGGGCCCTTGAGAGGCTCGTTCCCTGGGGGCATACCTAAAGTTTTTATGACGTCCACTGTCCGTTTTGTGCTGATTCTTCGAGTGGAGTGGAGACCCTAATAAAATTTTACACTCTTGGAACTTTGTGGCCGAGATGATCCTATTCTCACTCCTACAAGTCCCGGGATAACTGAATCTGTTCTAATCCGATTCAGAACCTTCGGCAATCCTCCACGGGCGACACATTTCGTCTCTGCCCATCTCGCCACGCTACCTGAATACGAAAACCCCATCAAATGGTCTGAAGATGTAATAGTTTTGGTTGTCTGGATTGCTTTTAATATATATGCTACCGTAAATACTCGAAATTCGTCAAAACCAGTTTCAACTAGCCAAAACTAGTGTAAGCTTGTCTACAAACACTGTTTAGAGAGATTTAACACAGATCAGTTTTTGCTTAGATCGGTGTCAAAAACACACAACATCAAGTAGTCAATCCCTTAGCAAAAATGCATGTGTGGCATGTATGTGCAAAAACTCCGATTATATTTTCGTATTATAAGAAAATATTTTCCATGTGTAATTTAAATTATTAATGTATCGCCGAAATGAATACATTCCGATTGACATTAATAACATATGGCTCAATCTTCAATTCGAGTAGTTAGATACATTTAAGAATTCTGCAAAAAGATGATTCAGCTGACGATTTTGTAGTTTCTGATTTAGAGTTTAAGCAATTTTTCAAAATTTTGTTTTGAAACTACTTTCCTACATTTGGGATGAAAATGAAGGAAAACCAATTGTTTGCGGGAACCTGTTTTTATACGTTCTCCAACGATTCCACTGTTTCAACATATTTCATTCGGACTCGTTTCAAATTACCTTACCTACTATTACAGTTAACCGATGAACAAAAACTCTGCTGATCGTGAGAGTTGCTCTTCAAAAGATTAAAATTAATTTTTCAATATCCCATCAGAGTTTTACGATCAAAATTGTTTCAAACCACAACGTAGTTTAAAGAGGGAAAACGCAAATTAAATTATTTTGTTGAATTGCATATTACTCTTCATTAGGGGGAGAATGATCCCCAACCCATCCTCTCTGGGAATTTCCGAGAACCCTTTGAATATGGTAGATATGCAGTGTTTCTGGTTCCAGAGAGGAAAGTACCAATATCATAAATTATATATGTATAATTGTATATATGTATAATATATGTAAATTGAATTATCTTGAAAATGTAGTACGACATTTCTCCTCAGATATTTCATATTAGAACTGTACGTTGAGTGACTCTTGATAATGATGTCTTGCGGGTAGCGGATTCACACGGTGGTTTTCTCAAAATCCCCAGTATATACGTGTAATGAATGACGAGGTTAGAGAGTAGAGTTGTCGTCAATATTTAGTAAATTGGTCATGGGGCACAGAGATACAATGAGCCTGAGGATGAACGCCTGGGTCTTCTGTTTCTTAAGCGCTGTTTCATCAAAAACTTATTTAAAGGAGTTTAACCCCATTAAAAATAATCTAGAGGATTAAACCTAGGTGTCTTTCACCTCGTTTATATCGTTCGAAATAACGGAGTTTCCTCAACGCAGATTGGACAAACTGTCTGACAAAAAGTTCGACAATTTGAAGCGCTGAGACAATAAATCCGCCACAACAACTCAACCACTACTCACCACTTGATCAGTCCCGCTTCCATTTTTAGCGAATTTTCTTAGAAAATAAAGCTATTGCAATGGCTCCAAAAATTTAAAAATAAAAATTTTCAAAAATTTTCTTTATCGAAATCTGTTTTGAAGCAATCTGAAATGATTCCTGGATTTTAACGCTTTTTTATATGTATATATATATATATATATATGTATGTATATATATATATATATGTATATATATGTGTGTGTGTGTGTGTGTGTGTGTGTGTGTCATTCCAGACGATAACTCTCGATAGAATTGAGATAAAAACTTCGTTCTTTCGCCAAAAAATCAAGCATTTCAAAAGGAAGGATGAGTTCGTTGGACAACAAGTTTTGAGCACATTAAATTGGTCAAATTTCGAAAAATGTACCCAAAAAATCACTAAAAATGGCTAAAAACGGCCAAAAATCGTTTTCTATTTTTCGGCAGAATTTTAGTCAAAACTACATTTTCAACGATTAACTAGGACATTAAAAATTTATGCTCAAAATTATGATGAAAAACGTACTTAAATGTCATTAAAATTTGCTAAAATATCTATAAAAACTGCAAAAAAATTTAAAAATCAAAAATCCCTTTTGAATCAGTGGAATTTTATTTAGAATAAGTTTGTTGCCATAAAATTGGTTTTTAACCATTTCTGTAGACTAAAATTGCTCCAATTTCAATGCAATTTAACATACTATAGTACTGGAACTTTGGTATTTTAATTACCTACCTACTATATAACGAATAATAAAATTACTTCAGTCTTTTGTCCGATAAATCGAGAAGTTTAGTATCCTTTCTAATCAATACCGTAAATACTATATACATAAGTACTCCTATTAGTTAGGAGTACCCTTTCTCCCACCATCATTATCATCATCTCTTGTCTTTGAGTTTGACTGCTAAACGGTGTCAGGCTGAATGTGATGAGGCTATTTCTTCTACAATCAAGTTCTTTCTATTGTTCTAATATAGAAAAAGTAACAACATGCTCGTATCAGCGAATTTTCCTAAATTATCGTACTTTATTGTTTCCTTGTTTTAAAAATTAAGGACTTGAGTAAGACAAAAAGTTACTAACTACAAATTATGTGGCAAAAACTAGTTCTGAATCAATTTCTGCGATTCCAAAGAGATTTTTGATTGATAGCTTTTTTGCAGTTTTTTTTTTAATTTGACCAATTTAATGGGCTCAAAATATCCTGGATAACGAATTCGTCTTTTCTTTTGGAAAGCTTGATTTTTTGGCGCAAGAAAGGAATTTGATTTTTTGAGATTCGAACTTTTGATTTTAAAATTTTTGGAGCTATTGCAGTAGCTTCATTTTTTACGGAAATTCCCTAAAAGTTTCGTTCCTCATTCTGTTGAGATCGACAAAGATATCATTTTATGAAGAAAAGGCATGTTGAATATTTGCCATCTTCCTGAGAGATACCTATCAACGAATACCTTTCACAAAAATATTAAGTAGGTATCTGCCTAGATGTTACCTTAGTTTTCAAACAATTGTGATTTATTTCAAGCGCCAACTCGCGCGAATTCATTTTTATAAGTTGTAATTACAGCCACTCACAAAAACTACTCGGCCCTATTCAAACTAACGGAGATTTATCAAGATTAGCTGGCCAGATTTTGGGAGCTTAAACTCAAGCCTCAGTAGGCGTTTATTGTGGTACAGTGCTCTGATGAAAGACAATAAACTGTAATCTCCGTTAATTTCTCATCTTTTCGAGATTAAACTTGCTTGAGTTTCTGGTTGAAGTGGGACTTAAGACATCTTTATCCCTTCATTTCTCGACGTTACAAGGAGAATTCCAAACGATGCGTATTGCGGTACTCTCATTGTCCTCTCTTCACATGCTCGTATCTAATTCAGAAACGACGTTCCTCTGAATATTCACTTCCAAGTTTACATCGAATATCGTCCTGAAATATTCGATGGTCATTGCAGTAGACTTCGGTTGCGCCTTTCGAATTCGGTTCAATTTTTCATGAGAACGTCCCAAGCCGTCGGCACAAATGTGCACTGTCCCGGTAGGTCTTTTCGTTTCCGGTGGTGTTGCATCATCGGGCCCTTTACTTTGCTACCATCTCGCCGTGTACGTTCTCCCCCATCACACTTCTCCCATCCCACTCTGTCCATGGCGCCCACTCCTGTTTTCATCATACACGCTCTTCCCTTTCTCCCTTTCCTGTTTCCCATCCATTCTTATTTTTACGACATTCAGCTGGTTCAGCTCAGTTGTGTTCTGGTAACTTTGTGTCTTGTAGTTTTAACCTGAAAATATCACGTCTCCAATTTACATCTCCCCCTCGCCACAATCATTTGGAGAACTCTTTGAATATCTGGTTCTATTCATCTTGAGTTCTCTGTCTCAACAATAGTTTATTATTACCATCATTTCCAATAGAAACCTCATTTTTGAAAATGTAACCTGTGTTTTGAGTTTTTGAACACTTACAGTTTATGTCCCATTCCCTATTATGTAAATTGGAAAAAATCTATATACGGCACTTCAGGATATGGTTTACTGTTGCCAATAATGAACCGTTGTAATGGTCCCGGAAAGAAATCGAATAAATTGGCCATATCTCAAAATTTTTTTCGGTTTATGTAACCAAAACGTTGAGTTTGTAGATTCAAAAAAACATATAGGAAAACAAACTTGGACCGCTTTATGCTGTCCGAAACTTTGTTCCTAAACTGCTGGACCGCAGAAGTTTACGAATTTCAGCTCTAAAATCACATGTGCCTGCCGAATCATCTTTTCGCTCAACCCTGTGCAGCAACGTTTCAGAGTAGAATTTCTCAAATATAATTGACTACTCGAGGACCGTTGAATGAAGAGCATTTGTTTTAGTTAAATTATAGATTTCGTTTCAATGATTCAACCGCCTATTCGTTGCTCAAAAATTAGCTTCCTACCACCTTCATTGCCCTATGGTGTGTCAAACCAATAAAGATTGTTTTAACAAGCAAAGTTGACCGTAGAATCAGCTGCGCAGCCATAAATCCGCTTGGAGACGCAATTGTCACTTCATTTCCTACTACCTCTGATTAATTTTTGTGATTTCTGCTTGTTAAATGTGGATCTGTTCGGATCAAAACATGTTCCATTTCGACGCAAGGAACAGAAAAATGGACTGAGTTGTTGTTTTCTAATTGATCGAGCGATTCGTCATCTTTCTCTGTTCCATTATTTGAACATACAATTTATCTTCACTTTTTGTTTTCGGGATAATTATCTATATAATTATATGTAATTTCATGTTTTCTTCATCTACATCTTGTCATGCGAATTAGGCTTACGTCCGTTGAGTTTGGATAAATTTAATAAATCAGTGAGTGTTACGAAGCATTTGAACCATCCATCCTACTGCTGATGGGGGTAAATTTCGTGAAAAGCAGTGGTTCTTCATATATAAACCGGTATACTGCATTAAGGGGCTATCAAAAACTAAAAATTATTAATTTTTGCGATATAACTTGTAGCGTTCTTATCTTGAAACGGGGTGATTTTGGAGACGGAAAAGTTTTGTGTGCGTTTGTAGTTAATTCAAGTTCAGATCTCCCAATCCACTATTAGCAGTTCAAGCTGGGAACTCTCTGTACGAACTACCAAGCGGAAGCTTTTGCTTTTTGCAGGCGCTTGGGTGGTTGTCTCGACAGATGGTGAATGGGCATCGATGGACTGCCGTGATTTATACTGACAGTCCAGTGTGTCTGACGATGCTGAATGATCGGCGCTATCACATACCTACTATCGAGGAAATAAGAGATCTTCTATGTGACCTGCGGCACCCGAGTGGCTGGAGAGTGGGGATTAAGTGGAATCAAGCACACTCTGGAACAGAAGGAAATGAAGAGACGAATAGACAGGCAAAAGAAGCTGCTTCAAGAGAGGATTTGCTGAACCGTTTTCTCTTGTTCCACAATCGAGAGTGGTGGCTGAAAGATGAGCAGAAAGTGTGGAGGAGTGAGAGCGAGTGTGGCGGGCTGTGACAGATGGAGACAGCACAAGGGTGTTCTTTTCCACAGTTGCCAGCCGACTGCGACTCGACCTGTCCATCAACTGGAGGTTGATGCTCTTGCTGAGTGGTCATGGAAGGACAAGGGTATATCAGCATCAGTTTGGTCTTCGGGACATCCCTCTATGTTCTTCCTCTAATACCACTCAGGATTGGAGGCACGTACTTTTTTATTGTGCTATTTTTGACCAGCAGTTTGCTCGACAGGAGCTCAGGTGTTTTTCTGGGTTCAGTAGATTACAACAGATTTTAAATTCAACTAATAATATTTCATCCAAGTGCTAAAATGAAATGTGTATAAATTACTGATATAAAGTATGACTTTTCTATGAAAATTCGTAAAAACTAAATCAATCCTGACATTTTATTTCTAATGTGTTGCAAATATATACATATATATATATATTTTTTTTTCTTCAATTATTATATTTTATCGCGGGCTGCAATGGTGTACTGGGGTTTGGGATATGACCGACACCCAGGCTGTGTCGGTCTGGGATGGTGGTATAGATGTCTGGAGAAATGCGGAAGTTCTGCGACGAGTTCAGAGGCTAATGTTGTTGAGGGTGATAAATGGCGTGAGATCAATCTCATTTCAAGCTCCTTGTATCATTTCTGGAGAGAAACCGATTGAGAAAGAAGCAAGGGAGATATTCGATATACAAATGATATTGGCAAGGGGGAGGAATAGATTGAGGCACGGATTGAGGGTTTTATTTTTTCCACGGATTCGGTCATAGAATGGTCTGAAACGGATTCGTATACGGATATTTTTCCCCCATGCTTGGGTTGTCCCACACCCCCTGGATTAATTCTAATAGGTCGTCTCTCTCTTGACGAAGCCTAGCTTTATAGGGACATCCTGAAAAGTGGTGATGGAAATAAAATTGTCTTCAGTCTTCGAATAGCCTTATAATAGAAGACAGCTGCATATAGGCTGTAGACTAGAAGGGGTTTTAAAACATGGTTGACGAACGAGAATACAACCTTGGAACGTGGGGATGGACATGGAGAGCAGACTGGGACAAGAGTAATGTTCAATTTGCCACTGGTGGTCAGGTGGGTTCCCATTATATTCACCTCCCCAATCGTAGATTAAAAATTGTAGATTTTACATCGTAAGGATAAACAAATTGTATAAAAAGAAAAAATAATGATAAAAATAAAAATCAAATTTCACTACAACTATCATTTACGTACCTTTCGGAGGAATCCGTCGTCACTAGTAAGTCTAGTACTGGGGGCGAGCACTTTCGATGCAAAGACATCATCATCTGATGTCGATCTTTCCATCGAAACCGCTCACCCGCGATACTCCACTTGCTAGAGACGTCGGATTCCTCCGAAAGGTACGTAAATATGATAATTTTACCAATACTACTAGCGGACATAACCCTTCAGATTTAATACCAAATTTTCACTAGTTTATTATTGTTGACCCTATTTTTCGCCATTCCTCGACGTTTGACTTAATTTAATTATTAGAAGACTTATCAGGAACCATCCCATATAATGTGTTGTTAATGCGATTGAATAGATTTAGAACGTAGGTACCTGATCGGATATTGACTAAATAAATTCGTCGATAACTTAATTTTTAGCGATTTTTTTTTAGAAAATGAAGCTATTGAATTGGGTCGGAAAATTCTTAAACGAAATCTATGAAAAATTTCTTCATTGAAATCCGTTTTGAGACATTCTGAAACGAATCCTAGAGTTTTACGACTTTACACACATATATGTATATACATATATATATATATATATATATATATATATATATATATATATATATATATATATATATATATATTTATTTATTTATTTATTTATTTATTTATGTGTCATTCCAGACGATAACTCTCCTTAGGATTGAGAAAAAAATTCCGTTCTTGCTCCAAAAAATCAAGTTTTCATAACAAAAGGATGAGTTTGTTGGCAACCGCTTTTTGAGTACTTTAAATTGGTCAAATTTTAAAAAATCACTAAAAATGGCTTAAAACGGCTACACATTGTCAAATTAATATTTTCTTAAGCAGAATTTTAGCCAAGATAAGTTTATCAACAATGAACTAGAACATTATAAAATTTACGCACAAAATTATGCAAAAAATGTGAAACATCAAAAACTCCCCAAAAAAGCTAAAATTTCCGAATCTTCTTTAAGTTGCAGAATATTATTTTGAACGAGTTTTGCTGCCATAAAATTATGCTCGAATTTTAAAACAGTAGAACAAAATTCTAAACAATGTATTCTAAAACAATATGTTTTATCATATAATATAATACGATTGTTTACGAAAATTCGCTCATACGCTGCATGACTGGAACTTTTTAAATGTTGGAGTCATCGTACTAAATTCGGCTAAAAGGGAGATGCTTTGCACATTCGATGTGCGATTATATCAACCATATTTCGTTAAATACCTACTTATTTGCTCAAGAATAACGATTGAAAGTTATTCGAGATATTTCCGGTTGAATGGAAACACTTTGTGAACTTTACTTCAGAAAGAGTGTGTAGTTGTGATTCTTCGTTTCCCTTAATCTTGAAGACCAGTCTTTTAGGGAGTGCCAAGTAGCCTCGTTCGCCCAACATCCTGTGGAGATTTCGCCAGCATCCTCCGCTTCGCTACCGACAATTTCTTACGTCGACGTGCACCGGACGTCGGTTTGCCTTCGCCTCCTCCCACGCCTCGAAAACTCCAATACGGGGGACGGGGCTCAAGAAACATGGCGATCTCAAATGAATTTCAAGTTGTACTTGGTGTGTCCTTCCCAGAAAGTAACAGAATGGAATGCAAATTATTTTTATCTGGAGGTTGAAACGGAAACAAGAAAAAACCTCTAAATAATTCAGCTCTGTGGATAGAAGCTAAGGTTGGTAGTCAACGAGTGGGATGAGAGAGTTACCTCACAGACCCACTCATGCCTCCGAAAGCAAACATTCAGGCCGAAAATTTAACATGTGATTACTGTTGGTCGGATATTATACAGTTTTATTAACTAACGGCTAAGGTCATGTAGTTGGCCTGAAAAAAAACTTTCAATAACACAGCCGTACTAAAAATAGATCCCGTGTCTGCTTTTTTGGCCATATTGCGTTAATGGTACCCCCCCTCCCCCTCCTCCTTTGGCGGGTGGTTTCTTTCAATTTAGCAATGTCTCGAAGTCGGACCTAATCGGGAAATGCCTCAAAAATGGACTACAGTTATCGCATTAACTACGTTTTGGTTCGATTTACTCATGAAAATTCCGTAACTGGAATTTTCTAGAACAGAAACCCGTACCTGGGCGTCAGATACGATTATTTTATTAGTATTCAGGTACAATTGTGACACTCTTGAAATTCCAGATAAGAATTTAATTCTTAGTATTTTAGGCCGTGGCTAGTATTTAGGGTTGTGGCGTCTGATACGATTTCAGAATCAGTGGCAGATACGATTTTTCTTTCCAGTATTTTGATCATACGAATGTATTTTCTCTTGTCAGATCAGATACGATTTTCGGAGGTTGGAAACCACGATTATTTCTCCTAGCATCCTGCATGTACAAGTAATAAATAATATAATAATTTTTTCATCATGTAGCGCGGTAATTATTTTGTATTAGAAAAAACGTATCAGTCTTACTTATCGCAAAACGAAAACTCGTATGTGCACCAGGTACGAGAAAATCGCCTAGTATGTTCTACATTTTTTTTTTTTTTTTTTTTTTTTTTTTTTTTTTTTTTTTTTTTTTTTTTTTGCAATTTTCTGACCAAAATAATGTTTTTTCAGCCACATCAGCGAGAAATTTTCTTTGGAATGAGTGCTTTCGGAGCTCAATACAACGTAAAATAGAGCTGATATCAGGAAATTTCAAATCAAAACCTAGAGACGCATTTTCCCAAAAGTAGGGTTTGGTCAGATACGGGATCTATTCTTAGTAAGACGGAATAGGGTATGCACCAAACCCACGTGCAAAAACATATTTATGGAACAGAAGTATATATGGTCATGTTTAGCTGTCAGTAATTCGTGATTGGTGGGTTTCAAGCTATCAGGATGTCACGTCATGGGAAAATTCTTGTTCCTGTGTTGGGTTTCCATATCCAAAAGCTAAGTTCATCGCCAAAGTCAGCACTCCATAAGGTTACGATAGACATCAGTATAAGAAAATATATAGGTATACTAGACGAAGAAGAAAGAATTGAAGAAAAAATCACCCAGTGGCAGCACCGATGAAAGAGCGAATTTTGAAAGAAAAGTTGTGGATAACATTTAATTAGGCAGTTAAATTCTTATCATTGAGGTCAACCATGTCCTGGATAAAACTGAGAGGACAGCCGTGTGGCAAGATCGAAATAAAATTTTAGGACATGCAACCGAACTCAAAATCTTCAAAATTCTAGTCAATTATGGGCATTTTCACCTCAAATTTTTAATCTCATAATTAAAAATTTACATTTTGGTAAGCTTTGTGCTGTGTGGAAATGTGTAAAAAAAAAAGCAATTCTGGTCGATTTGTCGGTGTTTTTCTAAGTTGGCGTTGCAAATATCAATAAATCATCATCATCACGAGATTCAGCACGAAAAAATGCCCCTACATCATGTACTACGTGTGCAATTGAATATCTTCAAAAACTCAGTATTTCACAATTTTTTTCAGGTTAGGAGAGGAACTGCGCATTTTTTTTGCCCGTCTGTGCGCAATAAAAAAATGAAGTGATGGTTCATTCCTTCATGAAATTTTACGTAGCATTCAAATCTGCAATAAAAAATGGGGGTTCTCATTATTTAAAAAAAAAAAAAACGAAGTTGATGTCAATTGCGCACGTTTGTGCAAGTTTGTAATGAACTATTTTGTCATTTTTGAAACCCTTAAAAAAAAAGTCAAGTTTGGGAAGAATTTTTTTGACCCATACCTAAATGACGATTTTAGGGGAGGACGTTTTTGGGTACACCTTGTACATGTATGAAAGAGCATAAAATATCGTTTCTGAATACATAAAAACTGGTTTCCACCACGAAAATGTCGAAAAAAGTTTATTTTAAAATTATTGATGGGGCCATTGCAATAGCTTCGTTTTTTACGGGAAAAAATCGCTATACTTTCATCTATTTGGTATGATGGGATAAACATTATTGAGTTTGAGACATCTATTATTCTCACGTTCTGACGAGATGGTTTCAATGAACATTCATTGTCCAACATATCTGGGTTGTTTTCAACAGGGTTTATCCCTTGGACGAGATGTATGCAATCAGGTTCAACAATAATGACCAACGAAGAACACAGTGATGGAGCCGAAGAGCTCGAACTGGGGCGGGTGTCTTCCCTAATAACGACCTCCATCACGAAATAAAACGAGACATATTGAGGTCAATATGGTATATTGTTTGGGATTACAATCCTGACGTGGGCTAATCTATTTGCATTTCACTGCTCCCCTCATGGAAGCTGTTATACGAAAGCAGAAGAAAGTCACGAAAGGAGCCTTATTATGGTAAGTGGCGAAGTTTTTTTGGGAAGACAGAGCCCTTATCATAATATCCTCATAATATCCAGTAAGCGAGAATCTCAAGTGGGGACTGAGGTTCGAAACGACTTGTGAAAAGCAGGTTGTGAAATAATCGATGTCATGCTTGAAGAAATCATGTATATCAAACGTGAAACAAAAGCACACTTCTGAACGAATTTTATTTGCCTTTAGACCTATAGATTCAGCAAAAGTACCGGTCATGCAACATGATAGTGTGAGCAAATCATCTTAACTTATCATATTATATTATGTTACATTGTTTTGGAATTCGAGAACTTTGAGTACAAAAAAATCATTCATCACCAATGACATTTTATTACCTTGTTATCTTTCTCAATGGAGCGAAGTACTTTTGGGACACGAAAAAAGGGCTAATTACGAGAGCAGGAGAGGATGCTCATGCTATAGTGGCGGCTATGGTGGGCAGCAATTTCGGGCATCACCCATTAGCGACTCCCAACTTCAAGAGACAAATAATGGGGCAGCAGAGACATCCTGGCTAGAAGAAAGGCACAAAGAATGTGCAGTTGGCAGTAAGAAACGTAATCTGAGGATCCTGGGCTACAACGTAAATGGATTGAAACAAAGTACGAACGTTCCTGGTTTTATTATGTTTTTGAATAAGCATGAAGTTTTTGTGTTTGTTGAGACCCATTTTACCGAGTATAAGTTTTCATTTTATATTGATAGGTTGGGGGATACGTTACTTCTTGGATACCAGCTAGTAAAACATCCAATTTTGGGAAAGCCAATGGAGGAATTGTGGTTGGCTACAAGCGAAATTTAGGTTGTAAACCACGTTTCTTAATGTTGAATGGAATATAGATTTTACAAATATAAAGAAAAGAATTAGTTAAAATAGTTCCTATGTATTTAAATTGCAAAACTTGGAAAGTGGATCTTGAAAAATTAATTGCAAACGCTCAATAGTGTGGAAGATAGAAACGTGAGTTTGGTAGGTGATGGAAATGCGCGAATCGGAAAGTGGCAGATAATGTCAGATGATATTGTGGAAGTAGGGGCAATGGATCTTCCTTATAAGTTCGGAAAAAGTGGTAAATGAAACTGGTAGGCAGTTTTTGGAGTTTTGCTCCGATTGGGATCTGGTGATAATGAATGGGCGTAGTGGTTCAGCTATGCAGGGAGCATACACAAAGGTAGGCTCACAGGGGTCGTCTGTACTAGACTTAGCATGTGTGTCATCTTCTCTCTTGGACCTTGTGGTGGATCCTTGTGGTAGTTCAAACATTCTCTGACCATCTGCCAATCGTATTGTCCATTGACTGTGAGGGGGAGGGGAGGTCAGATGAAGGTGCCGTAATGTCAAGACTTATATGGAGTAATAGAAACATTGAAGGATATAACAAAGCTCTGCTGGAGAGATTCTAGGGTTATAGCAATTTAATGGCTGATATTAACGATAAGCACTCACTTTCATAGTGGGAAGTATTTGGAAATCCATCCCCAAGGCACCTGGTTGGGCAATTAGAGGTAGAGGAAGAGGATTTGGCTGCGATGATGAAAAATAAGTGGCATGACTTTGAGTGTGAGGGCCTTAGGAACAAAAGTTTCGGGCTATTGAATAGCTACGGAAAACTGTAGTACATTAGTTAAGATGCATTAGTTAGCCCTCTGTATAAATTTGCTTGTAGAAATAAAGAAGAAGAGTTTTATGAAGAAATATGTAATAAATTTAATGACGTGAAGGATTCCAAACAGTTTTGGTCCCTTGTTTCAACATTTAGATTTAGTAAGAGTAGGGGATCAAGGAATAGCATAAGTGCTTCCATTTCAGTACTGTTTGCCACCGATAAGGTTAGAAAATCTTGATAGGCCGTTTAATCTGGGAGAATTGAAAATGGTGCTTGACAAAGCCAAAAATAATAAGGCTCCAGGTCCTGATACTGTCCCATATTAATATTATTATCTTTTTTTTATTGATGTTTTCAGATCGGGCATAGCACCCATTGGATTTAATGAATCTATAATTTTCCACATAGAGACCCCAAACAGACCTTGTGAGTATAGCTATGCTCAAAGATTACCTAGATACATATAGTATCTAGGTAATCTTTATTTCCCATTGTGTTTCCGTTACCCATAAACTCTCTCCATTAGAGGTGGTCCCCTAACCCACATGATGCTCTTTTTAATTACAACTTGCCTAAACTAAATGTTCCCGAAATTTATAAGTAAGGAAACATATCTTTGAATCAACTATACTACTTAATCCAACTAGTAAGTATTATTTTCCTAACTTATCTAAGTATTAGCTTAGTCGGCGTTGGTGCCTAAAATGTAATACATATTTAATATAAGATAACTATCCGAACTTACCATAGTACTCCTGATATATAATATAGATCTCTATAAGGCTGTGAAGCGAAAGCGCTGGACCATCCAATGAAGTTTATGAGGAATAGCACCTCCCCAACCAGTGTGCCTAATGGCTCTAACGACTGAATTTGGACATTCTATTTCTCTAGAGGCTTGTGGCTGTTCTTGAATCAATGTTGGATTTGAATGTTTAAAATCATTGAATAATATTATATTCTTTGTAATAAAGATGTGGAAATTGATGGTTTCATACACTGACAACAAGATGATAATCATCCGTTAACCTCTTAATTCCTCAAGGGTCGGGTAATTAGCTAATTACTTTGGTAATCAGATCGTAAGGTTTTGACGAACGAGTTAACCAACGACGGGTGTTCGTGAAAGAAAAATCGCTCTAATGTCAGATTAAGCTCAAACATAATGCCGCGTTGTCGCTCATTCATGATTAACTCAAACATTGAAAGGCTACTCTAATAATCTGAATAGTCGGTTACTAATATGGCAGCTGCTGATACATGAACTGTACAAATCCGAATCAGTGCTATGTGGAACGTCAAATTTTTAAAAATACTTCATAAAATGACCATAACTGACTTCGTCAATATGTGTTCTAAGCAACAATCATCATTCGAATGGATACGTATAGCGTTCACTTGTAATTTAACCAATGAAGAGGTTGATAAATTAATCATTCTAACCAAACTTCCTCCGAGGAAAAAAGAAATTATTTCCGTTGAATGATAATTAATAGTTTCAATAATTTTTTATACTTCTCCGACAGTTAGATTCTAACCAGAGGAAAATCTAACTTTCAACAATAAAGAAAAAGTAAAAGTTTTGACAAATTGTTCGACTTTGTCAAGAAATTCATGAAATTACCGGCAAATCATGATGTCAATCTAAAAACTGACGTTGCCATGTACTTCAGAGTCGAACAATAAACATTAATCATGTAGTAATTGAAAATTACAAAAAAAAAAACCTCATTTCCTCAGGTGTTGCGCATTTTGCGCACATTTTTGTGTAGGGAACTACTCACAATTTCAAGTGACGTGGCTCCAAAATCTGAATTCGTTTTTAAAAATCAAGATTCTCGTTTTAAAAAAGAAAGTTGGAGTAGTTGTGCAAGGTTGCAGAAAACTTTATAGTTTAATTTCTTTTGAAAAATTTAAGCAGGTTTACATTAAACTTTTTTGTTCCTTTTTTTAAACGAATTTTTGGAAAAAAAAGCTATTGAAATAGCTTCAAACATTTTGAAATGAAGTTATATTCAAAATTTTCTTCATGGGAATCAGGCATTCTGAAACGATTCCTGGATTTCATCGTTTTTTTTACATCTATGTATATATATATATATATATATATATATATATTTCCAGTTGATAACTCTCCTTAGGGTTCAGATAAAAAAATCCGTTCTTTCGCAAAAAAATCTAAAAATAGCAAAAACGGTTGAAAAACGTTTAATGTACCTATATATATTTTTTTTAGCAGAATTATAGTCAAATTAATTTTTCAACTATACATTAGAACATTTAAAAACTCATGAAAAAATTTTTGCAGAAAAATACGCCTAAATTCCAGTAAAATATGCTTAAAAAATGTATAAAACTGCAAAAGAAGCTATAAATCCAAAATTCCCTACAGAATATTATATTGTTATTTAGAATGGGTAGTTTTACCATAATATTGACAATTATCAATTTCGTTGCATTCAAAAAGCTTTAATTGCTACACAATTTGATATCATTTAATATTATAACATACGGAAATTCTCTCAAACGGTCATACTGTATGGCTGGAACTTTTTTTCTATTTCCATTTAATATGAGTGGAATAAGTGGTATAAACCCGTGCACCTATCTTATCATTCAAGACTATAGCATTTCATAGAATCGAGATGAAAAAAACCTGTTTTCCCCCACACACAAAATCAAGCATTCTAAAAGAAAGTATGAGATTTTTTATAATTTTATGAAACAGTCGAAATCACGACTGTAAAACTGGTAGCCTTTATTTTGCTGTTGTTGTCATCGCCATCTTCGAGAAATTTCTACAAGGAATGTGTATTTAATGATGTTTCCTGCAGGAAGTTTTGAAAAATAATGATAGAGATTAGGAATGGAGAGTAATTTCTTTCAATGACTCTTAATCTTGGCGAATCGCAAGTAGATTCCGGTCAGAAGCAACTGAGGAGGTCTTCAAATCCTGGGAGGTCGACTCTAATCTCCTGGAGACACGAGAGACAATAAAAAAGATGCTCTAAAAGTTGGTTGCTCTTAGCTTGGATTCCAAACAACAAATATCTCCAAGGCGCTGATGGAGGGAAAGGGAGTATGCCTAGGTACGGCCATCTAATCACCGCTCTGTTCCAACCACAGAACAAAAGTGGTCTGAGCTTCTAACCCATCAAGAGAGGTCAGCGTCCAAATAAATATCAAAACCTAGTCCTCTGTAGGACAACCACCGCCATCTTTGGTACCACTGCATCATGCAGCCATCTATGAGCTGGTATAGACGGAATGACGCGTCGGTGCACACCATTAGTAGTCTGGCTAACGGAAGAAACCTCATTTCTCGAGATCGACATTCTTGTTACCCCATCTTCCACCCAGGGGAGATATTTCAAGCCTGCGGTAATGACGGCAGAGGGAGATAGAATAAAGAGCAGTTCGACTAATTACACATTCCCTTCGTAACTTTTTACGGACCGTCCTCCCCCATTTCTCCAACGATACCCGATAAAGAACACAAAGTTTGTATAGAAATGTTGGGAAAGTCTTGACAATAGATTTATGTGCATCTTTAAACTCGGTGACCGCCAATTTAGGGATAATTTCCGACACCAGAAAATAATACGGTATTACCACCAAAAAACAAATGAAGACTGATTTCATCGTCATTCAATTCTATAATCTTGCTCTCCTAGTGTTTTATCCACATGAAAATTATTCCTCCAAGTTGGTTCACTTCGAGTACTCGTACATTGGCTTTACTTAGGACCTCAAATTCAAGTGTTCCACTTACGTAATACTTGCCTGAGCTTTCTGACAAGAATAATGCGGATTACCGATAACCGATTGTAAACATATTGGATTGTAATGCATGCATTATAGGACGACCCTATGAATGGATTGTATAACATTTTAGTGAGAATTAAAATAAGAGAGAACAAAAAAATATCGTGATTTCTCGGAATTACCATCCTCCCTTATTTACCCCCATTTGCCAATTTAGTTTGCATAGCTGGACATAATATGGATCGAACAAATAACAACAACAGTCACTGAAATGAGATGATTATACTAAAAATATCACGATTTATCGTTATTACCACCTCCATTCACTTCACCCCCTTCCATCATGAAATTTGAAGCTCCTGATATACCTACGTTCCAATCCAAAACTAGACCAAATTCATAGTTCAACAAAAAATGAATCAGAAAATCGGATGCAAATAGTTAAAACTTATTTATCATTGATTTATCAGTATTACCCCCCGCCATTCATCCTTCCCATGGTGAACTTTGAAACGCCTGTTCCAAAACTACATCGAACTCATAATGGTACAAAATAAGAATCACAAAAATCGGTCGAGATTTGTAAATTGGGTGGCGTTGACAAAATTTGTCGAAAAAACCACGTTTTTTTCGGCAGTATCCCCTCTATTCCCGTCTTCCATGATGGAATTCAAAATTTCCGGGGTTTATTGCACAACTAGCTAACATTGATATAGAACAAAGAAATAATGTTTAAAATGGGTCGAGAATCGAAGCTTGGGCAGCGTCCGCAAAATTTATCAGACACACACACATTTGTATGGGTTTTTTTTCTCTCATGCTTGGGTCGTTCCTCACCCCCCCTGGATCAATTCCAATAGGATTCCAATAGCTTCAGAAGGACGTCCTAAAAAGTATAAAAAGCTTGGTGCTAACTGACATTGACGCGTTTTTGAATATTCTCGTTTTATTCAAATACACATCATTATGCCGATATTAAGGTGCCCATTCTCTCGAAAGATTATCATCAACATTCAAGGGAAGACCACCTCCTGCACACCCTAACGATTTACTTCTATAATGAGGCTACCTCTCAGGTCGGATAACACAGATAAGTTCTTTCTATTGAAGGAGCTTCGAATAACCGTTGGCTGGCGAAGTAGCGACATCAGAAACAAGTGGATTCATTGCTTGAGTTAGCAATTTTCGTGAGGCATAAACCAATGCATAAAAGTACAAAAATTTGTACATAACAGGTCAACTGAGCTTAAGTCAATCTTCTATGCAAAGTCTGAAAAATGAAAGAAAACGGGTGAAGTATTAATTTGCCAAAAATGAAACTGATAGGGGCCCGTCTACACACTAGCCCGTACATTCCCTGAAAGTTTCATCCGAATCGGATGAAAACTGTGGAAAATAAGCTTGTTACAAGGATTTCACATTGGCGCATGCGCGGTAGCTATTAATGATACAGTCATGTTGGAATTGATATGGGATGATAAAATCGTCATCCCACAACTATCATCCGAATTTGAACGTGATCGGACGACTAGGGCATTTCGAAAATGATGCTTGCGCAGAGTGAAGTACTGAGTCAGGGAACTAATAGTTTTATAATCCAAGAATTCCTCTTCAATCCATTTTCGAAAAATGATTAGGGCCTTCCTGGAAGATACGTGGCTGCCCTGAAAATACCTCCTTTAATCCCACAATACATTCAACATCAGATATATCTCTTGGTTTGTACCACTTTCCTCAATAATATATAACTCGCTAGACAAATTCTCCACTAGAAACCCATAGAACTGAGTTTAAAGTACTTTAAACGACCGTTCAACTTTTAAGTAGAGCTTAGCTCTTATCACTATGAGCGCCGTTTAAGAACTTGCATACCTGGCATAAACTACATTCTCCGTTTAGATACCAGTTTAAACATTGAGTGAGGCTTAAACTGGTTCTATACCCCTGGCCCTTGGACACAGAGATTTAGTTAGACTTTGGAAAGTTCCTAGTAGATCCGTCGGTCTCAATACGGCGTGCGGTAACGAGAAACATTTACCGCACCTTAAAGTCACGTTAATTCCTTAACGGATCTAGTTGTAACGCTAAATCCATGGAAGGAGGAAATTACCCCTAGGAGGTTATTTGAGTCCAGGGAAGGAGGGAGGTTATTTTAGAAGATTACGTTTTTTACGGATGGCGATCCATTAACGTATCTGCTCGGAAGGACCGTAACTCATTGCGTCAGAGTTTCGGCGGATAACGTACAGAAGTTATTAGATTTACGCCACAGTGTCATCGAAACATAGAATCCTCTTCCTCGCTACCGACTGTAACGCGAAGAATAAATCAGTAGGACCTGTGTACGAGGTCGAAATAACTCTAGAAGTTGTAGAAAAAAATAAAATAGCTTCAGTATCAATAATGTCAGGTCTGATGTTAAAAGGCTAAGGTGCCTAAATCGTACGTCCTGCCCTAAATCACGCCGTCCAGTTCTTGTGATTCTTTAATTGTGTCATTTAACTTTCAAACATTATTTTATTCGTATACAATGTGCCTACAAAGAATGAGAATAAATCGAGGGGTCGATTTTAGATCCTATTTCTGATCGAAAGTTTCTACTTGAAATTTTTTTAAACGCTTAGCTTTCGAGTTGTTCTATTTAAGAGATGTTTTTCGTGTTTTGAACCTCATGAAATAAAAACGACCATAACTCCCCGTATGAAATTAGAATAACTGTACTCAAAAAGGAGTACACCGTTGGAAACAACGTTAAATTTCCTATCTATCTGCCTCCAAAACCAATATTTTTTTGAGCTCATTAAATACATAAAATAATAGGGTATAACGCAAAAAACTGAATCCGACTCTGAATTCGACTTTTTCCATTTGTCTTCCTTCTCTTAGTACAGACTATTTCGGAAATACGCTCTGCTGCGAAAACTTCCTCAGCATTTCAGCTTTCCAATGGTATAGTCAATTCTCCATAATCTGTTATAACCGAATTTGGTGCTTTAACTCACGAATTTTTATTTTATTTTTAATGCTCAATTTTATGTATTTATAAGGGTAAAACTAGTTAGTTAAAGTGTAAAACTTGGTTATAACCGAGTTGGGGAGACCTGAAAGAGTCCCCATTCGATTCAGCGTTAAAAAATACATAAAAACTGGCCCCAAACTCGTATTTTCATGGAAGGTCATTTTTCACGGAAACCATTGATTTCCTTAGAAAACCCTATTTTTAAATATTAAAGCAACATTACCTCCCCTAATTAGCAAAGTTAAAGTAAAATAGACAATACCGCTGAAAAACTAAGATTCTGCAAAAGTTTTCCCCGTGTAGTGCTTTTCCGAAATAGTCTATTTTAAGTGCAGAAAGATAAATGGAAAAAAGTCAAATTCTGAGAAATGTTCAAAATTTGCTTTGTATCCTCTTTATTTACGTTGAGTCGGCTCAAAGAATATTGGTTTGGCAAATGTGAGATATGAAATTCAACGCTTTTTCTAACGGTGTATTTATTATTGAGTTTACATTGATTAGAAAGGGAGTGGTGGCCGTTTTAATGTCATCTTTAAAATTGAATAACTCGAAAACAAAGCGTTAATATAAATAAATGAATAAAAAATCTCCAAAAAGAACTTTCTATCAGAAATGTGCTCTAAAATCGACTCCTTGATTTTTGTGTATCCTTAGCACAGACACCCTGTATATCGATGCAAAAATTAGCTGAAAGTGCAATCGGGTACGCCTTATGCCTACGTATAAAGAAAAACTATCAAATTCTTGAGTTTGTCTGCTTTTGTTTCAATCGACGTGCCAGTACGTTCAGCAAAATTCACTACAACATGGGTGGATACTGTTGTCACTTTTCATACGAATAAGTACCGATTGCATGTGAATTTGGTTTCAACATTTCTAATATATTGTGGGGATCGGCACCAATTTTTTGAGAGTAGAAAGAGCCCATGAAGGGAATAGTTGGACAGCTCCATTGTAAATAGACCTAGGAAGATCCTATTTGTGATTCTTTGTCAGAAAATCCCGTCAAAGGTTGCTGAGGGAAGAACTGCTTTATTGCTTGTTAACACTCCTTGTACCCTCAGGGTCACGCGCCCATTATATGAGAACATAGAGCGTGGGACAGAGAGCATGTTGTGGTTCCTTTTGGAGTGCTTTGGTGGGTGAAATATTTGACGGATCTACCTAGGATGGGGTCCGGTGGTCGTGAACGGCCTCAAAAGGCGGAACCAACGACCGAAAAATCAGCTGTTTGTGCGGTCATTTCTACGGCTATCGCTACGCGCTTGGGAAGGACCGTCATAAAAACCGAAGACGCCTGGCCCTCCCACGCGAAGTCGTAAAAAACGTCCCATCACCTTCGGAAAGAAATAAAAAAGGTATTGGCTATAGCTTAATTGACGAGCAGGGGCATTGGATCCCCTGAAATCTTCCCTTATCCATAATATACTCGAAATCATTATACCGGGCATAAATCCACGGAACTGATCCCTAGAAGTTACAAAATAAGATATACTATTATGAGTTTATATCGATATCCTATAAAAGCGCAAGTAAAGACTGAAG
>CM061051.1:25479891-25689891 GCA_030762985.1 Adelphocoris suturalis
TTAAAACGTGAACGCAGTACTTCTTTTGGTAGACTCGGAGAAAGCGCTTTCACTGAATAGTTTCGCTCCTCCTCCAAATGTTCCTTGCTTCTTCACGGCAGGGTGACTTGATTGTCAAATTTCATAATGTACATTCGCTATCCTATATAGTAAGTAATTTGAAACCTTATGGTTTTGTTAGATAATTCTTTATTGGACTATTCTACAATGAACTGGAACATAGAACATGGGTGGAATGAATAAATTGTAGAATATTAACTACAACCTGTTAAGTACCCACACACACATAGTAAGTAAAATTTCTGTTGAACGAAAAATTTAGGAATTTGTTTCAAGCAACTAAAGTGATTTCAGTGACACGAGTGATAAGATCAAACAAAAACTAACCGTGAAAAGATACTGAAAGTAACGTTGAACTAGGAGTAGGAGCCTTCCTTTCGAGCCAGTTATTTTCCAATAAAAAATTCTGCTTAGATAGCCACAAGAAAACTGCGTTTTCAATAAGTCTGGCGTGAGGACGAGTTAATTTCCCAACGATATCATCTTCATTTCAAAATGCTGGGAGGTCTGCAGTTTTGAAAAGACATCGAGCCCAGCAAAGAGCCTATCATTTACCACCTGATACGCGAACTTCAAGTTTTTATATTAATTCTGGAGTCGGCGAGAAGGAAAGGTTTCCATAGCTATACTCCCCCTCAGCCCTTAAGCCGGAGAATTCCTACAAGCTATTTCAAATGCAAATACTTTTTTCTTTCCCATACCCTCCATCTCCCGTCTAATAACAGATATATTTTATACAGTTTTAGTCCTCTTTTCGTTCTTACTCACTTTTTGTTAAGGGTAGGAAGCTTATTTGAATTTCAGTTTGACCGAATGATGCATTCTGAAGTTTTTCTTTTGGTACATTTGAAAAAAAAGGAAGTATGATAAATCGCAAGAAGAATAGTCGATGGTAGGATCTATTGTTGAGATGGGGTAGGTGAGGCCAGCGTATAGGTATGTATCACTGATACGAATGAACCCCATCTTCTCTTGAAACGTCAGATATTAAAGAATTTTCGATGAAAGGGAAACTTTCAATTGAATCCGCACATGTAGTCTTATCCTCGTGTTACTTTTCAGACGGATGAGACACAGACACACGTACACAAGTATAAGTCAAGACTCATAAGCTATGAACGTGTTGCATCGTTTCTCAAATGTTATTTCACACATTAGAATCTGTAAAACGTCGATATCCTACGAGTGATTCATCCTGTATCGACCGCCATTGTTAAGATAGAGGCTCATACAAATCATATCTTCAAAGACTGGGGTTCTGGGCAAAATTAAGGAAATTCACCTCTCTTCATCCTGTAGATTTTGAACACACACACATTTTTATTTTTATTTAATTTTTATTTTATTAGCGAATTTTTGGTAGAAAATGAAGCTATCGCGATGGCTCCAACAATTTAGAAATTGAAATTTTCGAAATTTTTCTTCTTTGAAATCCGTTTTGGGGCATTCTGAAACGAATCCTAGAGCTCAACACTTTTTCATATATGTATATGCAGTGTTTTATATACAGTGTTTTTGCTCGGTTTTTAAATAATTTTTTCTTTTTAATAGCGTTCTAAATACACATTTATAAAGTTCTATTCGATGGTGTGCCAACTCATTTCAGATGAAAGCCAGCTGAATAATGTTGGTTTCAAACCATGATCATTTCATGTTATATCATTTCGTGTTACGTTTGTGTTTGGTGGTAGTGCTTTCTTAAATACTCATTTACTTCCTTTGCAGTTTTTTAGATTGATTTCCGTGATTAGTCGGGGTGATTCCAACATACTTAAATCAAGTCTCGGTTACGTGACCCTCTTGCTGGCTGAACATTGCTTATAACGATGCTTGTTTTTTGAACCACTCATCTCTTCTGGTGGCTGGGTACAAATTACCAATTTGTACGGGACTAAGTGCAAAATTAATACCCATCTATCAGGACGTTGTTCCGAAAACAATTAATGATAATAAACTACCCAACTTGACTGAGTCTATAGTTTTTTGACAATTCAAAACTGACTTTCTGGGAAGTGTTTTGACGTGTAGGCTCACACATTCAAAAGCTTGTGGGTCGTTTACTTGAACTATTCCCTCAAAGCAATATTGTATAATGTGACAATCGGTGTTTTCTGTACACGATGCGGGCGCATCAGACTTCAGCTAAGACAAATGGTCCTATTCGGCCAGGAAGGGGGCAATAAATGCAGCGATCGGTACATCAAACCAATGTTCATTTAAAATGAATCAGTTCAATCAATATAAGAGATAATTCTTGTGTCAATGTCCATCTTTCTCACTTGAATTATTGTTGTTAACGCTCATTCTAGTGGAAGCAGTCAACATTAAAACGAGCATTCATCATTCTGTACCATGATGGATGCACATGTAATGATGCGATTATAAAACAATATAGATACTATGATTCATCAGGATTAGATACGTTATAAATCGAATATCATCAGGTCCAGCTGTGCATGAAACAATGATTTTTCTACTTATTTCTACGTTTCTTATTTCTACTTATTCTGCCTTTCTACTAATTTACAATTCTAGATGTTGAAATTTATTGGGTACCTACCCGAAATTGGATAAGATCGTTGAATCGTTGAAACGGGAATGCACAAAAAACGTGTTTGACGAAAACAAATAGAACAAAGAACCACTGCGAAGAAACCTAGTTTCATCACCGACACTCATGGATCAAAAACTGAATACCTACTCTATCCATCCTCAAAACATGACGTGTTTTTTGTTTTTATATATATATATATATATATATATATATATATATATATATATATATATATATATATATATATATATATATATATATATATATATATACACGCGAAACGTCGACAAAAACCCTGTGAGTTTATGTTTTTAATTTTCTATACCTATTTAATCCTACGGATTTCGTATATTAATTGCTATGCAATTCTTAGGCCGACCCCCAATAATTTTTTAAATGTCCACTTTTTGTGTAACGTTTTTTGTCCCGAGATGGGAAGCGAGAGGTCGTGGGTTCGAATCCCGGCCAGGCCTGAAATTTTTTTTTTTTTTTTTTTTTCTCGTGAGACGAATTGCATAGCAAATTATCCTCGTTTTCTACACAATAGAAAAGAGAAAAGATCCTGCGAGGCGCGAAGCGCCGAGTATAGATTAGGGGGGTCCAGGGGGGCGAAGCCCCCTGCGAGGCCCGAAGGGCCGAGTATATATATATGTATATATATATATATATATATATATATATATATATATATATATATATATGGAGGTTGGGTTGACCAAACTAGGCTTGAGTAGTTTTCTTTATGTTTTATTCAACATACTCCACAAAGTTTGTACCCAGGGGATGGGTACTAATCATGTGATAATAACAGTTGGTTGAAAGTGGTGGAAGGATTTTCACCGGGTAGATAAAACATTAGTTTTAAATGTAGGAACATATAAAACTTTAACAAACTTCGAATTAGACTAAGCATTACATGTATATATGTAATTGAAATTCAGGAATCGATTTAGAATTCTACGAACTGGATTATTGACTTACGAAGTATCTACTTCAACTAGGCTGGCATTTTTTTGTCAAGATGCGTGTGCATGTTTGTGTTCTGTGCTAAAGGCCGCAATTGAGGAGCTATCAACTTGAAATTTGGTAGGTATACTCTTTAGACATCCGGAATCAGCTGTATGGTTTTTAATGAAGATTCGACTACGATCTTTGTCAAATCAAACAAAAATCGAGTTTGCTATTGTTTTCAAACGTTTTTGCCACACAGAATCGACTGAAACCTCTATAAAAGCTTTGGGGGTTGTTCTTGACGACAATACGACGTCGTCATCAATGAAGTCAGTCATTGTCAAATAACCAGAAATCGAGTTTGGCATCGTTCTCAATAGTTTTCACCACGCAGAATCGATTGAAACCACTATAAAAGCTTTGGAAATTGTCTTTGACGACAGTTGAGGAGCTGACATCAGGAAAAGCAGTTAAGTCCAAAAATCAAATTTCATAGAAACTCCCTCTGAACTCTTATCAGATTTTTTTTGGGCATAATCTCTTCTCCATGCAAAGGTCACACATTTATTCAGGGTGCGATCTAGCAAGGACGGGAGGACCTAAGGCCGTTGGCGTGACTGTTTACTTGCACTTCGACGAAAAAAAATGTTCTTTCGATTTTAGAACTTAACTGCTTTTCCATGTCAGCTCCTCAATTGTCGTCAAATTAATCGGAAATCGAGTTTGGTGTCGCCTAATTGTTTCCGTCAAATTAAATCGCGAATATGAAGCAAAGTCGAGTACATTATACTACACTACCATAGTTTTTCAAACTTCGTGAGGGACCTGGTGAGCGGACTAACTAGTAATAGTGCACATTTTAGGAAAGTTATTTTAATTTTTATCTTGAAGCCATAGTATTAGCTGTATGGGGATCTTTTGTTTGTTGGTAAGATTTTGAGGTAAGATTAGGATTTAACGTACTTGATAATCTCGAATTTAAATTTTAAGCTTAAAAAAACATTTAGTTCGGGCAATGGAGCTGAGGGTCCCCCCCCCCCCCCCCGCCCCACGCTGGCGGGGGATGTGACGTCATGGGGCAAATGAATTTCAAGATCCGTTTTTTTGATCAGATACCCCTCATGTGGCACCTTTTAGGAAACCTGTCGCTCTGCTGATGTTCCTATTCAGCAAATAAAAAAATTATCATGAAAATTCCCCATTTATTACGAAAATTCGCTGAACTTCACTTCGCTAGTTCTAAAATGATGGTCAGGCGATCATACATTTATGCATAACGGCAATGCTATGGTATTTTTTTACATTACAGTGAAAGTAACCGTTTACTCGGAACATCCAAAGATCCTACTGATCCCTGGCTACAGGGCCTACTGACTTGATAATCCGTGTTCTGTTATTGCTTTATTTATATTCGGGTTGGACATATTAGGGTCAGACAATCGACGATAAATCACTGCGTTCCTATGGTAGGTCGAAAGACTAAACTACAGCGATGGGAATCCTCTCAGTCAGTTATGCTTATTATTTACATTAATTGGACGTGAAGTGGACTTTTTATCAGCTGTAGGTAGTAAAAACGACAAGTTCGGGGCCCCCAAACTTGAAGGAAGTCGAGTGAACAAATTAATAACCACCCCCTCCAGCCCGTTCCGTGCCTTTTCGTATGAATTAGTTCGTATGAATTAATAATATCCCCCCGAGGCCTCCTAGCCCGGCACTAAAGAGGCCCAGGACCCTTCCCTCAGGGCCAAAATCAATCATTGAACCCCACAAATCATTATTTTAGGGGGCGCCACTCCTCTAGTCTACACTACCCTTCCGCCTGAAGGCAATGTTTGTACTTCCTTGACACTGTCACAGCTCGGAGCTTCTCTCAACATTCCCGTCACCCGAATTATGGATCCCTACACCTAGTTTTTACACCGAGTCCGCGCTGCTTTGTGGGCTGTTTTGATGTATATCGCAGCTCTTGCCTATAAATTGTTTTTAGTTAGAACAGAGGTTGCCGGGCCCGCCTTCCCACTTTCCTTCCACCATTCTTCCTTTACGTTTCACAGGTTATAATAAAGATGTCAGCGTCAGAACGATGCTCAAGACAACGTCAGGTTAAAAGGCACCACTTAACTTTGAAAGCATTGTTCAAGTTGAAAGCATTTGATAGTGGGAGTATCCATAGATCATGATCTCCCTTTATGAATATGTTGAAGCCCGAACAAACAATGGAACGGTAATTGGAAAATTACCCATAGCATTAATAAAACTACTTATTATTACCCACCTACCCAGCAATGATCTCTTCCTTCTAGTAATCAATAAAGTTAACTATCTCAACCGCCCGAAGTGTATTATAGTGTCTGGAAATCGAGCATGACGGTTCAAGGATAGTTTCATAAGCAGTTACAACCTTGGAGAATCGTGGGTCATCGATTACTCCTATATTATAGATAGAAAAGTGCTCTTTTCGTTTGGAATTCAGCAGAGTGCGCTGGTGGATCACCTTCTTATGTGTGCTTATGAGATTTTTGATAATTATTGGTGTATATTTGGCGTTTTGTTTTATTGAAATTATTTAGAATTCCTTCGGAAAATATTTTTCTTCTTTCTTTAACGAATTCAAGGCATTAAGTCAAAGTTGAGTGGGCACTTCGTAGCTTCCTCACTTATTGTAACAAGGACGTGTAGAACCAGTTTTGTTACCAACTCACTCAATATTGATACAATATAGAATGAGAGATACAGAGAGGGGATAGGGAGGGAGGGAGGGAGGGAGAGAGAGAGGGAGTGAGAGAGAGAGACTACTATAATGGTGCATGAAGGTTAGTTGTTAATCACGGTTCCACCGTCTTTGGAGTAGTAATATTGAACTGATGATGATATCTGTTAACTCGATCAATTCCGGAAATTTTCTTCAACATTGACCAAAGATATCGGCGTTTGGCGGCTGACTACAATAATGTATAATATTATGTTGGCGCATGCTCAGCAACCATAGCTGATCCCTGAGCGTTGAAAGTCACAACCAATAACTTCGTCACCATCCTCCAGGACTACCATCCAAATTTTTTTTTTTTTCAATTGGCATTAGCCTTTAGCCACAGCCTACCATCAAATTTCGGGATCAATTATACAGGGTCATTGCCGCTAGTAATAAGAGGAAAATGATCATTCACATACCTCTCGGAAAAGACCGTCTTCACTAGCAAGTCGAGTACAGCGGGCGAGCGCTTTCGATGTAAGAATATTATCATCAGGCCGTCAAAAGAGTACCCGTCGAGTACTGTTTCTCAGCGATCGATATGTCCATCGTCCAACTCTTATCCGATTCTGAGCCAGTGGACAATCGGCGTTATGGTAAGATTTTTTATGGCCTATGCGATAAGCCATTGAGACCTTACTGTAAAATAACTTATGTTGGTATCACCTTAATGTAAATTTCATAAAAATGGACAAATAGTACTGGTGTATCGCCTCACAATGAAATTAATGTTTGCGCATGCGTACTAGACATAAGATGCGTACTTGACACAATAGACTGGCAACTGGCTTATAGTCCATCTCTAGAATTTTTAGGGCATTTGGTCCTTTAGATCCTGACAAAAAAGTGGTTCAGAACATCTACTTTTGCACGGGCAGCAAACGTCCAGTTTGTACGAAAATATTGTTGTATGAAAACTATAGGAAGCCTGCTCAATAGATGCTCATGGCGATCAACTAGAAATGTGATTGTGGGGTATATTTTAGATCATGTAACTGGAATTGAAGCAATATGGAATAGGTTAGTGTGAACTAAATCCAAATCCCACTACTTATATTCGGCTATTTGAATTATTGCGTAATAGAATTAATCCATTATTTTGTGACCACCTATACCATCGATGTAGGAATAGTTTGCTAATCACTTCTGAGCGATTGAACGCTAGCAGGTATTTTGAGGTAAACAGTTTTTGGTTCTCTGTAGGTCGGTAAACAAAATAGTAAATTGGTATGAGATTTTTGGAATTCTGCACGTAGATTATGAGCGGAAAAATGTTAACATGTATGATCTATACCACCCAACCGGCACAATTATGCGGTTCAACGACTAAATATGTTGGTAAATAAATTATTTCATTTGATTAATTTTGTATCCATCCAAAACGTCACTGTAACTACTACCGATGGTAATTTAAACGTATATTTAATTTGAACACGGGCTGTCATTAAGAGGTGTGAAATCTCGCATCGAATATGTCCAACCTGAACCCCAAGTTGATGCCATGACACCTGGATCACGCTTACTGTGCATCAAATATGATGGGGCTTTATTTTGAACGAAAAAAATAGGGCAATTGCGTTATAAAAAAAAAAAAAAACTGAATTCTCACCGACAACGTAGTTGTACTCAGTCATGCAGCATGGCTAGTAGAGCAAATATTCAAAGAAACGTTGCGAATAATACTGAGGTTTCAGCCATGTGACGAGATCGCAATGAAATTTCTAGGTGATTGATCGCACACGAGAATTTGGTAAATTATGGGCATTTTCACCTAAAAATCTATTTTTCTCACTTATAATGAATTTCAGAGATCTGGGAGTGGTCGCAATCGACTCAGCGCTGAATAATACTTCGACCCACATGCCCTATTGTCAATAATCCGATTTTTTAGCATTTTCGGGACTATAAATTGTAATTTTGAACCTGAAATTCTGGAGTGGCTGGCCAACGAACTCGACCTTTCTTTTGCCAAGATGGATTTTTCTGCGTTGGAACGTATTTTTACTCCGTATTTTAAGGGAGCTATAATCTAAAAATACACCCTGAATATATATATATATATATATATATATATATATATATATATATATATATATATATATATATATATATATATATATATATATATATATAATTCAGCGCTGTTGAAAATTGGATAAAATTCAAGTGTTCCTTTGTCAACTGTAGATAAAATAATAGGTAGGAACACATTTTTCTGTATCTCAAATTGTTTTTAGTTTAATTTTTAATTCGAAATCGGAAAGATGAGTGAGATAGAATTTTGTTGAATTGTCATCAGTCATCAAGATACTGTTTACTGTGAAAACTGTAGACTCAATGTGTAAAATACCTTCTATTAATTTCATTCCACATGGTATTTGCTATGAATGATATTTCCCACTCTACGTTCTCCATATTTTACCACTTCAAAACCACCTTTGAGATGGAGGAGATGTTAGCATATCACATATCGGTTGGATCTCGTTGCACTCCGTACGAATTTCAACATTGCGCTCTACGCGATACGTAGCAATTACACGCAACAATATTGTATTCCAAATATTGTAATCCCATACATGATCTAATAGGTAGCCACCATCGATTTATCATTTGTATTGCTGAAGATCCATACCCTTCTGTATTACCGCATCTCAGGAAACGAAGCGAGACGTTTGCACTTTGAAAAATCTGAGCGCCGTATTTGGTGTCTTCTCGAATTGCCCGTTTATTACGATTGGAGCTAACGAAAACAAGCAAACGGAAAGAAGTCTTGACTAGAGCTTGAACAAACAAACCTTCACGTGCGCCTCTTGAATTTCTCGAATTGGATTTTCCTCCATCGCATCAACTTGCTTTTTTTGTAATGAAGCGAACACAGACGTCCTAGATTCGCTTGTTTGCTCTTTATTTTTGATGTCGGCAATGTTTATGGCAAAAGTTCGAATTTTCTACGTTCTCTCAATCAAGCCTTGATGCTGAACCAACTCTTTGAGCTCTTCCAACTTTAGCTTTCATGGTAGGTCTTTTGGTAGGGTTTTAGAATCGAATCCTCTTTATTTAAGCAGTACCAGGAATCGCAGAATCAGTTTCAGCAATCAGAATCAGCATGGTTTTTTATTTGGGCAGGTGCAGTGAAACCCCAAACCTGAATCAGTATATTTATGTCATTGAGCATGTATTTGTTCAGAACTGCATAATCCACTGAACAAATTGTACTGTAATCATGAAAATCACAAATCATAACCCAGCAGATTTAATGCCGTACAAGCTTCGTTTTTCCCGTTAATGATAGAACTGGTGCATACGCAGTTGGTTATTTGGTCTATTCGCGTGTACACGGAAAGATTCACGAGAAGAACAAAAATACCCTAATAATGTAATGTGTATGTGTAATGTACGACTTTTTTGAAGAATATTCGTCGAGACGGTTCAAACATTCTTCAGCACGTGTCTTTCAAGTCAGCCGAACTTACTCCCCATTACGTTACATCATAGATCATAATTGCCGGCCTCGGTATAGTCGGCTCGGCCTATAATAAAGGTGAGCCCATTAATGGTCAATTGGGATGTTGCACCGCCGTTATCGGGATTAAAGACTTCATTACTTCCTCAGGCGTCCTCCGCATACGGTAACAGTGGCATCGCCAGAGGTGACTGTCAAGTAGCCCATTGAGAGTACGTGAGGTGGGAGACGAGCTCTCTTGTGTCGACGGGTTGCCTCTTGATTATGAGCTGACGATATGGAGTTTCGCCGTCCTCTTAATGAAGTACTAAATTTCGATAGTGTCATAGACCTTATTATATAAACACATTTCTCTTAGAAATCGGCAAAGTTTTTTTTTACGGTTTAAGATTCCAACAATACTAAAACCATAAATCGGAAATAATTTTCTGAAGCTATCTCCGACAGACGGCCTAATCAAACAACAATTATCCAAACAGAATGCAAAATTATGTAAAATTTGTTTCCCAACTCTATGGAGGGAAAAGTGATGATAATAATTTATAAGAACAAAAAAAAAAATAATAATAATAAACACCGAAATAAAATAGTTTTGTATCATGATAGTATGAGCGAATTTTTGTAAACAATGTATAATATTTATGATAATTTGTATTGTAATTTGAGCTCTTTAAGCGCAATGAAATTGTTAAATATAAACTTCATGTCAAAAAACTTGTCCTAAATAATGAGATATAATTTTTATCATTATTATTACTATTTATTTATTTTTTTTATGTTTGAGTCGATTGCAACCACTCCCAGATCTCCAAGATTTTTAAATAAGTGAGAAAAATTGATTTTTAGGTGAAATATGCCCACGATTGACCAAATTTTCGAACTTACTGCGTCTTCGAAAATTTTATTAGCGATCTCGTTACACGGCTGTCCCCTCATTTTTATTCAGGACATAGTTGGCCTCAATGATCAGTATTTAAGTACCTAATTAAATCTTATTCACAACTTTTCCTCGAATATTCACTCTATTAGTCATGCTGCATGACTGAGTACCTCCTTTTTTGATTTATCATTTCCAATAATATTGGTTTATTATTTCCAATAATAAGCCTATGTGATCGTGTAGCAAAAAATTTTTATAACCCCCCCTCAAGCTTTGTCAGTTTACGTTTCTAGGTGCGTAGAATCCAAATTTGAAATGTCCGTCCGCCGTTCGCCGTCCGGGCCATAAAAGGCCTTAGCATTTACTTAAAAAACTCGTTCTTTCGCACATAGACTCCATTTGGGGTCTAGTTGGCCCTAACGTTTAACCATTACGATCGCTTCACTCGCATAGATGCTTTACTCGCATAGAGGCCAAAAACGGGAGAAATAGTGTCTTTTTCGAGACTTTGAGTGTTAGACGTGTTAGACGCACGCTTGACACGCTTGGCAGGGGGTCACGGTGCGTGATGAGGGGGGTGAACGGGGGGTGGAGTGAGAGGAGGCGCCGCGGTACCTTGTGGTGGGTGGGGTGACCAGGAGCGTAGCAGTGAGGTGTAGGAGAATGGATATTATTTATTACTTTTACGTGTTATACCCATATAATACACCATGAGGTGGGTACAGCGTTCCTTCGAGGCATGAATATATGTTTTTTTCTAGGTCATATTTGTGTGTTAATACCAATGCTTTTCCTACGCATATTTAATAACATATCCTCTCGACTTTTCGTACGTACTTAGATAATGCTATTATTAAGGCAATAACTATTTGAATAGATAGGAGCTCAAATCGAGAAATATAAACATGCGTATATAATTATAGAAGTATAGGTTGTGGCAACTCGAAATAGGACACGCCGAGGAGTCTGGACGGGCCTTATGACGTACGCAAGCCAACTAAAACTACGATCATACTCAATTGAAAAAATAATGAACCTTTGTGAAATAATTTGCAGCGTTTTTTAATTTGTCCAATTAAATTTGCTCAAAAAGTGGTGGCCATCGAACTCATCCTTTCGTTTGGAAAGCTTGATTTTTTGGTGCAAGAACAGGGTTTTTTTAAATCTCAATTCTAAGGAGAGTTATCGTCTGGAAAGATGTACACACATTTATATATTATATATATATTTATATAAAAGTATATATATAAATATATGAAAAAGCGTTAAACTCCAGGCTCTAGGATTTGTTTCAGAATGCCCCAAAACGGATTTCAAAGAAGAAAGATTTCGAAAATGTTCATTTAATATTGTTGAAGCCACTGCAATAGCTTAATTTTCTTCAAGGATTCGCTAAAACGAGCTGGAATTTTGCTACACCTCCTTTGTGCTTACGCATAAGGAATTCCGTTATTGTGGATTTTCTAGAATCCGGGTATGTTTTCTGATGTAGCTGGTCGAGTTGATAGAAATGAAGGTACCGTCCGGTTACTGTTCGTCGGGAGGGCCGCATAGGATGTGGTGAAGGGTAAATAGAGTGACTGGCGATGGAGTGACATCTGTCACTCAGCGGCCTTATTAATCTCTCAACTTTCAGAGTCCCTTCCTTGTTTCCAATCATACTTCACATCTACAGTTTGGGAAACGCCTAGGGGGTCTGTGTGGCTCGGTAATTTACGTTGGTTCCAAATTCGTCTCGACCTGCCGAGATATGGAGCCATCGTCGTCGGCTAGGATTAACACGTAACATCTGCTTACCACCATCCTAGACGTCTTGCTTATAGTCTTTTGAAAGCTATTATGACATAACTAAAAATTTCACATTTTCGAGCATAGTCCTTTCTAACGTGGAATTTCGCTCCGAATCTACTGGTGCTGTTAGTTTTTCGGGTTTAACCGCTTGAAACGCTATCTCCAGATTCCTGATTATGGCACAACTGGAAATGAGAATGTTTTTTCTGACTCTTGGGAACCTAGGAGAATTTTTTTGTTGGTAGGGAAGGGGGGTTTTTAACCTAGGGGTTTCTTTTGTCGATGTGAAATCTATTAGTAGTGCCACTTCTTTTGTGGGTCAAAATGTCTGAAATTCGAAAACTTACACGTATTCAACTTGTTTAATTGCATTCAGTCACATTTGAATTCACCGTACTACCCAAATACCTAGCCGAAATATGCTAAGATTATTTATGTATACAAATGAATAAAAAGAATTAACTGTTTGCATGTATTTATTGTTTAGAAAGTTCATCCACTATATTGAGGGTCTCACTTTTGGATGCGCCATCGGCTAGAGTTCGATTCTACTACTAATTTTCAACAAAAATTTCTACATGGTACTTTTATTGAAAACACTCCCTAGGGATTTTATAACAAATTTTAAAGTTTTATGTTCGTGTTTTCGACCTTACGTCACGTACGAGTCACTCGTAAATTACCATCACTCCGTTAATTCATAAATTATTCTCAAATTTGAGATCACCGTTAGGAAAAGCATTAAATTTCGAATCTCCCAAGTTCAATTCAATTTTTAAAGATGTTATTCAAAGGTGAAAGTTCAACTCAATAAGTCACAGTTGAGGAAATTGGAAGTTGTCGACGGTTTTCAAACGCCTGATGTAAGTTCAAATGATTCTATCTGATTTTTCCGAATGGGCGAATCCTCAGGAGCACTGATCTCTCTCTGTGTTGATTTCAGCACTTGTCATAAAGGAATGTTTCTATCTGACGTGGGACCCAAGGCCACGCTTGAAACCTAAGGATCTTTCACAATGGGCACACTGGTGGGCATTTACCGGGGCGGTGATAGACTAGGATGGATATGATAAGGATGAGGAAGAGGATGACCGACGCCCGTGCCTGGGGCGACTTGAGTGCCTCCTCTAGGACGTACCCCCGTGTGCCAATGCTCCAGTGTGGCGGCGGTTAAGAGACTCATCTATATTACCTTCCATGACTGAGATTCATCAATGATGTATCGTAGTATCAGACGTTAAATCCTTCGAGCGTCATTTCCTCATGGCCTATTAGTCCGATCTAGCTCTAATATGAGGGGTATATCGAGGAAATGACAGTTTGATTACCCCATATGAGTTTCATCACGATCGTATCATTACCAGCTACTGCGCATGCTCCAACCTCGAATTCTCGTAACTAGCATGGCTACAGTTTTCATCTGATGTTGCTAAGAAACATTATACATACATGTTACTGATACTAGTAAGATATGTGCCACACTCGACTTCGCAGGCTATTTTGTTGCGAAATAGGGCTGTTTTTATGTTATCAAATGTTTCCTTCTTTTCATGTTCAACAAAACATCGCATGGAAGTAGTCTATAATGAAAAGCATGAAAAGAGTTGTGAACATACTATTCTGTACAGATAATTTTAGGCAGATTTTTGAATCATCTGCCCAAGTTTTTCAAACATATTGACCTAAGAGTGCGAATATATAAAACGTTGAAATTTATGAAATTGTGCTTAATGCTGTACTGAAGACAGTTCAACTATTCTAAATCACTTCTCTAAATCCCCAAGTATCAATATTTCCTGCTGAATATTTAGAATACACTTAGCGTAGAAAAGGTGTCGCAGTCAACATTCTGCAAACCAAAGCCAATTTGACGAGCATTTCTTATTTCAATACTCGTGCAAACAAGTGGTTAAGGCACGATTCTAACAAAGATTTGTAATTAGGTCATGCTGATGGAGTGGGAGTTTCAATATTGTCATGTACGTCTCTCATCGATTGTAGGGTCGCTCATGATTCGGAAAATTGGGATAAACAAAGTATGCTGATATTGCAGGCTGTTGAATTAGTAATTTGTGCATTTCGATATACGGAATCCGCAATGTGACTTGTGCTGTCAAGAGCTCTGTAGTTCCTTATGAAATTTCTGTATAAATGCGTTGTTATCAATGGTACGTAAAGCTATAAAGGTGTTGTATCATGGGTGTAAGTAAACGAGATGTCTGGGTGTGCTCACATGTCCTCACTAGGCAATGAATACAGATCAGGTCCGATTATCATGAGATTGTCTGGCCCGTGAGGTGGGTTAATAATGGAATGGAGGGAGGTCTTTTTAGTCAATGCGCGGCTCTATTAGTAGCTCTCGCACCCGCAGGTCTAATAGTAAGATAGTTCATAGATGAATACGTTGCTGGAGATGTTACTAGGCATAAAGTACCATGAATACGTTGCTGGAGATGTTACTAGGCATAAAGTGCCAATGTGAAAAGCCAATACCGGTAGGTAGCTTTATTGGGGTCCAAGCACAAAAGATTTTGTGAAACGAGTATAGACCGTTCTAGTTATTACATTACCTATGTTCTCATTGTTCGTTTACTATTTTGAATGACGAACCAATGTAATCAACCAAGTTTCTTTCTTAGCTTGAGCATAACCATGTACTGTTTGTCAGTTTATTTCTGTTTCAAAAAATCGCTTCATCATAAATACCCACTTTTTCGTTTTGGACTCTTAAAATTGTGTAAGGGCGCGAACGGTCGGACGTATATATCTGTGGTACCATTCGATTCAAAGAAATTAATATAAAATAAATTAATGAAATGCCTGTTTATTGGAAGTTTTCTTACACAGAAGTACTCACTCCTCGAATTTCACTTCTCAGAGGCTGATTGAAGGTGATGCCAATATATAAGAACCGTTGTCAGCCATAATGTGATGTTTTACCCAAATAGCTTATGCTAAGGTCCAGTAAGAAGGAAAAAATAAAACCGATACAGCGGCGTAACGCTTTTTAGTTCTAAGAATCCGAAAATCCTGCTCTACTGGAACATTTTTATGTTTGTTATTCCCCTAAATGAGACCTAAATTACAAACTTAATTAGTACAATATTAATAACATTCCACTTCCCCTATAATCTTACATTATTTCAAAATTATTGTAATATAGTTTACATTCCCTATAGGGGATAATGTGAAAATTTTTATTGCTCCACTGAAACCTGCCCCTGAAGTATACAGTTTTTAAAAATATAACGTTGTTTTAGACACTTATTCAATTGTCCAACAAAATGTATGTTACAAGGGGTATTGATGAGGGATAGACACTGATCTACGATGGTTGTGTAATAAAAGCTGATATCTGATGATAGGCAGCTTTTTTTTCGCAAGTTAATATAATTATAGGTATTCTTCTTTTTCCTGCCTTATAGCTACCTGATTTCCACGGCAATTCAGGCTGCGATGCGAGGCTTTCTTGTTTTTTCCGTTATCAACTTGTTTGTAAATGGTTCCATGCCTTCTCCTATTTTACCTATTCATGCGTCGTAATTAATGTCAACCTGTTAACGCATGAAGCCACAATCCCCGTTAGAATTCATGGGTCCTCTTTTAAAATTCCGCCTGATTCCAAGACGCACCTTACTTTATTCAAATTACTCTGATTTTGCTATTATTGGAATATTGTATCTAATACATACACATGAGCTTTGTGTCCCATGATGGGATGAAATCATTTAGGTTTATTATATCATGTCACAACTCGTTAGACGGACTTGACGCAAGAAAATTACGATGTTACTGGCCTTGCCGATCCTTTAGTGTTTACAAGGCTCGTATTTCCATTTCAGCTTAAATAATGTAAATACAGGCAGCACTACGGAATATATCAGCACATTTTCTTGAGCAACTATTCATATCCCGTTCTAACCCTTTGACTCTATATTTCATTGGTTTGGTCCCATGAACGCAAATGGTTGATCGATCAATTCAGAATATCTATAAATATATATTAGAGTAGGCACATCGAACGTTTGTTACAAATAATAATAGGTTAAAGCATCACATCAAACATTGGAGGATGCTAAGCTCTAGATTCAAACCTCAAATAAATCTGAAAGTTGAGTTCAAATCGTAATCGAAAATTCAATTCTTTGCTTTGTTTACGTTAGTTCTGAGTAATGTGTGGGTCAACTTAGATTTTTCTCATATTGCAATATATTTTTCTGTCGGTTAATAGTAACAGGAAAACACAACAAATCATTGCCGGAAAGCAGATACATTGAGCAAGCGATCGTCATGCGGAGACCAACAAACTAATCCAGATCAATAAACTTTACAAATCATTCTGATCTATTTGTCCAACTAATCTATGTTTGATAATACCTGCTTTCCGGCAAAAATTTGTTGTGTTTTCCTGTTACTATTTCCCCTGGAAAGTAATATTCTAACTTATCATCAACAAACGGAAAGGGTAATGAAAGGTATCAATACATTTTATAATTCCGTTTTATTTCTTCCTGAAATCAAGCCATAAAATCTAAAACTTTTGATTATTGCGCCCGATCATTTCCTTGGATTATTCCATAACCGTTTCAGGTTTTATCATAACCTAATTGATTGGACCTCTTCGTTCGGCGTTGCACATGCTAACGTCATAACCGTTGGCGAACTAGTCGGATCGGTTGCGTAGCTCAATGATTTACAAGTTACATCAATAAAAGCTACAAACATGATGTTGGGGTATCTTGATCTTCGAATCGGCTTGAGATTGAGCCATTCATTAGAAGAGGTATAGAGTTATGACATTGCAGGAGCCGTGAGTGAAGGGAAGGAATCTTTGTGAGGCGTAGGAGGGGGGCGAGGTCTTGAAGAAGAATCTTTGTTTTCTGCTATCTATCTCTAATAACATATCCACTTTTTTTTTGCCAGCGATGGAGGCAACATTGTGAATCATCCCTCAATTACAAAGGTATTTTCGCTAGGTAATTGTAAATAAGAGTTTACTGAATCATCGGCTTAATCCACAAAAAGTGTGGCTTGCATATTTTCTGTCTGGCGCAACGGTATATTCATATCGCCTTCACTTTTCAGTTGATATCCAGTTCAAACTTTGATTCATTTTCTTAGAAAGTCCCTTTAGAAATTCATTCAATCCATGTTTGAAGATACTAACAAGAAACAATCTAAGTTCGTAGCGAAATTAAGAAATAAATTAAGAGATGTCTGTTCAGTTGGCTTTGGTGGTTTAAGCCTACCTAATGACTATTGGGGAAGTAGGTCTGGTATTTATGTTGACCTTGTTTTTAAGTGAATTTAGAAATTAATCAACGCCAGTTGTTACCTACAGTTCTGTAAGTTCGGTTGTTGTGATGGCATCCTTTGAGACGACAAGACTTTTACATGTCTTTAGGGTGGACCGTGATTTGAATGTTTGCAGATCAAAACCACTTATCCAGATCGAACTACTTACCCAGGATGAACCAGTCACTCTGGTTTTGCAGTACCGCGAGACGATCAAACTAGTCTTGGTAGTGTTATTTGTGCATTTTTTTTTTGTAGGCATGAAACATTGCGCAAATGAATTTCAAGAGCCGTATTACTGGTCAGATACCCATCATATAGCACCTTTTTGGAAAATTCTCGGTCAACTGTTTCTATCGAGCAAATAAAAAAAGGACCATGATAATTTGCCATTACAGCGTCTGAATCATCGATAACGACGAAACCTGCTTGGCTAATCGTGTCATGTCCGATCTAAGGCCAAAAAAGCCCTCTTGGTTCAGTAATTTTACAGTAGGGACAACCCATTTTGACACTCACCGTTCTCCGGGCCAAGGTCTTAAATTGCCGTAAAAACTATTTTTTAGTTGAAGAATGTATTTCTTTGGTTTCTGTTTCCAACGTTCAATGTTTTGTTTACAGTGGAATTTTTTTTCTACCGAGCAGTGTATTTTCTAACAGTGAATGTTTTTTCCAATCGTGCTTTCATAAAAAAAAATACACAAATATATATATCACGATGGGTTTGAGATTATGGTTTCATTTTAATTCACTGAGATTTGATATTTTCTTCGAAACCTCACACGTATCTGATTCACAGCGAGGGTGCGCTGCCACCCGATTTCTACATCCAGTCTTGCAACCCTCCAACCAACGCCAAAGGAGGGGTCCGTAGAAGGTTAGCTAATAAGCCAACAACTGATATATACCGACTTCGAAGGGTAGCAGCGTTTACAACGAGATATTAGAGTAACTTTGAGGAAGATCCATGAAGGAGAAGACGCCGTCTATATTGCCTTTCACGTAATAAACCTCATTCAATTCAACCGTTCAAGAAACGCAATTCTGCTCCTCCCAGTCCCTTCGTCCCCTCAAACAAAGCTAGTAACCTGTTGTTTCTTTCTTGCCGTTCTCAGGATACCTGGGCATTCGTTCTGAACTTTATTACTTTTCCTTTTCTTCACACTTGGAGTCACCGTTGTGGGGTGTAATACTAAGCGTACATTCAAAGCTCGTCCATGTTGCGGTTTTACAACGCAGCATTACAATGTTTTCAACGAGATTCCCGGTTTATGAACTCCTTTCTTCATTATTCGAGATTTATTTTTTGTTGATTGCAGTCATAGTCCAGGAGCCAGGACCGAAAATAGGTAGTGATTTGAGGAGAAGGTTTGAAATTAGATTTTGGAAATTTAGTCCGTTCTGAGTGAGAAAATCTTTGTCTGCCATCTCAAAATTGGTGAAATACAAAATGGCGGTCTCATAAAGATGGCTTTATTTGCCCATTTTTTCTCTAATTCCTAAACCGTACATCCTACAGAAATTTTTATACGAAGCAAAATTGTAGAGCATGAAAAACAAAACAATTCGATCCCAAAACTCTGAATTATCTCTTAAAATAAGCAAACTACAAACAATTGAAAATCGGGATAATTTTGGGCGAGTCCTCTCCTCCCCCCGTCACGACTTTTGCCCTTCAAAACCACCTAGTGGGGTTAGTATTGGTCTGATTTCAGTCTGCCAAAGCTCATTCTACTCAAGATTAAATACTTTCTAAAGTTTGTATTGAGCATGTATCGCTGAGACCTTTCCCCATTGACCCCATTGAAAAACCTCTTTCGATTCAGGGTTAAATACTTTCCAAAGTTCTTTTCGAGCAAGTTTTTGCTCAAACCGTTTTTCATTAAAGTACAAAGTGAAAGGCCGTATTTGCGAACTTCATGTGTAAAGTGACATAAAATTCGTAAGTATTATCAGTAAGAGATTATCTGTTGAAGACGTCTAGAATGCTGCCCTTCAAAAACCCCTAGCGACCTCAATATTGGTCTGATTAAGGTCTGTCAAACCTCATTCGATTCAGGGCTAAATACTTTCTAAAGTTCATTTCGAGAAAATTTTGGCTCAGACGTTTCCCATAAAAGTACAAAGTAATTTTGCAAACTTTATGTGTAAAGTGACATACAATTTAAAAGTTCGGATGTAAGTCAATGGAGAAAGGTCTCAGGTATAATATGCTCAATACAATCTTTGCAGAGTATTTAATTTTTAGTAGAATGAGCTTTGATAGACTGAAATCAGACCAATGCTAACACCACTAGGTGATTTTGAAGGGCAAAAGTCCAGACGAGGGGAGGAGAGGACTCGCCCAAAATTAGCCCAATTTTCAATTGTTTGTAATTTGCTTATTTAAGAGATAATTCAGAGTTCTTGGATCGAATCTTTTTTTTTATGCTCTACGACTTAGCTACTTATAAAAATTTATGTAGGATGTACGGTTTAGGAATTATTAGAGAAAAACTTTAAAATGGGGAAATTGAGCCATCTTTATGAGGCCGCCATCTTGTATTCCACAAATTTTAAGATGACAGACAAAGATTTTCTCACTCAGAACGGACTAAATTTTCAAAATCTAATCTCAACCCTTCTCCATACAATCCTTCGCCCTAACAATTAAGTTGAAGGTTCATTGCGGTTTTCTAATTGTGGTTTGTAGTACATTTGTACTGGATCGGTACCTGGTGGTGGTTGAAGATGGAAGTGTGTTTCTGTCGCTTAAACCAACCAACCAATTTTATTAACTTGAACTGTAACAGCAACAATTACAACAAAACATATATAAGAAGGAGAAATGATAAAACAAGTACTCACCATCAATATTGATCGTAGTCTATATTGCTTTCGAAACTTTCAAGTTATGTAGCAGAGGGACTGCTTCAATTATTTAAATTTCATTTATTTTTATTTCATATTTTATTTGTTTGATTTGTACCGTATGTCTATGTTGGTTTCTGTAGTGTCGTAAAATGGTAAACTTGGTCTAATAAGGGAGGGAGAGAGAGAGAGAGAGAGAGAGATCGTTAATGAAAATTACAGAAATAGTGGGACATAGTCGATTGGCATTTGGCTCAGTAGGGATTTTTAAAGGTATTTGTCTTGATATCTGACTAGAACGGTTTGAAGGAAACGACTTCACTCAATCCATTGGTTTGCATCGAATGAATTTCTAATTTATCAATTTTCGCCAACCACAAGTCGTGGGACACTACGCCGTAGGCCTCTGTAAAGTCATAAAGGTAACGGGAAGCAACTTAGGTTATGTCTGTTGCGGATTGTCTACCCCTCATAAAATCTTGTTGGGACAAAAGGCCAGATTTATGCAAACAAATCAGTTTCGCTGCTATAGGGTTTGATATTGGAAAATCCCGAAAATAGCGAAATGAGATTATATTTATTTCGGTAATAGGTACTTGTTCCTTCTTCATGGATGGGTACACATACCGATGTACCTCTGGAAACACATCTTCCTCAAATTGCCTGATCAAATTGCTCATCACGCTTGAGAGTAAACATTTGAACAAGAAAATCGGGATATCATCAAAACCTGAGGACATTCAATCATCACGGTTTGATTTCTCACAAATTTTGAGAAAATTTACTGATTGAACGTCTAGTGATTCTTTATGCATTGCAATTTATTCCGTCCAATAAAGTTAACACTTGCAGAGCCATGTGTATCACTATGTATACACAAGTGATGGTTCCCCCACCCCACGTGATTCAGGTGTATACACAAGGAAGTACTCTATTTAAATGATCATACGGTCCGAAATCGAATGTTTGCTGGAACTAGTCTTGGTCACTCATTCCTGAGATGTTTATGGATACTCAGACAGCCTTAGCGCTTAGAAATATCCTCAACAGAAGTCTTTTCAAAGATACCTGTTGTTTGGCCAAGAACTTCATGAACAAATACTAAGAACATGTTAGTGGTTTTTTCACTTCTGTTTTGTTGTGTCCAACGTAAGAAGTGGACAATAAATACAGAAAAACTCAATTTTCTTATAGTCCAGTTACCAAATCAATGTGGATAAACTTGTACCCCATAAAACAATCTATAATGGTGTGTATCACAATGATACATGTGGCGCCCTACGAAAGAAACTGTACAGAAATACTCGATTTTGAATTCATGTATATATTTGATACACACTTCATTTTTTGTTGGGAAGTATTTTTACCATGCATAAATGGGGAAAAGTACTGTCGCGTGGGTGGTTGAGTGGGGGGGGGGGGGGGGGAGGCATGGTTTTTAGGCGTGGCCCTTTAATATATACTATGAATTTCTCTAGGTTACCCGCGTTTTCTATTTGTTCTTATGAAACAGTTAGTTCTTGTGAACTAAATTTTTGAATGATTACCTCTTATATGCTCATAACAAACTGATTCTACTGCATCTCAGTGGAAAAGGAAGAAGTAGGAAAGATGGGCTCCCGAGAAGAGGTCACTCCGCTTTATTTGAAGTACAGTCTGTTGGGCCGGAAGGAAGATCGAAAGAACATTTCCGGACCCTCTGATGCCGATTCTTGTCATTCCAATGTGGTAGGAAGAGAGTTGAGATTCCAGCTCGTAGACCAGAGGGGGAAATTCCTCCTTCTCTTTTTCTTTTTTGTTTAATTCCATCAATTTCAAAAAGAAAGTGCGCATCAGTGGTCGTCTCACTGTAAAGGTTAAGCTTCTCTTTCACGTCGAATAACGAATGTTCTAAGAACCAAAAATATTTTTTGTATATATATATATATATATATATATATATATATATATATATATATATATATATATATATATATATATATATACTTGCTCAAAACCCGCTCAAAAGACTCAAAACCGTCTCAGAACCCACATAGGATTCCACTTTGAATTTGGTTTAACTTGTTATTATTTTATTATTGCAGCTAAGGGGTGAACTTTGAGGGATTTTATTGGGTCTAGGATGTTGCCCTATGTATTTTATCGCATCTGTTTGAATAATAGGTAACTATTGCGCATACGCTAAACCAATACTGGATGATACTCGGGGGAATAATGAATCGATTTTGATGAAATTTTCAATTATTGTGTGGGACAACCTTTAGACAATTTCCACGCATGCAAACATGAGTTAAAGCCCTAATTTGCAATTTAGCATGTATACACATGTAATAGATACTGATATATTTTTCATTGAATCATTTTGATTCGTACTTTGTTCTTCAACTAATTTTATACGTCCAAGTTACAATATGTGAGGACGCTTTACTGCCCACCCAACTTGGCAGACGTTCAAATAGACTTCAAAGAAAAATGGTAAAACGTTTAGCGATACTTCAGTTACACACGGTCAATAATGTATTTTCAAGGTTGTTCATAAAATATTGTCATATCAACCATTTGACAAATTCTGCTCCTATGTAACGATGATTCTGTTCAGCGTAATTTTATGGGAAGATTAACATCATGATTTGAGGAACTAGACGTTGGCATGAGATCGAATGCATTCTCACCCTCCAACTCCTTAGGTGAATATGTATTGAGGAGGGGTCATCCCATCATAGAGCCCACGTTCCTTTGGCGCAGTTCTATGAATACTAATGGCACCGAAATGTAGTCAAGAGACACTGGAATGAGCATTAGGGTAGGTGTGAGGGCGAGGATAATAGAAATGGGTTCCAACTTTAAACAACATCTTGTTAGACCTATTTGGATAAACCAAACAGCCTGAGATATAGGGCATGATTATTACTTACTGCAAAAAAACCTAAAAAATTATTTAAAGTGGTAATTCATGAAACCTTATATATATATATATATATATATATATATATATATATATATATATATATATATATATATATATATATATATATATATGAAATTATATAAAATCTACGAATTGCGCATACGAGTACCTGAAACGGCCAGTAAATGTATCTAATTGGAGGTTATATATACAGTACACTCACACTTAAGATTGTTAACCTCCTAGTGATCGATTCTACTACTAATTTCCAACAAAATTTTCCAATTTGCAAGGTTTTTTTTAAGCCCATGACTTTTGCAGTTTTTTTACTTTCAAGTTTTTCTTTTCGTGGTTTTGACCTCACATCACTAAAATGGCCATATCTCCCCTAACATACAATGTAATGTTAGAAAGAGACATATCGTTGGAAAGAACATGAAATTTCCCATCTTCCTAAGGTACTAGCCGCTCCGGCTCGCTACGCTCGCCTCCACGTCCAGCCGGGGGGCAAGCCGACCCCCCATTCAATTGCTCGCTTCGCTCGCAAAGTGTGGCATGTAGGGAATATTGCTCGCTTCGCTCGCAAAGTGTGGCATGTAGGGAATGTTGCTCGCTTCGCTCGCAAACGATAGATCCCTAAGGGTAGGTTTAACTTCTGTAAGGGATGCTGCTCGCTTCGCTCGCTTGAGGAAGTTATACTGCCCACCCAACTTGGCAGACGTTTTTTTCTGTTGGAAATTCAATTCTTACAAACAAATTAAATCTTATGAAACTACGTGGAACCACAAAAAGTTTATTCGGGGATGTTGCTCGCTTCGCTCGCAAGGTATTGCTGTATATTTGTAGGAAAAAATCCGAATTTATTCTGTTGACATGGCTCTCGCTTCGCTCGCAAGGTATACCTGTATACCCTTCAAGACGTAAGTGCGTGTACCTGCTCGCAACCCGTTTTCGTCAGGTGCAAGCCCCGCCTCATCGAACCCCTGACTTCGTAGAGCCTTCTCGCGAACACGGCAAAATTAATTTCTGATGTTAAACGCTTCTTCTCGCTTCCGCTCGCGATTTGACCGACTGCCCGTCTTTTTTTTCGATATCCGATTTCGGATTCAGATTCGGCGGACCCGAAGCTGTATTTCGCCTGCGAAAACCGTTCCGAAAAACGTACCTTTATGGGGTATATTTTAATCGGAAAAAACCAAGTTTTTCGGCGGACTTTTCGAGAAAACGGGTCCGTACTCTCGCATTTTTTTTACGCATTCCCCGATACTTTTTTCGCGATCCGATCGCGCCGTCGTCTTCCTCGTAGGAAAACCTACGAAACCCGTATTTTTCCGGAATTTTCAACGGCCGTTTAGAGGGGTAGGGGAAGCGGGGAAGTCCAAAAAGCGCACATTAACCGGAACTTCGACCCCCCTCCCGCCCTATGGCCCATGGTTCGGCTGGGATTAGACAATTTTAAATTCGCTCGTTCCACCTTTCGGAAAATCTCAAGAAGATCCCCCCACTCGTACACTCCCCCCACTCAGCCGTTTCGCCGTGCATAGACACGACAGACAGACAGACAAACAGACGGAGTTTCATTCTTATAAATAGTACTAGCCGCTCCGGCTCGCTACGCTCGCCTCCACGTCCAGCCGGGGGGCAAGCCCCCCGGACCCCCCATTCAATTGCTCGCTTCGCTCGCAAAGTGTGGCATGTAGGGAATATTGCTCGCTTCGCTCGCAAAGTGTGGCATGTAGGGAATGTTGCTCGCTTCGCTCGCAAACGATAGATCCCTAGGGGTAGGTTTAACTTCTGTAAGGGATGCTGCTCGCTTCGCTCGCTTGAGGAAGTTATACTGCCCACCCAACTTGGCAGACGTTTTTTTCTGTTGGAAATTCTTACAAACAAATTAAATCTTATGAAACTACGTGGAACCACAAAAAGTTTATTCGGGGATGTTGCTCGCTTCGCTCGCAAGGTATTGCTGTATATTTGTAGGAAAAAATCCGAATTTATTCTGTTGACATGGCTCTCGCTTCGCTCGCAAAGTGTGGCATGTAGGGCATGTTGCTCGCTTTGCTCGCAAACGGTAGATCCCTAAGGGTAGGTTTAACGTGTGTAGGGGATGTTGCTCGCTTCGCTCGCAAACGGTAGATCTCTAAGGGTAGGTTTAACTTCTGTAGGGGATGCTGCTCGCTTCGCTCGCTTGAGGGAGTTATACTGCCCACCCAACTTGGCAGACGTTTTTTTCTGTTGGAAATTCTTACAAACAAATTAAATCTTATAAAACTACGTGGAACCACAAAAAGATTATTCGGGGATGTTGCTCGCTTCGCTCGCAAGGTATACCTGTATATACGTTGGAAAAAACCCGTATTTATTCTTTTGAAATAGGCCTGCAGGTAAAATTGTGAAATACCTGACAAACCCCTTGACGTCTTCGTAGAGCCTTCTCGCGAACACGGCAAAATTAATTTCTGATGTTAAACGCTTCTTCTCGCTTCCGCTCGCGATTTGACCGACTTAACGTCACTTTTTTCGATATCCGATTTCGGATTCAGATTCGGCGGACCCAAAGCTGTATTTCGCCCGCGAAAACCGTTCCGAAAAACGTACCTTTATGGGGTATATTTTAATCGGAAAAAACCAAGTTTTTCGGCGGACTTTTCGAGAAAACGGGTCCGTATTCTCGCATTTTTTTAACGCATTTCCCGATACTTTTTTCGCGATCCGATCGCGCCGTCGTCTTCCTCGTTCAAAAACCTACGAAACCCGTATTTTTCCAGAATTGTCAACGGCCGTTTAGAGGGGTAGGGGAAGCGGGGAAGTCCAAAAAGCGCACATTAATTCATACTTCGACCCCCCTCCCGCCCTACGGCCCATGGTTCGGGTGGGATTAAACAATTTTAAATTCACTCGCTCCCACTTTTGGAAAATCTCAAGAAGATCCCCCCACTCGTACACTCCCCCCACTCAGCCGTTTGGCCGTGCATAGACACGACAGACAGACAGACGGAGTTTCATTCTTATTAATAACTAGCCGCTCCGGCTCGCTACGCTCGCCTCCACGTCCAGCCGGGGGGCAAGCCCCCCGGACCCCCCATTAAGTTGCTCGCTTCGCTCGCAACGTGTGGCATGTAGGGAATATTGCTCGCTTCGCTCGCAAAGTCTGGCATGTAGGATATGTTGCTCGCTTCGCTCGCAAAGTCTGGCATGTAGAAAATGTTGCTCGCTTCGCTCGCAAAGTATGGCATTTAGGGGATGTTGCTCGGTTCGCTTGCAAACGGTAGATCTCTAAGGGTAGGTTTAACTTCTGTAGGGGATGCTGCTCGCTTCGCTCGCAAACGGTAGATCTCTAAGGGTAGGCTTAACTTCTGTAGGGGATGCTGCTCGCTTCGCTCGCTTGAGGAAGTTATACTGCCCACCCAACTTGGCAGACGTTTTTTTCAGTTGGGAATTATTACAAACAAATTAAATCTTATAAAACTACGTGGAACCACGAAAAGTTTATTCGGGGATGTTGCTCACTTTGCTCGCAAGGTATACCTGTATATGTGTAGGACAAAGTCCGTATTTATTATTTGAAATGGCTCTCGCTTCGCTCGCAAGGTAGGTACCTATGTAGGCATACCTGCTCGCCTCGCAATGTTGTGACATCGAACCCTTCACGTCAATTCTTGAGCCTTCTCTCGTCCACGGCAGAATCATTTTAATCGCTTTGCTCGCTTCTGCTCGCAATTTGACCGAGTTCACGTCACTTTTTTCGATATCCGATTTCGGATTCAGAGTCGGCGGACCCAAAGCTGTGGCATGTAGGGAATGTTGCTCGCTTTGCTCGCAAACGGTAGGTCCCTAAGGGTAGGTTCAACATGTGTAGGGGATGTTGCTCGCTTCGCTCGCAAACGTTAGATCTCTAAGGGTAGGTTTAACTTCTGTAGGGGATGCTGCTCGCTTCGCTCGCTTGAGGAAGTTATACTGCCCACCCAACTTGGCAGACGTTTTTTTCAGTTGGGAATTCTTACAAACAAATTAAATCTTATAAAACTACGTGGAACCACGAAAAGTTTATTAGGGGATGTTGCTCGGTTCGCTCGTAAACGGTAGGTCTCTATGGGTAGGTTTAACTTCTGTAGGGGATGCTGCTCGCTTCGCTCACTTGAGGAAGTTATACTGCCCCCGGACTAGAGGTGGGTCCAAGTAACTGTAATCGCTACTTTGTAACTGGTACTTGCCTCTCAAAAAGTAATCGGTTACTCTAGGCGTCGAGTACCAGTTACAAAGTAATCACTTCCCGACCGAACGCGGGAAGTGATTACTTTGCTACTGCTACTTTCAAGCAGTACCAGTTCGGTCGGTCAGGGTGAGTTTTCGTGATTACTTCTGTCAATCTACAGGAGATTACTTGGTACTTGTATTAGTAATCGAGCCGAACTATACTTTGATGGTACTACTGAGTAAATTGCACGGCAAGCGAGTACAAAATATTTGATAGTCTCTACTATGTGTACTCAATTATATGAGAATCGAGTATTTAAATTAATCATTTGAGACATCTTATTATCTCGATATTAAAACAAAAATGTAATCATGACAGGATTAAATGTTTAAGGTCAGGCATTAAAAATAATACTGGTTCATCATATTACTGAACTTACTGAATGCCAAACAAAACTGAATAAAAACAAAAATATTATATATAAACTGTATTACATATAAGCAAAATCTCCATTTAATTTGTAATAAATAGCCACTCACTGCACTCTACTTTTAGATAACTTTATTTTGTATTTTAACTATGTAGTAGTCTTATTTCCCTACATTAGGAGTCGTTAATATATTCGTGTTATAGAACTGTAATCAGGAATCGATAGTGTACATGGGTTACAGGAAGTAATCGTATTCGTTAGAACAGGCAGACAAAAACAGTTACCTGGTACTCGAGTCTACGATAGGAGCTGTGTCCGCAAATGTAATCGCGATTACAAAGTAATCACTAAAAGTAACTGGTACCAAGCTGTAATCGTAACCGTTGTAACCGGTACGGCAAAGTAATCATTTAGCACATCTCTACCCCGGACCCCCCATTAAATTGCTCGCTTCGCTCGCAAAATGTGGCATGTAGGGAATTTTACTCGCTTTGCTCGCAAACGGTAGATCCCTAAGGGTAGGTTTAACTTCTGTAGGGGATGCTGCTCGCTACGCTCGCTTGAGGAAGTTATACTGCCCACCCAACTTGGCAGACGTTTTTTTCTGTTGGGGAATTCTTACTTACAAATTAAATCTTATAAAACTACGTGGAACCACGAAAAGTTTATTAGGGGATGTTGCTCGCTTCGCTCGCAAGGCCGTATTTATTCTGTAGCGGATGCTGCTCGCTTCGCTCGCTTGAAGAAGTTATACTGCCCACCCAACTTGGCAGACGTTTTTTTCTGTTGGAAATCTTACAAACAAATTAATTCTTATAAAACTACGTGGAACCACGAAAAGTTTATTAGGGAATGTTGTACTGCCCACCCAACTTGGCAGACGTTTTTTTCAGTTGGGAATTCTTACAAACAAATTAAATCTTAGAAACTACGTGGAACCACGAAAAGTTTATTCGGGGATGTTGCTCGCTTCGCTCGCAAGGTATACCTGTATATGTGTAGGACAAAGTCCGTATTTATTATTTGAAATGGCTCTCGCTTCGCTCGCAAGGTATTGCGTAGAAGTGCAAATGGGAACCCCCCTGTGAGGGTCCCTTCAGGTAAGCAACGTTGTGTAACGGCGGCCCGTGGTCGATTAATTTCTGATGTTAAACGGTTCCCTCGCAATTCCCCTCCCAATTTGACCTACTTTCCGTCACTTTTTTCGATATCCGACTTCGGATTCAGATTCGGCGGGATCAAAGCTGTATTTCGCCCGCGAAAACCGTTCCGAAAAACGTACCTTTATGGGGTATATTTTAATGGGAAAAAACCAAGTTTTTCGGCGGACTTTTCGAGAAAACGGGTCCGTACTCTCGCATTTTTTTTACGCATTTTTGGGTTCTTTTTACAGTTGGTTACGTAGGCGAAAAAATGGACTAAACACGAGAATTTCTCACTTTTAAAAAATTACAGTTTTTTCAAGGTGCGCTAAGTATTGAAACAAAGTAGTAAAAAACCGTGCGCATTGCAAAAAAAACTTACCCGAAATCACAGCTTTCCAACGGTATAATGCATTTTTATTTTACATTGCTAATTGGGGGAGAAAACTATGTTTGTATGTTGAAAAACATGGTTTTTTCCATGAAAAAGAGGGTTTTCGTGAAAAATGACCTCTTAAGAAAATACGAGGTTGGGGCCGGTTTCTACGTATTTTTTCTCGCTGAATCAAATGATTTGATCTCCCCAACTCCGTTATAACAGAGATTTACACTTTAACGAACAAGTTTTACTCTATAAACAAATAAGTTCAGCATAACAAATGTACTAAAAACTAGTAAGTTAAGGTGTAAAACTCGGTTATAACGGAGTTGGGGAAATCTGCGATTGTTACCATTCGCTTTACCATGAAAAAGAATCGAAGAAACCGCTAAATCGAATGGTAACAATCGCAGATCTCCCTAACTCCGTTATAACCGAGTTTTACACTTTAACTTACTAGTTTTTAGTACATTTGTTATGCTGAATTTATTTGTTTATAAGAGTAAAACGTTAGTTAAAGTGTAAATCTCTGTTATAACGGGGTTGGGAAGATCAAATCATTTGATTCAGCGAGAAAAAAAATACGTAGAAACCGACCCCAAACTCATTTTTCTCGGGGGTCATTTGTCACAAAAACCCTTTATTTCATTAAAAAACAATGTTTTTCAACATTCAAACATACTTTTCTCCCCCAACTAGCAAAGTAAAATAAAAATTGATTATACCGTTGGAAAGCTGTGATTTTGGTCAATTTTTTTTGCAACGCGTACGGTTTTTCACGATTTCGTTCCTATAAACGCACCTGGAAAAACAGTAATTTTTTAAAAGTGAGAAACTTTTGTGTTTAGTCCATTTTTCGCCTACGTAGCCTACTGTAAAAAGAATCCAAATACTTAAGTTAGGAAGATGGAAAATTTAATGTTCTTTTCAACGATATATCTATTTCAAGTTCATATTGTAAGTTAGGCCATTTTAGGTTATGGCCATTTTAGTGGTGATAGGTCCAACCACGAAAAAAAAAACTTAAAAGAGGAAAATCTCCAAAAATCATGGGTTTGAAAAACCAAGGATGAACTTTTTGTTGGAAATTAGTTGTAGAATCGATCCTTAGGAGGTTAATAATCTTAAGAGTGAACACCCTGTATATACAGGGTGTCTACACATCAGCGGGGCAGAAATACAGGGGTCGATTCTGCAAGTAATTTGCAACAAAAACAGCCTATTAGACTTTTTTTTAGAGGCTTTGTTTCCGACTTATTCCTTTTTTAAGATTTTTTTTCGTGTTCGACATTACGTCACAAAAACGACTTCAACTCCCCAATTTTTGGAATTTTCTCAAATCTGAGGATACTGTTGGAAAGAACGTTAAATTTCCAATTTTTCTGATGTAAATTCCAATTTTTTCTGAAGAGTTCTAGTTAGTAAAAAAATGGCTAAAGTTCAAAATTTGAAAAAAATGTAAAAATTGTCGATTTTTCTTCGTTTTTCTGCTTTCAGTATGATATTTTTTCGGCGGGCTCTTTTTGTGAAAAAATTTCTCACACTGTCAGCTTTTCAACGGCCTTTAAAAAAAAAATATTTTTATAGGGAAGTTTTGGGAGAAAATAGCGTTTGAATGACAAAAAACGTGATTTTCTCCTTAAAAATCGACGTTTCATCTTTCTTTTTTTAAATATTTCATTATGCACAGCTATATTCGATGATGATAAACCAACAAAATTTTTGGTTTATCATTAGGTGACTCTACCTAACTCATCTTCTACCTGCCTCATCTACTTGAGCAAAATTAGATAATTATCGGAGGGGCAGGCGGAAGACCTCAGATAGTTTCAATCAAGTTTAATGTTTGATAGGACTGTATTTTAGCATTGTTATTACATGCCCTAAGGATAATCAAACATAGACAACTGCGTTTGAAACGTCAGGTTCGTTAGGTCACATGTGACATCAGATTCGTGTAACAACTCTGTGCTGTCTAGGAGATAAACACATATAATATATTTTTGTATATTTTGGTGTTTTAAATTGCCTCTGCTGCTCATAATTTACGATGTGGAGTCACTTTACCAGTAGATTTTATTAGTCCACATCTCATCGAAGTCTACTCTCTGAACTTCCTCTAGTAGGGACTTATCCGTATTAACGTACCAGCGCGCGAACTAAGTGAGGGATCTTATTAGGTTTGCATTGAATACTAAATAGTATTTGAGTACTCTACTTCGGAATGAAATTGGGGAAACTATAGTTTGACTGTAATGACCATGTGCGGTCAAACAGCCAGGAGGTCACAGAAATCGTAGGTCAAGAGGTCAAGATATTTTAGTGCTTTCAGCTTCTCTGAGTGTTATGACGGCAATAGGAGGCATTGCAAACAAGTTATTTTCACCTAAAGCATACCATTCATACAATAAAACGTCATAATTAATAATAATTTAATGGCGTTTTCAAACTCCAATAAAACACTAAAATCTATGTTTTGCTACCTCACTACCGAATGTAGAAAGTTTTGTTTTCTTGAGAAAAATCGAAAAAAATGTTGTCTCCCAAAATCAAAATTTCCATCAGCTTTTTGCGTTTGAGAGCTTACTGTTCAATTTTCGTTCCGTATCTGACTGTCTGTGGAAAATCCTTTTCACGACCAAAACTATACTAAGTTTTGGTCCGATTTTGAGGGATTTTCAGGTATCGTGCGGGTTAGCTCCTAAATGATGGCCTATGAATTTCATTGCCGTTGGATCAATAGTAGTCTCTGCGAATGCGCAAAAGTGATTTTATCATAACGTCAATTGCTCATCATCATTTGATCCGATTTCATTTAAACGCGGGGGGTTGTTGGGTTTATGTTACTGAAAGATGCCCTATGAATTATATCGTAATTGATTAATAACTACTGTGTATGCGCAAAATTAATTAATGACACAGATAACTTGAGACTAATGGACCTATTTTTATGAAATTTTCAGGGATTGTGAAGGTCAGCTCCTAGATGATGCCTAAATTTCATTGTCGTTGGGTTATCCGTAGTCTCTGCGCATGCGTGAATTTCTTATATCGTCGATTTCTCACGATCTACTCTTATCTGTCCGATTTCGTTCTGGTCGGGGTACACAGGTCACACTTACGATTGTGAACCTCCTAGGGATTGATTCTACAACTAATTTTCAACAAAAAGTTCCTCTTTGTATTTATTTTCTTTACTCCTGATTTTTGGAGTTTTCTTCCCTTTTATTATTTTTTTTTTTTTTTCTCGTGTTTTCGTTCTTGCATCACTAAAATTACCACATCTCCTCTAACTTAAAATGTAATCTTAAAAATATATAAACTGTTGGAAAGAGCGTTAAATTGCCCATCTCCCTAAGGTATTTTAGGTCTTTTTACAGTAGGTAACGTATACAAAAAAGTGGACTAAACATGAAAATTCCTCACTTTTTAAAAATTACTGTTTTTTGTAAGGTGGGTGAAGTTTTAAAAATAAATTTTGAAAAAATATACGAGTTGCAGGAATTTCAGCTTTCCAACGGTATAATTAATGTTTATCTTACTTTGCTAATTGGGGTAGAAAAGTATGTTTGTATGTTGAAAAATGTGGTGTTTTCTATTAAATCGAGGGTTTTCTTGAAAAATAACCCTCTAATAAAATATGAGTTTAAGCCCATTGCCCATGGCCATGGCCATGGCCATGGCTTTTTGTTTGTTTTGAGCCCATTCGCTAGGTATTTTACCACGCCGAATCGAATGGTAACACTCGCAGATCTATATATATGTTTATGTGAATGCTATGATGCGCAAAAATTAGAAGTTAAGCCCTATTTCGTATATTAACTTGTCTACCTACTACTTTTCTAGTTTCATTGAATCATTTACATGTCACACTATGTGCGGAAGCTATGACCCAATGTGGCAGAAGTTTTTCTTTCTTCAGCTTCAACAACAAGGATCGAACATGAAGAACTTTTACTTTCAGCAGGAAAGAGCTACACCATACAGTTCTCGTAACTCAATGAACCTCTTGAGGAATCTATTTTGGTGAAAGATATTTTAGGAAATTGATTTATATTTTACACTACTATTTCGCAATGGAAGAAAAAACTCCATCCGACTTAGAAATCAATTACATTCTATTCCTTGACTTTTCGACAAGAAATAGAATGTAATTGATTTCTAAGTCGGATTTAGTTTTTTCTTCCATTGCGAAATAGTAGTGAAAAATATAAATCCATTTCCTAGAGGTTATGGGCCCAGAACGCTTCCACTGCGATCTACCACTGTAGCCTGATCCTTTTTGAACAACATTGTATGTCCTACGTCAGTCGTTTTACCTACCGACATCAGATTTGTCGACAGCGATGGTACACATAAAGTATGAGTAAAATTGGCTACTTCTGTATCAGTCAAATTCAATCGCACTTTTCCAATTCCCGCAATTGGTGCAGTCTGGCTATTAGCGGCCAATTTCAAACTATTTTGTTAACGGTTGCTGAACTCAACCAAATCTTGTTTATTTGAGCACATGTGACTGGTACTTCCGCTATCCAGACACCATACAGTCATTTTTGGACTGTCCTCTTCAGAACCTATCAGATATTGTTCTGCTTTGTAAGTCCTCTCATTCCGATTTTTATTATCATCCCTTCTTTTAGAGAAATCTCGAATTTTGTGACCTATTTCATGACACCAGTGTCACTTGAACTTGAATTCATAGTTCGAAGTTTGTGGTTTACTCTTAATCCATTTTTTCGTATTTTTACTTCTTGAGTACAACGCACCCTCAGCCTCAGATTTGGTCGAACACGTCCCTCGAGCTTGATTTTCCTCGAAGATCTTGATTTTTAATTCTTCCGGGGTTGGTAACTTTTCACATTTCAATCGCGACCCGGATAGTTTCATAAGGCGATGGTAATCTTTATAACAACATAACTGTTAACAAGTTATCGTTCAATTGTATCGAAAACTCGCGCAAATTATCCACAGTGTTCATGAATCGGTTTAAATGATCCCGCACATCGTTGTTCTCACCCATTTTAAGAACAATTAGTCTTTTCAAAAGAGCTGCAATCCTCGCTGGACCGGAGCTTCTATTTCTATGTCGGATATAGTTTTTTCTTCCATTGCGAAATAGTAGTGTAAAATATAAATCCATTTCCTAGAGACATCCCCTTGCCCCCAAGATCACCAGACCCGTCGCCTTCCAATTTCTTTTCGAGGGGCTACCTGAAGAGCCTTATTTACGCACACAAACCTTGCTCAATAGCAGAATATGGAAAAGTGTCATTAGAAGAGGAAGTTACCATAATCGATTGGGAGATGTTGTGATGAGTTCGGAAGATTTTGCGATACGGGTGGAAAATTACATTCAAGAGGATCCGTCCCCTACCCGAAATTATTTTGCTTCCGTGACTGCCGATAGGTACCAAAAGCATTTTTTCCACTTAGATGCATTTTTTCTCTCAAATCAAAATTTCCCCTCGCACTTTTCGTTTTACACACTATTCTGAACAAGACTGTGTCCTTCTGTATGGTTTTTTTTTTTTTTTTTTTTTTTTTTTTTTTAAATTTTTGGATTCTATGCTTCTTGAAACGTAAACCAACAAAAAAATTTTTTTTTTCCGACTACAAAGGTTCATTATTGACAATGTTTACACATTCCAAAACTCGTTATGAATTGTCGCTGGTCGGCATCAGTCATCCAATCCAACTCCAATAAATCGCTACGATGCCCAGTTACAGCGTGTTTACGTAAAATCGTAGGGTGTAAACAAGGCTTTTAACGATGCCTCATACGAAAAACGCTGCAAATTATTACACAAAGGTTTATTATTTCTGTATCATACAGACCTTCTACGTAGAAAACTGACCGTAATTATTTAGCCTCACTTATAGTATATTTACTAGGTATCGAAACTCGGGGCTTCGTGCTTCCAATATTTGGTTCACTCGTTCACTGCATTACAGCTCCAAGACCCCATATACGCTTTATCCCTTCCCTCTTCCTTCCCCTCCCTTCCCTCTCACTCCCTCCGCCTCCCCCATACTCCCTCGCCCTCCCTTCCCTCTCACTCCATCACCCTCCCCTCCCTCCACTCTCTTCCCTTCGTCTCTCCCACACTCCCTCGCCCTCCCTTCCCTCTCACTCCCTCCGCCTCGCCCTCCCTCTTACTATCTCTCCCGCCCACCCTCTCCCACTCACAAGGCGTGCGCGCGTTCGTCAGTCAAAGCCTCGAAAATGACACTTTTTCGCCCGTAAAAGCCTATGCGATCGGGATGGTTAAACGTTAGGACCAACTAGACCCCAAATGGAGTCTATGTGCCAAAGAACGGGTTTTTTAAGTCAATTCTTAGGCCTTTTATGGCCCGGACGGCGAACGGCGGACGGGCATTTCAAATTTGGATTCTACGCACCTTGAAACGTAAAGTGACAAAGTTTGAGGGGGGGTTATAAAAATTTTTTGCTACACGATCACATAGGCTTATTATTGAAAATAATAAACCAATATGAACTGACGTTTTCCACGTGTGACGTGACGTTCACATTCCGACTACATCTTGACGGGGTCGATCCCTCTAAATACTAGTAGAAGCAGGAAGGCTTGAGGCGTTGCGATGCAACACCAACGGTGTGAACGACGCGACGATGAGGGCGATTGTCGGTGGGTCGGAGGGCAGTGCGGAGCACGAGGCGCGGAGTGCGAAGCTGTCACTTGCAGGACCGACCCCCGAGTTCTCGCCTGCCAATCATAACAGAGTCAAACTATTGACGATTAGGCGCCTCTAAACCCTTCACCTTTTCAGCTGTCCTTCCTCTGACTGACACCCCCGTAGCGATCAACCTACTCACTATATCGCGAGGTGTTGTGGGCGCGCTACGTCTTCCGCTTGGTCATCAACTCTACGGTTTGATTGAAACTGCCTGGCGAAATGCTTGAGGCACCTTTCGAAGTAGGGGTTTCGAATTACAATAAGTACATTTTCAGCATAACTTTGTGCATACGTTTTTTATGTTCTAGCTCACAGTTGTTGACAAACTTTATTAGAGTAATATTCTGCAATCAAACATAAAATTATAAAATTTTAGTGATTTTTTCAGAAAAAATAACCAGTCATGCAGCATGAACGTATGAGCGAATTTTCGTAGATTATCGTATTATATTATGTTACTTTGTTTTGAAATTTTAGCACTTAGGGTGCAAAGAAATTCTAAGCCACCAATTTATGGACTTATAAATAATACAGTATTGGACGCTATTGTTTACATTTTATCTGGTAAAATTTGTACTTAGTTCTTTGTATGACTTCCATTGTGGCAGAATAAGAATCCCCGAATGAGTCTGCCCACTGCTAACTGCAGTGTGGACGGGATAAGTTGGATGTTCATCATCGCTGATAATAAGATCTTCTCCGAATAGGAAACAACGACTCTTTCGATTAAACGTTTCACAGCCAAATAAGGGTTTTGACGTTTCTGGGACTACGAACTCATTATAAACAATGTTGTACACAAAAAACTCCCAAGTTTTGACTTGACTTTTGTCCGTCTAGCTCGGTCATTTCGCCCACTGTGCGCCGGCGCATCAGCGTTTCGTCCAACCTGAACGTATTGCAAGCCTGACAGAGGGAACGTATACATCGCAACATTTCGTTGGGACGTTACGTTTCCGGCCTCGCATACGTTTGCCGATTTGCCGTCGGTTTTGTGCCACTATAACTCTATAATATCTGCGTAAACGTGCAAAGACGTGGGTAGGCGACCACAGGAAGAAAATGAACGAAATCAAATAACATATCCACTAGTTGCAAGCATTACAGGGACGTCCTATTACAGGCATGGATTGTATTTTGGAGAGAGTTAAAATAAGACAAAAAAGTTCCAGTCAGGCAGCAAGATCGTATCACCGAATTTTCTTAAACTATCGTACTATATTATGTTAAATTGTTTTGCAATTTTAGAACTTCAAGTGAAAAAAAATTGTAAACTACCAATTGTATGGCAATAAAACTCGCTCTAAATAATTTTTGGATATAAAAAAAGAGAATTTGGATGTTTGGTTTTTTTTAAGTTTTCATCTATTTTTCGGAAAATATTATTGAAATTCAAGTACTTTTTCTAGCATACATTTCTGCCTCAAATTTTTTAATGTTCTAGATCGTCGTAAATAAACTATTTTTGGCTAACATTCTGCTAAAAATATAAATTTAACCCCAGACCAAACAGAACGTTCAGAAACAGTTCTTGAGGATAACAAGCGAAGGGGATTTTATTACAGTTGGACGTAAACAAAGTTCCAGTCATGCAGCATGATCGTATGGGCGAATTTTCTTAAATTATCGTATTGTATAATGTTAAATTGTTTTGAAATTTGACTTTTTTGAGTGCAAGGATATTGTATGTTGCAATGGCTGATTGTGCAAGGACTACCTATTAATTTTATGGCAAAAAACTTATTCTAAATAATCATTTCCTATTCAAATAAAGGTTTTGAATTTTTAGATTTTTTTGCAGTTTCTATCGATTTTTTCAGCAAATTTTAATGAATTTCAAGTACATTTTTCAGCATAATTGTGTAGGTACTTAAATTTTTGAACATTCTACTTTATACCTAGTCAATAAACTTTATTTGAGCAATATTCTGCCGAAAAATATAGATTTAACGATTTTTAGCCGTTTTTATACATTTTTAGTGATTTTTTAGTACATTTTTTTTTTGAAATTTGACCAATTTAATGTGCTCAAAATATGCTGCCCAACGAACTCATCCTTTCGTTCGGAATTTTTGATTTTTTGGCGTATAATGGAATTTTTATCTCAATCCTAAGGAGATTTATCGTCCGAAAGGACTCATATACCCATCATTCTTTGAGTATTCTCAAACCTGAGGATACCGTTGGAAAGAACGTTAAATTTCCTATCTTTTTAATGCCAAATCATAATTATTCAAGAGAGTTAAGATATCGAAAAAAGTGGTCAAACTACAAACTTTGTAAAATTCTAAAAATTTGGGTTTTTTCAATCTGATTCCTCCCTCTATAAAAAAAATGAACAGTCGTTTGCAAGTACAGTAAAAATTTCAAAATCTTATCAGCTTTCAAACGGTATAGCCAAAAAATTGATAAAAGTAACAACAAGGAGAAAAAACAGCTTTTGAATGCGAAAAAACGTGGTATTTTTAACGAAAATCGATGGATTTCAGGAAAAAACGATCTCAACTATTTTTATGATTTAAATGTCGAATTCTACGTAATTTTACACGCTGAATCGAATAGTGACTCTTGCAGACCTCCACGACTAACGAATAAGGGCGAAAGTGCCCTTCTCTGAGTTTCGAGGGTCAAAGGGCACTTTCGCCCTTATTCGTTAGTCTTAGAGGTCTGCAAGTGTCATCATTCGATTCAGCGTGAAAAATTACGTAGAATTCGACATTTAAATCATAAAGTTGTGGGAGATCGTTTTTTCCTGAAATCCATCGATTTTTTTTTTTTTTTTTTTTAAATACCACGTTTTTTCGAATTCAAAAGCCGTTTTTTCTCCTTGTTGTTACTTTTATCAATTTTTTGGCTATATCGTTAGAAAGCTGATAAGATTTTGAAGTTTTTACTGTACTTGCAAACGACTGTTCATTTTTTTTATGGAGGGAGGAATCAGATTGAAAAAACCCAAATTTTTAGAATTTTACAAAGTTTGTACTTTGACCACTTTTTTCGGTATTTTAACTCTCTTGAATAATTATGATTTGGCATCAAAAAGATAGGAAATTTAACGTTCTTTCCAACGGTATATTCAGGTTTGAGAATACTCAAAGAATGATGGGGTCACAGCCATTTTTAGGAGATAAGGTCGAAAACACGATACATACATAAATAAATACTACCTATATATATATATATATATATATATATATATATATATATATATATATATATATATATATATATATATATATATATGAAAAAATGTTAAACTCTATTATTCGTCTCAGAATGTCTCAAAACAGATTTCAATGGAGAAAATTTTCGAAATTTTTGATTTTAAAACTTTCGGAGCCATTGCAATAATTTCATTTTCTACGAAAATTCGTTAACACAAAAATATCATGCCTTCTCAAAATCCCCCCCCCCCCCCCATTTAACCTCTTCTACCGACCGTAAATTTCCATCATAAAAATTCCAGCATGAAAATTAAAACTCTTGGCATTTATTTCAAAACTAGACCAAATTCATTGGTAATTGAACGAAAAATTGATCACAAAAATCTGACTAGAATAGTTGACACATCATGATTTATTACAATTACTCCTTCCATTCTCCCCCTTCCATAATGATACTTGAAACTCCTAGTATGCCTTCCAAAACTAGACCAGATTCATAGTTGAACGAAAAATGGGGTTATCTTGGACATCACTAAATAAACTGGAGCTGATTGGTAAGAAATGTTTGAAATACTCTTACTAGAATCGCAGACTACTTCAAGTTTTCCATTCTAACCCATAGGGGGTGTTTTGGGGGAGTGTGAGGGGAGATGGGGTATCATGGACGTCACTGAATAAACTGGGGATCTGATTGGGCGAATATGTTTAGACTACACCAACCTCAATTACAGGCTATTAAAATTTTTTCAAGCTTCAACCATAGGGAGGTTTTTGTGGTAAGGAAATAAACGGGAGGGGGTGGTTTAATGGAACAATTTGCTCATCACCAAACGTATTGGTGACTTGATGTTCGGACGAATGAAATTGGATTAGTCCGGACGTTCTTTTGGGTTACCTATCAAAAATATTTCTAATCTGAAATATGTGGTGTGTTTGTGGAGAGGGAGTGAGGGTTGATCTGAGTAGTTTGGTCCTAATAGGTAATTTAAAAGTAATTACTTTTAAGAAAGGACTTTTTCGAATCAAATCCATAGGGGTGTCCCAAAATATGATGAGTGAGGTGAGGTGAGGCTTGCGTATATTCCAGTCAACCTGTGCAACGCACGGGTGAACCAGCTAGTAATAAGACATCTGTAGCTTGAGTGGGACGTCCTAAAAAAAGCTCGTCGATTGTCGTAGTCAGCAATTTTACCATGTTCACGTGAGTTGTCCGCTAAAAGCTCTCAAGTTTCGTTCTACTGAAACACATTGGTCTCCTTAATTTTCCATCCTTCAACAGTTGATAATACCGTTTCCTAAACTTGAGCGTACATCCCTTTATCATCTGAAGGTTATTAGATCAAACGTCCCTCTACCCAGTTCTGAACACCTCGTTTGAACTCCGTCCTCAATTATCGGTCCAAAATATGCAAATGAAATTTCAAAGTTGCGCCCCTAAAAGTGAAGTAGAAGCCGGGAGTGAGCCACCCAAGGGAAATTCGCCTCGACCCTTTTTCCTCTTAGTCCCCTCCAGCTGTCACGGGCGTTTCTCGAATTTCCTTCGGCAATTGTGACGAAAACCCGCTCGTTTTGATCGCATGATTTCGGGACTGGCTCACCTCACGTCTCGTTCCTGCTCCTCCTCACAGATCGTCTCGCCTCCATCTGCGGTTGATGTTGGAATAATCAAGTCAAATAGTGCTTGAGTACTTCCCTCAAGTTTTTTGACTAAAATATGAACGTTCGACTTTAGGAATGTCAGTGTCTAAAATAGGTAAGGGAGAGCGCAGTGATTTTAAAGACTAGAGTACTTCGAAGAAATTTGGTGTAGAAGTACAATCAAATATTCATCTAGTGCAAGTACTTGTCGTATTACATGTACACTTGGTAGTACTACATGTATGTAGTTCGATTACAAGTGCATGTACTTTTAAATTTTGCTCGGAGCAATTATATGTCATCGTATTCGTACTTCCAGTGACATGTGCTTACTGTTGTAACTTATGAACTACCATGGTTGGAGGTGCATCGTTGACAAGCGGGGTCTGGGACCTATTTTTTCAGATTGAGTATAATTGAGCTAACTTTTTCGGAAACATAAATTTTAACTGGGAGTTCAACATTTAATAAGCTACAGTGTTGTGCGCCTACAAGCTAAGTGTAAATATCATTATAGATTTTCCGAGAAACACGCGGTCCAGCGCGGTTTGCCTACATGCGGCACTGGAGAAAGATGTAACAGTTCATATGTTACAGAACCCGGGTTTAGTGAACCGATTTGCCGCCAAGTAGCGTCTTGAAATGAGACGATTTTATTCGTGAATTTTCTCTGTAAAAGACAATCAGTTGGTTTAGGCGATAGATTAATTTTATCTAAGAAAAAAATGATAATCTTACCCCAATTAAAATTAGGGGTATTTGCTAATTAGAATATCAAAAATATCGAGGTTAGAGATCAAAATTGGGAAAAGTCGTCAAATACAGCCATGAAGCCAATGATGAAAATACAGAAATTTGAATTAAATTCTGAAATTTGATTGTGATCTCTTCACTATCAGTTTAAAACTGGTTCGGTTAATGGGTAAGCATGTAAGCTTCAATCTCGGACATCAGCACTATGGGAAAGGATATAGTGAGTAGAAAAAGGGTGATCTGAGCCTACTGAAGAGAATATCAGGAAAACTGGCACGGTTCGATTGTACCACTACGTTTCAGAAGTGTGGATCTTTTGGAGAAAATAACACAGGAACTTTCCCTAATGAATCGATTTCTGTAATGATTTGTTTTTGCGTGGAACTTTTGGATGTGTTACGTAGTTCGATTGTATTAATCTACTAGGTTTTGGATGTGTTGACCATTAGGAAAAGAAACAGGATCTATACCTATAATGACTCGCATTTTGTAATGGTTTGTTTTTGCATGCAACTTTTGGACTCATCCCAAATCAGGGAAAATGCCGTCTATTCTTGTACGATATTTGTGGAAAACACATAATATTCTAATATTCCGGTAGTTTTCCAAACCGCAAGTCACATGATTCTGCGAGTTTCTCATATCTCTTTTACGTTATATAAACTTGACCTGCACTTATTAATGAAGCATCAATGTTTTCGGGTGCAGGCGGTAGGTGCTTATAATCAAAATCGTATCCTTGCTTATGTAAGGTTCCATGCAATCCGTACGAAGGGATCGGAAATACGGGGGTCACCGAGATTCTTCAACATTTTACCACCTATCACCTTTACCTCATTGGTTTACCACAAATTGCAAAGTGAAGCGATGAAAATTATGGAGAAGCAAAATAAATGATTGGAGTACTAGGTTTTCAAGTTAATTGTATTCCAAGTTTTTTCGTTTTTTTAGGATGTCAAATGAGCCAACGCTTCGTCAAAAGAGAGGCGGCCTATTAGAATTGATCCAGGGGGATGAGGGACAACACAAGCATGAGAAAAAAAGTAGTGATGTAGAGTCACTAATAGAGCAAATTTTCAAAGAAAAGTTGTGGATAACGTTAAATTAGGCACTTAAATTCTGATCATTGAAGCCAACATTGTCCTGAATAAAACTTAAGGGACAACAGTGTGACGAGGTCACAAAGAAAATTTTAGAGCACGTAGCCGAACCCAAAAATTTGGTCAATTATGAGCATTTTCAATCTAAAAGTCGATGTTTGTCACTTATTTATGAATCTTAGAGATCTAGGAGTGGTCGCAATCGACCCAGCACTTGACAATGCTTCGACTGTGACACCCAATATGCCCTTTTGTCAAAAAACCAATTTTTTAGCATTTTTTGGGACATTAAATTGTAATTTTAAGTCTGAAATTGTAGAACTATCGGGCTGGCCAACGAACTTGATATGTCTTTTGCCAAGACGGATTTTTCTGCATTGGAATGAATATTTTACACCGTTTTCAAACGGAGTTATCGTCTGAAAATTACCCTATTTATATATATATATATATACACCATATATATATATATATATATATATATATATATATATATACGACGTTAAAATCTAGGATTGTGTTCTTTTATGTATGAGACGGATTTGTAGAGGGTTCCCGACTCATCAGACCCATTATTAAAATCTCAATGCCATCTAAATAGCTCATTATTTCTTTGAAAATTTGCTAAAACCTAATTCAAATCCGTTTCAATGGAAAAAAGTGTATGTCTGTGTGTTTATGTGGGACAAATTCTTTCAATGGAGCCGACGCCTACGATTCCCAACCGATTTTCGAGAATCTTATTTTATTCGATCCTAAATTGGATAGTTGTTCAAAAAATTCGGAAATGTTGAACGTCCTATCGAAAAGGGAATGGAAGGGTAGTTCCCGATACTTTATTTAAGCGCTGTCTAAGCTAATTCTCAACCAATTTTTGATATTACTTTCTTTTTTTTCCTTCAATTTAGAACTTGGTCTAGTTTTGGAAAGAATATCGGGACTCGAGTTATTTTATTGTGGGAGGGGGTAATATTGTTGAATCGTGGTGTTTTCATTTGAAGTATTTGGTCGCACTTTGAAACCATTTGGTGGAGTTTGTGTTAGTCAGTACTGATAAATCGCGATATTTTTACCTATCCGATTTTTACCTCTCTGTTGTATTTTAAGATGCACAAGCTGCTCATACTTCACTCAGATTTTTGGAAGGTGAGGGAGGGGGGATCACAACACATTCTTGTTTGGCTGAACTGGAGAGTTACCTATATCCAGTAATCATGATCTCTTCGCTATTCGTACCAATTATGTACAATCCATTAAATGGCAAATATCAATAGGTTCAATTCATTCGAAAAATTGCTATAAAAGTTATTTCAACCCGTCACTTTACCTTTGATCATAAATATGAACCATAAGAAGAACATATCAAATTGTGTGTAATGTTCATCGGAAGCCAACTTTACAACGCTTTCTTGAGCAAATACTCCGTGAAATTTTAAACACTTGAGACTTAAGAGAAATCTTGTTAGCGTACACGAGATAATATGATCTCTAACGCGCAATTCGGGCCCTCCTCTCTCTATACTTGGGTGAAACTAAAGGGAAAACGGAGCAACAAATTAGTCGCAGAAGGAAATTAAATTCAAGGTTGGAATTCATCAAATGACTAGGTAGCTAAAAGGGGCTCGTAATGGAATAAATTATTTGTGAAAGGTGTTGAAGTTTATGAACCGGATGAGCTTCCTCTTAGGTTTAGTCAAATATCACACATTCTAATAAACTTAATGCGCTCAGCTGAAGGCTGCGTAAAAAGCACAGAATTTTTGCTATGATTGTTTACATTAACGTTCTATATGTATTTCATAATAACTGTACATCACTGGATGGCGAAAGCGCTAAAATATACCAATAAAAACATAAGATAAGGGAAGAAATACCCTACCATTAAACCTGACAGGCACAACATGCATTCCAATATTGTTTATATGTTGATTGTTGAGACCCTATGTCGTAAACCTTCAGTTCTTACAAGGCAGGTGGTAGCATAGTGGAAGCCCATCGGTCATAAGTTTTTAGGATTGAGATTTCAGATCGAATATAATCTCTTACATCTTTCTCGTCTGAAGCATTCAAAACCCTCTGGATGCGGGCAATACTAGATTTCGGGCAAATCTAGAGTTGTTGTACTGCAAGGAACTTTGAAAACCCCCCATGATCTTAAACATTAAGTAATTTGTCATGATTATTTTCAGAATATCTCCGGACAATATAGAGGATTTTTAGGAACAGTTTTTATCACTACATGATTCGAACAATCTTTTAGTCTAACGTGTTTACCCAGTTTTCAAATAAAATGAATGGAGCTTATGGCAAGGCGTGGATAGATTTGGGTGGTAACTTCGTTTAAATCTCTCACCTTGTGAAGTTGGTTCGCAAGCCCTGAAGTTTACGACTACCTTCCCGATATTAATTGTGAATGAACTCTTTCTAAATGCTATTTCGAAATGAAACACATTTTTAAAACGAAATTTTTTGACATTTCTCAAAATGTAAGCACATTTTTCAAAATTGTCGTATATCTATGTATCTTTTTTTTTTTTTAATATTTTGGGACCTAGAACGAATGGTGGTTCGAATTACTAAATTTTCTTCAAAAATAGGCATAGAGATTGTTGATAGAAGAAGTCGATGGCTGCTGAATAGGAGACCGAATTTCATTTTCAGTCGTTCACAGGAAAAACAGGACGCGGTGCCCCAAACCCAAATCTAAGAGCAACGAAAGGTAAAATTTTGAGGCTTTTTTTTTTTTTTTTTTTTAAATCTGATTGGTGTAAAACAATGTAAAGTTTATATCAACTGTATGTATTAAGTGCCATTACATTCAAAATGAAATGCAATTTATCAAGTACTTACTACATCATCGATATTCGTTCGGTTAATGAGAATTAGATTCAAGAAATGTAATGCGACAGACGTGAATCTTAATTGACTAATTGTTGAATTGTTGTAGAATTATCTTATTGCACAGGATATACCGCTGAAGTGGCGTAGAACAATATGAAAAAGCGGTTAAGTAATAACTGTGGATTTATTATAATGCTTGTTTGTTCTCTACCTAACGTATTCCATAGGTATGTGTATTGGTACGTCTTTTTATTTTTTGTTTCGACGAATATTGATTCTTTATCTATCTATCATGTTCAGTGGGTAATTAACGCTCATGATAAACCTAATCGAACGTTGCCAAGGCCTACTTTCACCATTAACTTAAACGAGTTTAATTACGAAAACAATGGAAATTAAAACGGATTATAGCTCAACGTTTCACCAGAGCGCTGTGCGAGTTTAAACCCCTACTGAGGGGGGTCGAGCTTAAGCTCCCAAAATCCGGCCAGTTACACTTGTTTATCTCCGTTAGCCGTGATAACAATGATATCTAGCAATATGCCCGCGTACCAACAATTGTTTGTTTGATTCAAAGTTGAAGTTGATTCAAAGTTTTTATTTACAATGAATTCTCGCAATTCGGCACTTGGATTTATATTTGATTCCTCGGATGAGGAGGATGTCCCTCGAAGATGCCCGAGGAAGATATGACGGCGGATTCCGACAATTCCGAAAGTCCACAAAGATTCTCACTTGAAGGTGGGATAGACTTTTGCAATCGAATTGATGAATTATAATACAACAGTGATATGGGAAGATAAGAAAATAACGTATAGTAAATTATGATAGCACGCTATAATAGTATGATTAATATCAATCCCTTGGAGTAGATCATGACATCAGTTGATATACTGTTCCGGTTTCAAATTGTCTAGGAAATTCTATTGGAAAATCTGCCATAACTCCGTTAGGGAAACTCCGTAGTTCCAAACTCGGTATAAACGATTTTTGGGTTGGTGAAAGACGCCAAGCTTTAATCCTTGAGATTATTTTCAATTGGCCAGTCGCCGTTAAATAAGTTTTTGGTGAAAGTGAGCCTTAATCTACGTTAAATGGTAGAGGAGATTAACACGGCGCATACCTCGTCCTTCTTTTCAACCGGGTGAATGACTCCTACTCTATCGTTCGCTTGATGTCTAGTTTCCCTCGGCATAGATGCCCATTCCCTGACATTTCAATTAAGAAATTGAATTTGTTCAATGACTAACAGAGTTACGACATGATGTTCTCGTTTGGGACCAAGAAACGGTACTGTGTAGGTTTTTCATGTAGAAAAACTTCCATTGTGAGATGAAAAAATTGCTTACTGTCTTCAATGAGACGGCAATCAGACGGCCGTGGGATGTCTCAGATTTATGGTTCGTCCCTGCAGGCGTAAGCCCGTTAACCTACGCGACCAAACGATTACAGTGAGGCGGGGTGCAAAAAAGATTACTAAAGCTTGGGCCTGTGAGTCTTCCGCGAGGAATGAAGGATTTTTCTATGCCTGTCTGGGTGAATTCCAACACCTACGGAAAGAGACGGAAAGAGACAGCGCCAATGTCCTTAGCCGCCCACCCTCCGGCGAATAACAATTTGCTTCCATAACTTTGAATCTCCTTGTTGTTGGCTGGAAGAGAAAAATATCTGATCTTCATTTTATTTTTCGAAAAGTAACTTATACCGAGTTATCCTGTACCCACTAGTACACCTAGATCTGTCAATAGTAACTGATGTCTTCATGTCACATGTTTCTGAACAATTAAGTTTTATGAAGGTGGTATACTTTGTGTAGCGTCGAGCCACGCATTTAAAAATCACTGATTCTGCGAATTGAAATTAAAATTTCATTACTGTGCTATTACTATACATCAAAAAAATGTGAGAGTACGGACCCGTTTTCTCAAAAAGTCCGCCGAAAAACTTGGTTTTTTCCGATTAAAATATACCCCATAAAGGTACGTTTTTCGGAACGGTTTTCGCGGGCGAAATACAGCTTTGGGTCCGCCGAATCTGAATCCGAAATCGGATATCGAAAAAAGTGACGGGCAGTCGGTCAAATCACGAGCAGGAGCGAGCAAAGCGATTAAAATGATTCTGCCGTGGACAGAGAAGGCTCAAGAATTGACGTGAAGGGTTCGATGTCACAACGTTGCGAGGCGAGCAGGTATGCCTACGTAGGTACCTACCTTGCGAGCGAAGCGAGAGCCATTTCAAATAATAAATACGGACTTTGTCCTACACATATACAGGTAAACTTTTCGTGGTTCCACGTAGTTTTATAAGATTTAAATTGTTTGTAATAATTCCCAACTGAAAAAAACGTCTGCCAAGTTGGGTGGGCAATATAACTTCCTCAAGCGAGCGAAGATATACAATAAATGTGCATCCATTTCCTTGTAAGATGGCTAAAACATTACGCTGCTAGTAGGTGATAGATGTACATTCCACTATAACACATTGGTTTTACAGGGATCACTTCATAAATGTTGTAAAGATTAACAGAATAAGAATCACACCTCCGAACTGTAGACTGGACATATAGCATTTCCAAGCCAAATGAAACCTTTTCCAAGTCAAATGAAACCTTTTCCAAGTCAAATGAAACCTTTTCCAAACCAAATGAAACCTTTTCCATATCAAATGAAACCTTTTCCAAACCAAATGAAACCTTCTCCTAACCAAATGAAACCTTTTCCAAATCAAATGAAACTTTTTCGAAACCAAATGAAACCTATTGAGAAAATGAGTGAACGGAGGTACCTAGATAGGTAGGTACCCACTCACATTCAACAGTCAGAAATTTCTCAAACTTACTTGTTTCCTATTCTACTAAGGTGAGATCCACTTCGGTAATCCTATGCCTGAAATTCATCGAATTTTCATTTTGTCTACGTCTTTCTATGATAGGTACAATTGCATCTACCTGCAACTTGCAGGGTACCTACCTATCTAGGTACCTCAGTTCACTCATTAGCGAATTTTTGAAGAAAATTAAGCTATTGTTCTCGCCTCAAAATTTGAAGAATGTGAACTTTTGAAAAAATTTTATGCAGAAATCCGTTTCAGGCTATTCTGAATTATATTCTGAAGTTTAACGCATTTTTTTATGTAGGTATGTATGTATGTGTCATTCCAGACGATAACTGTCCGTAGAATTGTGCAAGAAACTTCAAACAAATTTTGAAATGTTAAGGACACAAAACGAATGTTCAAGTTCGTTGGCCAGCATGATCGGATTACATCTTCGGGTTGAAATTTTCAAAAATGTAGTCAACAATTTCAAATAAACCTGTTTTTTGCGATTTTTGTGCGAAATAGTTTTTTCAGCATACTAACATGTGGTTTAGCGTAAGATTTCCTATAACAATATGTAGGTATCAAGTTTTCAAAAATTTCAAAGTTGAAAAATCAGTCAAAAATCGAAATAATGCCGTTCGCTGGTTGTAAAAATCGGTAATATTTGCATGAAACATTGTCCAAATTCAGATTAAACTACTCTTATGTAGCGACTGAAATGTCGAAGATTTCTTAAAAAATTCGCTCATGGGGTCATGCTGCATGACTGGACTTTTTTCTCAATAGGTTTCATTTGGTTTGGGAAAAGTTTCATTTGATTTGGAAAAAGTTTCATTTGGTTTGAAAAAGGTTTCATTTGGTTTGGAAAAGGTTTCATTTGATATGGAAAAGGTTTCATTTGGTTTGGAAAAGGTTTCATTTGACTTGCAAAAGGTTTCATTTGACTTGGAAAAGGTTTCATTTGGCTTGGAAATGCTATATATGTCCTGTGCCTGTCACATTTCCGGGAACCCACTCAAAATCGTTATGAGAAACTGGATGAAACATCGTTAATCTTTCTTTTTTTTAGAAAGTTGTATTTTTACTTTACGAGTTATTACACAAATCATATTAGGGAAAGAACTATGCATAACATTTAGTCTATACTAATAGAAAACCGTTGTTTACCGTGATAGACTATGGTTGAGTATTAATTTGCTGTATTGTTTAAAATTCGATGCATTTCTAATCTATCAGGTAATGTACGGGCAATAGGTGCTCATCCAACCATTCTGGAGACAAAATATACTCAAAGTTGATTAAATATTTTTGCTCGGTTTTTCAAATCTTCACAGAAAAGAATTCGTTTATTTCTTTTTATTTTGCATACAACTCTTTATCTTGAACAATCAAATTATATGTCTAATATATTATATGCCTAACATTTTAAGCAAACTGCGTAGTAATTTATATATTGTTTATATGTATGAAAAGTCTCAATCATACAGCTTGGAACACATTAAGCGAAGTTATTCGTAAGCTATACTACTATTTTATGTTACATCGTTTTGAAATTTGAGTACGTTGGGTGTGAAGGAATCGTTAGCAACCAATTTATGGCAAAAAAACTCGTTCAGGATAATATTCTGCGATTCAAAAAATAAAAATTAATGGCTTTTTAGTATTGTTTACAGTTTTTATTGATTTATAATGCAATTCAAGTACATTTTTTAGCATAATTTTGAGAAAAAAAATTAAGTGATTAAATAATACAGAAAACGAGAAGATTTTTAGCTGTTTTAGTGGTTTATTGAGCGAATGTTTTGAAATGTTACCAATTTATTGTGCTCAGAAAGTGATAGCCAACAAACTCATACTTTCATTTGGAACAGTGTTTTTATCTCAGTCCTAAGGAGAATAATCGTCTAAAATGACACACACACACTCACTCAACACAAATATATATATATATATATATATATATATATATATATATATATATATATATATATATATAACGTTAAACTCTAGGATTTGTATCAGAATGCCTCCAAATGGATTTGAATGAAGAAAATTTACTGTAACCACTGTAGTACCTAACTAAATACCTAGAGAGATAATGGTAGTGAAGAGGTAATGCGTTCTAACTCTTAAAACGCCGCAGAGCAATGTTCTCCAATTTACCAGCACGTGCAATTCAAAGCTGTGGATAGCACTATAGCTGCGCTATTCAGATATGGCGCCTGAAACGAGTAATAAAGCACAGCGGTAAAAGGTCTCACGAACGCTGATGTGGATTTTTGGTGACGTCTTGTCCACTTAACAATGTACGTTCGCGGATAAATTAATGAAGTTAAGGGTTTGAGGAGAGGGAATACACGTATTTTGGTCAGGAAAGTTAAGCCGAAACAGAAAAAAGGAACGATTTGATGGTTATCGGGTGAAACGATGAGGATGATGTTGAGAATGAGGAGAGGGTGGTTATGAAACCGGCGGGGACTGTACAGGTGCTCTTATCGCCTCGCGGTGATCTCCCTCCGTCCTTCCTGGCGAAGCCTTCGGGACTAAGGCCGGACAGTAAGTACGTGAATGGATACGATGTACGTGCAGCAGTAACATATGTTACGAGTATGTACAACTCCAGAAGAATAAAATGAGTTGACTTAGGGGTTAGTAAAAACATTGTATGTTATTTTAGTGATAACTCTCGCTATCACCAACTAAAATGTTCGGTAATCGCTAAAATCGCTTCGCTAATCACGATTCGTAATTATTTTTATTTTTTTTTTTTATTAATTTTTTTTTTTTTTTAATTGTTGGAAACCATTTAAATCTGGATGTAGCACTAGCTTTCAAGGAGTGCCCAATGCTCTGCAAGAATCATCGTAGAAGATCGTCTCCTTATAAAAATACTTACCTCCCAAAGCTGGGTCAGTAGAATATATATCCGGTTTCGTAGGTTTTCCTACGAGGAAGACGACGGCGCGATTGGATCGCGAAAAAAGTATCGGGAAATGCGTCAAAAAAATGCGAGAGTACGGACCCGTTTTCTCGAAAATTCCGACGAAAAACTTGGTTTTTTTAAATTAAAATATACCCCATAAAGGTACGTTTTTCGGAACGGTTTTTGCGGGCGAAATAAAGGTTTGATCCCGACGAATCTGAATCCGAAATCGGATGTCGAAAAAAGTGACGGGAAGTCGGTCGAATTGTGAGGGGAAGGCAGCCGAAGCGATTGAACTTAGAAATTAATCGAGCCCGCCGCAGTTTCACAAGGTTGCAAGCAGGCCTACGCACTTAGGTCTTGAAGGGACTCGATGACTCATTTCAACGGAATGAATACTGGTTTTTCCCTACACATATGCAGCAATACCTTGCGAGCGAAGCGAGCAACATCCCCAAATAAACTTTTTTGTGGTTCCACGTAGTTTTATAAGATTTAATTTGAGTTAATGATTACCCAGTGGGTTAGATTGGCTGGGGGACTCCACGAGCTTGATAGCCAATGCACTTTGCTGCTTGTTTGGAGAAGGTAGATCAGCTGTTTCTGTGTTTGCACACGGAAACTGCTGATCTACCTTCTCCAAATACCCACTAGAGAGTGCTGGCGCCGTTGCATCACTCATTCCCACGCCAGAAATCCGACCTGTATTAGTTAAGTTTTAGGTAACACACAGAAACTGCTGGTATACCTTCTCTAACATCCACTAGAGAGTGCTGCCGTCGTTTTATCACTCATACCCACGCCAGAAATCAGACCTATATTAGATATGTAGTATCACACCTATAGGTGGGAGGGTGGGGTAAACACAGAAACAGCTAATCTACCTTCTACAAAAACCATCAGGTCGGTATCGTTGGCTACATCCAATAATCGCGCAGGCAGGCATGGTTATTGCGACTTATTAGTTGAATTGAAACATCACGTTGCTACAAAATTACTTTTGGAAAACAAAACTGTTGAAAAATGTCGTTATAACAACGAATTCGCTTGACGTAAGACGGCAAACTTCTTGTGACAAATAGTTTGGTTGAGAATTTGCTGACATCTGCCAGGTCATGGCCGACCTCGGCCGAATCAGAAGCCAACTCCAGGTGAGACGTCACGACAATATATATATAGTCACTTTTAAAGAAGTTTTAGGTAATGTAATCGCTTTGTGTTAATGTTTTTCCCCACAATTAGGCTCTGTGCGATAGGCACTATTGTATCTGACAAAGTAAACCATTCTATGTACAAAAGATCACTCATACAGCCTGCCTACATAAACTCGCAAGACGGCGATTTTTCGAAAGCACTTCCTCATTATTGAGTTGTCCATGTTAATCTATTATCTACGTCAAGCTTTAACAAATCAACTGAATCTTCACGGAAGTTAGATTTTAGAATTAGATCAAAGTAGAGAACCTGAAACTAATTCAAGATTTGTAACATATTTGTACTCCTAATCATATCTAGCTTACTTTTCACAACTGATAAATTGTTGTCGGCGAAGATTGATACAAAACTAGTTTCTTGAGAGTGGATGGCAGGCATATGGCATATTAAATAAATAATGAAAACCAACCTGCCTATACCTGCCTGGCTATACCTGGGTATAGCCCTCAACCATGCTCTTTTCCACTTGGAATATAGGTTTTTTGGTTACAATCCTCTATTATTCTACACTTTTTAATTTGAATCAAATCCAATGTTGAGGGTTAATTCATACTAATTTTAAGCCAGTTTCTTGTGTTAAACACGTTAAATGAGACGGGATCAAAAGCTTCCGGATTGTCGTGAAGCTGCAGAGATCACAAAATTGATTCGTCAAAAGAAGTACCTAGTATACAATTAATCCCACCAAATTTTCTTCTTCTTTCCCACAAACGCTTTCTGAAATACAGACTTTGAAGAAGCGCATCATACCAATTAAACTTCAATAAATGGGCAAAAGCTTTCCAAATGAGTACATATTGGTGTTTATCGACAAGAGAAAATGGGCTACATCGTATCTCATAAAACTTGTGTGTCGCGTCCGTCTTTGACCAATCGGTGCTCAAGAAGGGTAATTCTCGGTTCCGTGCAATAGTGACATCTCACAAACTATTCAATCAATCTGTGACGAAACTAATCGTGTTTGATACTCTGGGTTTATGTGAACGTATTTGCGGTAAAAAGTGTAAGGGCTCAAGAATTTTCTGTATCCGTGTAATTTGAACATTTTTTCCGAAAGAATTGAGGAGCCTTACACCACTTAATTCTATCTGTGAAGAACCACCTTGTTCTCGCCAAATTTTACAATAGGTCATTTCCTGACGTTCCCAACCCCCCAAGCCCATTGACTGACTTCCCAAGTTCTGTCACATGTAGTTCAATGTAAGGACCCAGAAAATATCAGTTCCATTCATAGAAAGAACGGTTTTATATTGAAAGAAAGAAGTTCGAAATCAATATTCGCAACTGAACTCGATCCAATTGTTAAGAGTTCATTTACGGAACACAGTTTGAATTTCTTTGTCCTTACATGGAAAATATTGACAGGCAATCAAGTCATGCATTCAAGTCAACCTTCCCGAGAAATAAGTTTGACGTAAATAAGTTCTTCTAGAGTCTTTCATTATGGAACGAAAAAAGTATGTAGTATATTCATAAAGTTAGTATTTTACTAATAAAATTGGTCTCTTTGCAAGTAAAGTTGGTCTTTTTTAAAATAAAATTGGTTTCGTTACTAATCAATTCATTGGTAAGAAGTTAAATTTAGTTTAAAAAGATTTATTTTATTTGCGAAAAGACTAATAATGCTTGTAAATAGATTAATTTTATTTGCAAAAAGATTAGCTTTATTCGCAAAAAGATCAATTTTATGAGCAAAAAGATTATTTTTATTTGCAAATGCATATATCGCGGCGTGTGTTACGGCCTTAGTGTTCTGAGGGTCTTGTTTCTGGGACCCTCTTGTGAGGCTTGTGCCTCTGGACACCACCTCCCTTTCAGTATTAGTGTCCCTTTCAACTCCTATACATCAGTTATAATTGTCAGGGGCAACAATCGCTATAGAACTTGCCCGCGGTGGATTAACGGCTTAATATTTATCTATCGTTTCGTTTATCAAAGGGAAATCCGAAATAGAAACGGACAATAATTCATTTCCTAATAAGAGTTTTCCAAATGGTCAATGAATCGGACCGAGTAAGACATTATCAAGAACAATCGATTGAAGAGCTTTGATATACGTTTTGGCTTCTCTGTGATGAAAACCTGTGATGAAAACGTCGGATCACCAGTGTTGAGGTCTGATCATATAGTGATTGAATGGTTCGGTCGGGACTACTCAATCATCACAATGATTGTGATATCAAATGTTATTTGTTGATTTCATCATTATTATCCTGCATGGCGATTATTTAATGATTCAGAATTTCGCTCTATCATACATACAAACACACATAGAATTATGTAACAGTAGGGTATTTTATTTACTATTCCGTTTTCGTTAGCACGGAGACAAACGATAGTTCACGGTGAACAGTGTCTCGGATGAACAACTGCACCCTTGTCCTGAAACTCAGAGTAGAATCGCATCAGCCGTTTTTGATATATAAGGCTCAATAGGTTCAAGCCAAATAATTAATTTGTCAATAACACAGTGTAAGACAACTATTGTCAATATAACTTACGAGTAGAAATATAATAATGACAAAATACTTTGTTAGAAACGCAATAACCTACCATTTACGCTATAGCTACTAAAATTGTTGACATATATTAATAAATAAAAGTAAAAGGAATAAATAAAAATGCCAGTTGAAATGATTTAATTCGGCCGCCTGAAAGAATGGCCGAGCTCGGACCCGTCCCACCATGGCGTCACCCGAAGGATGAACAGTCTTAGACACGGTTTATAAATTAATCGCTCCACAGGAACATAAATATCACCAGACGAGACTGCCCTCGGGTGAGAGCGAGAGAGCGAGAGCATCACTATTTTTACAGTGTATCTGATTGTTATGTTATTTATCTTATATTCATGTAAAACATCAATTGTCATCACTTATATTACATGAATCGTGGTACCCGTTTGTGATTGTGTAACCACACTAGGGATACGCCAAATATGGTAATATGGAGAAAAATAGTTAGATTATTCTGTTGGAGGTCGGGTAGAGATGATTTGGCGTTCCCAATATTTATATATATATATATATATATATATATATATATATATATATATATATATATATATATATATATATATATATATATATTCTTTTTTTTTTTTTTATTCGAAATTTGTGGATGTTTCAATTATACATTGTTTCTTGAGTTTATAGGAAATAATTTTCGATTCGTCCTGATATATTTAAAGATGAAATAAAGCTGAAGATAATAGTTTATATATATATACATATATATACATATGTGTGTGTGAGTGTGTGTGTGTGTGTAATTCTTATACTTATTTTATATATGGTTTTCCTCTTTCGTTTATGTATGTTGAAAATTCCCAGAATTTGGCAGAATAGATTGCCCATTCGCCCAAAACCTAATAACGAGAAACGGAATTAGCAATTTAGCGGATTCCAGAAAGATGAAGTTCTTTTTGAAATAGCAACCATTAACTTCAATTCCGCAGCCTGTCACAACCGTCGCGTCAACCTGCACGCAAAGGATCATTTTATTTTCGAGTCACCCTAGCTAGGGGATTCCTTGAGGTCACCAATGAAGACGAGAACTAATTTTTCACTTATACCAAGATTTTCATATTGCTTTTGAGATTTTACGAAACTCAAAGTCTATCAGGCCGATAATCCTCAAAGCATGCTCACTATACATTGGGCCCAAGCGAATCGCATATTGGTTATATCTGGATTTATTGCAATTAAGATGTCGAATAGTTTGGCATTCACGTGTTGCCGTTCACCGATCGAAATAGAAAAAGTTCCTGTCATGCTGCACTACCAACTTAATGGCGAAAAATCTCATTCTAATGATATCCTGTGAATAAAAATAGACATTGAATTTGTCCCTTGTTTTTGCAGTTTTTAAGAATTTTTTAGCAAATATTAATATAATTTAAATACATTTTTCAGGATAATTTTGTGCATACATTTTGTAATGGCCTATTTTATAGTTATATAATAAACTGCTTTTGACTACAATTATGCTACGATATGTACATTGCACAATTTTAGCCGTTATTAGCCATTTTTGTGAGTTTTCGAGAAAATGAAGCTATTGGAAAGGCTCCAAAAATTTTATAATAAAAATTTTGGAAAATTATCATAATTGAAATTCCTTTTTAGACTTTTTGAAACGAATTCTATATATGCATGCGTACATGCGTGTGTGTGTGTGTGTGTGTGTGTTTTTTCTCCGTGTGTGTGTGTGTCTCCTTCCAGACGATAACTCCTTAGGATTTGTATAAAAATGCCGTTCTTGGGCCAAAAAATCAAGCTTTCCAAACAAAAGGATGAGTACATTAAATTGGACAAATATCAAAACATGTGCGCTAAAAGAAATCACTAAAATTGGCTAAAAGGGGCTAGAAAATCTTAAATTTTTATTTTTTAGCATAATGCTGCTCAAATAAAGTTTATTAACTATAAAATAGAATATTCAAAATTTTATGTACAAAATTATGCTGAAAAATATTCTTGAATTTCATTGAAATTCGCTTTAAAAAATCGATAAAAACTGCAAAAAGAAACTAAAAATCCTAAACCACTTTTTGAATAGCAAAATATTACTTAGAATACGTTTTTCGCCATAATATTGATAGTTAACCATTTCCTTGCTCTCAAAAGCTCAAATTCCAACATAATTCATCATTATACGAATAATTTTCGAAAATTCGCTCATACATACTATCATGCTGCTTGACTGGAACTTTTCATTCCATTCCTCATAAATATTCATGGGAGGTAACTCAGTAGATGACTTATGGCCCTTTCCCGTTCCTTCTAATAACTAAATTTATGGGATCTGTAAATTTATAATGGAGATAGCAACGAACATCGTGACGACTCTTTGGTGCAACCATGTTTCATAGGATGTGACAAAATAAGGAAAAAGTTGATGAATCAGTAACTGACTGTGAAGACATGAAGAAACAACGTTGTCTCATTCTACTATTTCGTTAATTAACCAAAACCGAATGGTCAATTACTACATTTTTGTGAATTGATGAAGAATGTTATTACTTAAGCTGAAAAGAGATGTTTAGTTGTTGTCATATTCCGTTCACCGTATTTGTATATAAATACAAATATGAAATCAATGCATTTATCCATGAAGTATGAATGCTAATGTAGTGAGAACCAGACTTTGGGTTCTAATCTATCCGAGATCGTGTGTACTGAGCCTCGAACCATGATCTCCGTGTATGAGATCTTTCTAATAAGCTCAGAATTGTATAATACTGATGAAATGGTGTGCTATGCTAAGAATATTTGCTGGAGAATGTTAATTGTAATAGAATATTTGACTTCAAAAGTTTATCAATTAGTCTATGTGTATAGATAATTACATCTAAAAACGTCTGCCAAGGTGTTTGTTACACATAGCTTACCATAACAGGAATGTGTAGATCATAGAAATGTTTTAAATGATCTTGAATATTCGATAGCAAGAAATATTAACTCAAGATGTGGTGTAAAACTTGAAAATCGGTCAATTTAAGAACGAAAAATTATAGTTGATGTAATTTACCTACATTTGCGCTTGCGCAGAGTGAAGTTTTGATTTGTAAATAATGAAATCGATATGATACCTCTTCAGCCTAACCCGCACATTCCCTGACAATTTCATCGAAGTCGGATGAAAACTGTGGAAATTAAGCTTGTTACAAGGATTTCTCATTCGCGCATGCGAAGCAGCTACTAATGATACAATCATGTTGAAATTGATATGGGATGATCAAATCGTCTTCTCCCTACTATTCTTGAAATTTGAGCGGGACCGGATGATTAGGGCGTGAGAGGATTATGCTTGATGGAATTTTCGTTTGCGCATGGGCAGAATCATGTTTTGATTCGGGAACAGATAGGGGGCCATCTACAGTGTAACCCGAACATTTCCTGAAAATGTCATCAAAATCTGATGAAAATTGGAAATCATGTTCGTTACTAAGATTTGCTGACACAATACACACACACACACACACATACACACACACTCACGACAGGCACACAGACACGGTACGAAAGTTGTTCAGAATGGGCTATGACGTAAAATGTGAGTGAAAATATTGATTTTGGAGACAAAAAGCATAGGTAGACTCGGGAGCAAAATGTTTAATTAATTAGTCAATTCTCTAAATAAGATAATTTCTTGAATATGTCCATAAATTAAAATCCATATTTCTACAGCATCATAATTTTTGTTTTGGTTCCGAGATTATATGGTGCAATCCACAGAAAGCATTAATATCAGGTTGTGAAATTGAAAAAAAAATGTCTTCTGACATTAACTTTTCCACTCTCACTTCACATTTTAGTCCTTCCTGAATGATATTAGTTTGTGTCTGTCTGTGTGTCCTTATGTCTGATAGTTCTTGTAACATGCATAACAACTATATATTCAGATAACTTTCTGTTAACATCTTCGTTGCAGCCTCTATGTTAGTTAACAATATTCAATAATACATTTTATTATGATACGTGATGTGCCACTCCCATCTTTTCATCCGTATTTAAATTAATATTTTTTAATAGAACACTTGATTTGTGGTAGTGAAAGTATGTTAAGTGTCAATTGTCTTTAATTTATCTTATCTTCTGTTCTAGGTAAGTGGTGACTCAACTTCTATGGATTTCGTAAGTTGCATATCACATATCAAGCCTCAAGCCCAATTTATCCACAGTTCTGATATCAGTTTTAGAATATCCATCAATTATTATTACAAGATTTTATTTAACTGGCCCCATTTGTTCATTCATCCTTTTAATCAGATCGTGATATTGTACTCTGAACCAGTTTTCAAGATGGAATAACGGTAAAAACTGCACCATCATCTCACCTTTCCAATGATGTAGTCAATTTTACTTTTAATCCTGGTAATTAGTGGAGAAAAATATTTTTTAATGTTGAGAAACATTGTTTTTCCAATGAAATCAAGGGTTTTCTTGAAAAATACCTTTTATGGAAATACGATTTTGGGGTCAGTTTCTACGTATTTTTTTTAGGCTGAGTCGAATGGCAATACTTTCATAGCTCAACAACAACTGGGTTACAACCCGTTATAACGCAGTTTTACACTTTTCTTCACGAATTAGAGTTCATTTGGTATGATAAATTCTATGTGTTTTCAGGGATGAAACTAGTTGACAAAAGTTTAAAACTCTGTTATAACGGGGTTTGGGAGATCTGCAAGTGATTCCATTTGATTTAGCGTAGGAAAAAAAAGTAGAAACTGACCCCAAACGCGAGTTTTCAGAGGGTCGTTTCTTCCAGAAAACCCTAGAAATCATTGAAAAAGACATTTCTACATTTAAACATAGTTTTCTCCCCTAATTTGCAAAGTAAAAGTAGAATTGACTACACCGTTGGAAACGTGAGATCTCGGCGCAGTTTTTACCGTTCTTGCATCTTGAAAAAATATTTGTTCTCATAATTCAATTTCGGATTCAAAAATTTGAGTTACAAAAAATTGTAAGGGGACAAAATTTGTTGCAAATTGGTGGTATGATCGACTCCCACAGTTTGGCATTTCTCTTTTGTGTACACCCTGTATAATGTAGGTATTACATATAGATATTTCCTCCTCCCTGATTCTTGGAATTGCCGCTTCGCGCCGGTTGGTTTTCTCTGTGTTGCTGGCATGAGTGCCTTTCACTTTAAATAGAAAACTACTCTAATTCTGTCACCCACATCACAAATAATCAGTTTCATTGTTCCCAAATTGGTACTTCACTCTCCGCATGCCCAAATGTAAATTTCATCAAGCATCATTTTCCAACGTCCTAATCGTCCGATCTCGCTCAAACTTGGAGTATAGTTGGGAGAGGATAATTTGATCAACCTACCCTCTCAATTTCACAACGATTGTATTATTAGTAACTGCTGCACATGCATGAATTAATGAATGTTTTCCTTTTATTCTGTTACAAAGTTTAGCAGTTTTCATCCGATTTTGACGAAATTTTCAGGGAATGTGGGGTTACGCTGTAGATGGTTCCCAACCAATTTCGTTGATTCTCAAATCATTACGTCATTATGCGCATGCGCAAAAGTAAATTACTTTTTCTTGTATTTCATCGTATATTATTAACGACATTTTGGTGTCTTTTGATCCTCTCCTTATATTTTCCGGGGCGTAGGAGGTATTACCCAGATATAACGTTTTGCTTCGCACTAAGAGTGACTGGTAAGTATCTCACCACATGTTTTTCGCTTCAAGAGGTGATAAGAAGTTGCCAAATTTTCGGTAATCTTTGAGCTGATGAACCGTTGCTATCCTTTCTCTTCCCAATGAGCTACTGGAGGAGCCGCCAACTACCTCGTCGATAGCCTAGAGAGCCCACTGTGAAGCCATCTGGAAGGCCACCTCAGATGATCTCCTTCTCTCAGATTTATGGGATAAAACGGCGGTCTCTTATCTGTGGAGTTTCTGCACGATTAGAACGGCCCCTTTGGAAAACCTCTTGGCTCAACTCAGGTGACATTAGGAGCACTTCCACCACTCACCGCATCAGCGTTCAGACTTCGGTGCTCGCTCTTCGTGGGCATGATAAACCTTACAAGACATGAATGACAGCAATGCAATAAACACTACCTAATTAGTATACTGACATGGAAACTGGTATTATAAACTGGGTACTTTCCCTCTAGCGGGAGGCTACTCTTCATACTCAATCACATAATAGTGCACATTTTAACGTAGAAAACGTAGCAGTTCCATCAAATCCTTATCGTGTGAAACCAGGTCCATTGGCCGAATGTACTGAAAATCTTATATCAGATAATGTGAAGGTAAAAATAACGGATAGCTAGAGGTCCTTATTTTACCAATTTCAGTCGTATTTTTTTACATCACGATGGTAACGAGCACGATAATAACCAGTCATTTCACAGGGTGGAATTTATATTTTAATGAGAGAAAATCAATTTTCCGCAATAGCCTTTTCTGTACCCAATGTGGAAAGCCAAAAATCAGGAGTGATCCAGATGTGGAATTTTTCGTACCAGAATTAGAAAGTTTGGTTGTCTCGTGATTTTACTCTTCTCAAAATGGTATTTTTCTTAGTTACGTAGCAGCACTATTTCTATTTCAACTTTAGACGCTCGAAAGTAGGTGTTTTTGGGAGCATGAAAAACTTCAGGCAGCAGACAATGAAACATCAGTGACACTGCTTTACAAAATTTAGTGGTGGTCTCGCATTCGGCCGGAGCTTGTCGGTTCCTTACGTTATTTAAATAGATTTATTATTGGCTCATTTGAATATACAAAACAGAGAAAAAAAAAACATGGAAAACGGCAAGTCTTTAATTAATTAATCAGAACGAAACTGTACAGCATTTAACTATAATTACTCACGTACATCAAATAATTGAAAAAAAAAAAAAAATGCAAAATCAAACGTTCAATATTCAATTGAAAAACAAGTGCCAACGGAATGAACTTGTGTTTTTCCATGGAATTGATTTTTATCTTAACTGAATGGGTGGCTGGAAAAACGTTGCATGTAGCTAAAGTTCAATTTTACAGAAGAGTTGATTAATGTGAAGAGTAATATTGAAACCGCAGCTGGCATACTGAAAAGCAACATTCAACGTTTTTCCACTAAACTAAACATCAGGGTTGTAAAAGCATACGATTGGTGTGCATCATCATTGAAACATCATTGTTACCTATGTCATTGGGATTTTGTTGTTCAACAACTGATATGGTATGGGGGGTGGGGGGGAAAGAATTCAAGTTATAATCAAAAGATGCATGTCATGTACAGCAATGAAAATGAACAGCAATACAGGTTCAAGAAAAATGAATGCTTGTGGACACATACATAAGTATATAATTATATATATTAGCACGATCTTAACCACACTGAACAATACATAAAAACCAACTTTTTACACGGGTGGGTATTTGTGGTTTTACATAACTCTCCTGTGTTGTATATTTCAACAATAAATTTCAGAAAAGTCTTACAGGTTATTCACTCAGGTACACGATCAGACGCAATTCATCTCACAGATAATGTACTGCGATAAGGGTCAGTAACATTGAACTAGGGGCTGGAACTTAGATATTAATATATGAGAGATAAAGAGAGTTATATTAGCATTGTATGGCAGATAAAGAGTAATAGGTACATATCCGAAAACATGTTGAACTTATTGAAGTAAAAAATACTCACATGATCGGGTGCAACTCATCTGAGGGATTAGCGCGCCCCTGATGATGATCAGGGACGTGGTGGAGAAAAAACGCTGCAAATTATTTCACAAAGGTTTATTATTTTTTCAATTGAGTATGATCGTAGTTTTAGTTGGCTTGCGTACGTCATAAGGCCCGTCCAGACTCCTCGGCGTGTCCTATTTCGAGTTGCCTCAACCTATACTTCTATAATTATATACGCATGTTTATATTTCTCGATTTGAGCTCCTATCTATTCAAATAGTTATCGCCTTAATAATATCATTATCGTACAAGTAATACAAGTACGTACGAAAAGTCGAGAGGATATGTTATTAAATATGCGTAGGAAAAGCATTGGTATTAACACACAAATATGACCTAGAAAAAAAACATTTAGGTATATATTCATGCCTCGAAGGAACGCCGTACGCACCACAAGGTGAGGCGGCGCCTCCTCTCACTCCACCCCCCGCTCACCCCCCTCAACACCCACCGTGACCCCCTGCCAAGCATGCCAGGCGTGCGTGCGTGCGTAAGTCTAACACTCAAAGCCTTGAAAAAGACACTTTTTCGGCCGTTTTTGGCCCATAGCATCTATGCGAGTAAAGCGATCGGGATGGTTGAACGTTAGGACCAACTAGACCCCAAATGGAGTCTATGTGCGAAAGAACAGGTTTTTTAAGTCAATTCTTAGGCCTTTTATGGCCCGGACGGCGGACTGCGAACGGTGAACGGCGAATGGCGGACGGACATTTTAAATTTGGATTCTACGCACCTTGAAACGTAAAGTGACAAAGTTTGAGGGGGGGTTATGAAAATTTTTTGCTACACGATCACATAGGCTTATTATTGGAAATAATAAACCAAAAACCGAGGCATCCTTTGGTGAGTGATGCGGAATGAGGAAGCTACTAGGGGCCCCAACCAACTGCCCATCGATTCACCACCAATGGCTCAAAAAATATGTTACTTCATCTCACAGATTAATTGCGCCCGTCGGAAGGTTAAAACGCTGCAAATTATTTCACAAAGGTTTATTATTTTTTCAATTGAGTATGATCGTAGTTTTAGTTGGCTTGCGTACGTCATAAGGCCCGTCCAGACTCCTCGGCGTGTCCCATTTCGAGTTGCCACAACCTATACTTCTATAATAATTATATACGCATGTTTATATTTCTCGATTTGAGCTCCTATCTATTCAAATAGTTATTGCCTTAATAATATCATTATCTAACCACGTACGAAAAGTCGAGTGGATATGTTATTAAATATGCGTAGGAAAAGCATTGGTATTAACACACAAATATGACCTAGAAAAAAACATATATTCATGCCTCGAAGGGACGCCGTACCCACCACAAGGTGCCGCGGCGCCTCCTCTCACTCCATCCCCCGCTCACCCCCCTCACCACCCACCGTGACCCCCTGCCAAGCGTGCCAGGCGTGCGTGCGTGCGTAAGTCTAACAAAGCCTTGAAATGACACTTTTTCGCCCGTTTTTGGCCCATAGCATCTATGCGAGTAAAGCGATCGGGATGGTTAAACGTTAGGACCAACTAGACCCCAAATGGAGTCTATGTGCGAAAGGACGGGTTTTTTAAGTCAATTCTTAGGCCTTTTATGGCCCGGACGGCGGACGGCGGACGGCGAACGGCGGACGGACATTTCAAATTTGGATCCTACGCACCTTGAAACGTAAAGTGACAAAGTTTGAGGGGGGGTTATAAAAATTTTTTGCTATACGATCACATAGGCTTATTATTGGAAATAATAAACCAAAAGGGCGCGTGAAGTTGACCCCAATATGTCCGCCAATGCTCTCTTCAATTTGCATTAGGCGGCGTCTGAGATCCACGTACAGTTGTAGGGCCTTGATTCGCCCACTCAGATCCCCAGTTGGTTCAGTGACGTTCAAAACGCTTTAACATCCTCCTGAAAAAATTAGTCTTTGACTTGAATTAGAGTACTTCATCTAAACATATTCGACAATCAAATCCCCAGATCGTTCAGTGATGACAAAGATACTCCATTTCTCTCCCCCCCCCCCCCCCCCCCCCCCCCATTGTGGGTCAGATTTGAAAACTTTGAAAAAACGCTGCAAATTATTTCACAAAGGTTTATTATTTTTTCAATTGAGTATGATCGTAGTTTTAGTTGGCTAGCGTACGTCATAAGGCCCGTCCAGACTCCTCGGCGTGTCCTATTTCGAGTTGCCACAACCTATACTTCTAAAATTATATACGCATGTTTATATTTCTCGATTTGAGCTCCTATCTATTCAAATAGTTATTGCCTTAATAATATCATTATCTAAGTACGTACGCAAAGTCGAGAGGATATGTTATTAAATATGCGTAGGAAAAGCTTTGGTATTAACACACAAATATGACCTTGAAAAAAACATATATTCAAGCCTCGAAGGAACGCCGGCGCCGTATCCACCACAAGGTGCCGCGGCGCCGGCGCCTCCTCTCACTCCACCCCCCGCTCACTCCCCCTCACCGCCCACCGTGACCCCCTGCCAAGCGTGCCAGGCGTGCGTGCGTGCGTATGTCTAACAAAGCCTTGAAATGACACGTTTTCGCCCGTTTTTGGCCCATAGCATCTATGCGAGTAAAGCGATCGGGATGGTTAAACGTTAGGACCAACTAGACCCCAAATGGAGTCTATGGGCGAAAGGACGGGTTTTTTAAGTCAATTCTTAGGCCTTTTATGGCCCGGACGGCGGACGGCGGACGGCGAACGGCGGACGGCGGACGGACATTTCAAATTTGGATTCTACGCACCTTGAAACGTAAAGTGACAAAGTTTGAGGGGGGGTTATAAAAATTTTTTGCTATACGATCACATAGGCTTATTATTGGAAATAATAAACCAAAATATATATTGTAAAAACATTCAGCACAAAATCCTGGCTTGTTTTGTCGTAAAATGGGATGAAATAATTAACAGCTTTGTCACGATATCAGGACGATGCGGGTTCTCCCTTCTCCTGGTGGTATGGACGGAAATCATTCACTAGGAATATAAAAATATTGTGGCGGAAAGCCCTTTTCATATACTTTATGACACCTGATGATGACTGCACACAGAGGTGAGGTAATAATCGAAATCGCATTCAGAGACATCGAGTGGTTGATGGTCACAGGAAAAGACGTGAATTGAAGAGATACGATACAGCACTTCGCGTGACTGGGGTAAATCCAACAAAACTTGGGACACTTTATGGAGTGGGCGACTAAGCATCGGATAGAACCATTCACGCAACTCCTCAATTAGTTAATACGGGCAGTAAGACCGGATAAAGAATGAAGCAACGAGTTGGGATATCTTTCAAAGAAAGGGATGTACGATAATCATGGCCTAGCCGTACCTATGCAAAGCAGAGCATATATAATTATAATCTTTAGATATATTAATCAGATCTATTGATTCTAAATACGAAAAGTTGCATTTCACTTGATTTTATGTGGCTACTCAATTTTTGTTAGGTCCTTAACAATTTTGACAATATTCTTACTTGCGTCACAAAACGAATTAACTAAAAGTTAAACAGATAAATTCACTGTGCACCAAGTAGACGATGTGTGTGCGTCAGAAATTCATTTATATTATGGCCAATTCCATCTGGCATGAGCAATGGCAAGGTGAGGTCACTGGTCTGCATGGTGTCCTTCAGAACTTTTGCCCGGTGGGTCCATCCCTAACCCAATTTCCAAGGAGGGTCCGAATAGTGGTCAACCGGGTTGCCACTGGCCATACCCGTCTTACTCACAGAAACCTCCCTACTTACGATGTCATTGTAACCCAGCAGTCCCATAATACCTCCATTTCAAATTTCAGTATCGCAGGTTCAATAGGAATGAAATCAGCCTCAGAACTCACTCAGCTGATGAGGGTGGAAGATTTTACTCGAGCCTAAAACCTTCTCAGGAACTCGCCGAACATCCTATCATTACAAACAAAAACTGCTCGGCTTAACCCGTCAAAATCATTTTAGTATCGTTGAATTTGCTGTCGAAAGTTCTTTACACGTGACGTGACGCCCTAACCACATGTGACGTGAAAAGTTCGACGCATGTCCGGTTTCCCTTAATTACAAAGTTGTTTACCTGGGCAACGTCGCGTCGTTAGGGAAAACCGAGTTCTCGATGAAGGACTAAGTCTAAAGGATTGTAATATAGCCTAAATCCATCCCGGGAACTTGTCGAAACACACATTAACGTTTGGCCAGCAACTTGTGAGAAACAAAATAACATCTTCATTCATAATAGAGTTGGTTACCTATAGACGAACTATTGAAATATGAATAGACTAGCCGCTCCGGCTCGCTACGCTCGCCTCCACGTCCAGCCGGGGGGCAAGCCCCCCGGACCCCCCATTAAATTGCTCGCTTCGCTCGCAAAGTGTGGTATGTAGGGAATGTTGCTCGCTTCGCTCGCAAAGTGTGGCATGTAGGGAATGTTGCTTGCTTCGCTCGCAAAGTGTGGCATGTAGGGAATGTTGCTCGCTTTGCTCGCAAAGTGTGGCTGTATACATGCGATGTATTACAATTTAAACGTGTAGGGGATGTTGCTCACTTCGCTCGCATACGGTAGATCTCTAAGGGTAGTTTTAACTTCTGTAGGGGATGTTGCTCGCTCCGCTCGCTTGAGGAAGTTATACTGCCCACCCAACTTGGCAGACGTTTTTTTCTGTTGGAAATTCTTACAAACAAATTAAATCTTATAAAACTACGTGGAACCACGAACATTTCATTAGGGGATGTTGCTCGCTTCGCTCGCAAGGTATACCTGTATATCCTTGAAGAAGTTATACTGCCCACCCAACTTGGCAGACGTTTTTTTCAGTTGGGAATTCTTACAAACAAATTAAATCTTATAAAACTACGTGGAACCACGAAAAGTTTATTCGGGGATGTTGCTCGCTTCGCTTGCAAGGTATACCTGTATATGTGTGGCATGTAGGGAATTTTGCTCGCTTCGCTCGCAAAGTGTGGCATGTAGGGCATGTTGCTCGCTTTGCTCGCAAACGGTAGATCCCTAAGGGTAGGTTTAACGTGTGTAGGGGATGTTGCTCGCTTCGCTCGCAAGCGGTAGATCTCTAAGGGTAGGTTTAACTTCTGTAGGAGATACTGCTCGCTTCGCTCGCTTGAGGGAGTTATACTGCCCACCCAAATTGGCAGACGTTTTTTTCTGTTGGAAATTCTTACAAACAAATTAAATCTTATGAAACTACGTGGAACCACAAAGTGTGGCATGTAGGGAATGTTGCTCGCTTCGCTCGCAAAGTGTGGCATGTAGGGAACGTTGCTCGCTTCGCTCGCAAAGTGTGGCTGTATACATGCGATGTATTACAATTGAAACGTGTAGGGGATGTTGCTCGCAAACGGTAGATCTCTAAGGGTAGTTTTAACTTCTGTAGGGGATGTTGCTCGCTCCGCTCGCTTGAGGAAGTTATACTGCCCACCCAACTTGGCAGACGTTTTTTTCTGTTGGAAATTCTTACAAACAATATAAATCTTATATAACTACGTGGAACCACGAAAATTTTATTAGGGGATGTTGCTCGCTTCGCTCGCAAGGTATACCTGTATATCCTTGAGGAAGTTATACTGCCCACCCAACTTGGCAGACGTTTTTTTCAGTTGGGAATCCTTACAAACAAATCAAATCTTATAAAACTACGTGGAACCATTAAAAGTTTATTCGGGGATGTTGCTCGCTTCGCTCGCAAGGTATTGCTGTATATTTGCAGGAAAAAATCCGAATTTATTCCGTTGAAATGGCTCTCGCTTCGCTCGCAAGGTACCTGCTCGCAACACCCAAACACCGAAACCTGTACCTGACTTATCGAACCCCAAAGACCTCTGTCTTCCCAGAGCCTTCTCGCGAACACGGCAAAATTAATTTCTGATGTTAAACGGTTCCCTCGCAATTCCCCTCCCAATTTGACCTACTTTCCACTTCCTACTTTCCGTCACTTTTTTCGGCGGACCCAAAGCTGTATTTCGCCCGCGAAAACCGTTCCGAAAAACGTACCTTTATGGGGTATATTTTAATCGGAAAAAACGTAGTTTTTGTCGGACTTTTCGAGAAAACACGGTCCGTACTTTCGCATTTTTTTGACGCATTTCCCGATACTTTTTTCGCGATCCGATCGCGCCGTCGTCTTTCTCGTTTCAAAACCTACGAAACCGGTATTTTTCCGGAATTTTCGACGGCCGTTTAGAGGGGTTGGGGAAGCGGGGAAGTCCAAAAAGCGCACATTAATTCTTACTTCGACCCCCCTCCCGCCCTACGGCCCATGGTTCGGGTGGGATTAGAAAATTTTAAATTCGCTTATACACCCTATCGGAAAATCCCAAGAAGATCCCCCCACTCGTAGATCCGGCCCACTCAGCCGTTTGGCCGTGCATAGCGCGGACAAACAGACAAACGGACGGAGTTTCATTCTTATTAATAATAGAGATTAATGTCATCAATTTTTTTTTTTTTTTTTTTTTTTTTTTTTTTTTTTTTTTTTTTTTTTTTTTTTTTTTTTTTTGGTGGGACCTAAATGTGTGTAGTTATACGTAGATGATGATATACCATCAGCATTCTTCTATAATGTTGTAGTTGCTTGCACTGATTGAATTGCAATTCAAAATTGACTCCATAGGAACGACTAGGAAGTGGATGTGCTATTTGAACTAATAATCCCTAAATAGACGTTAGACTTAGGCCTCACAAATTGAAATTCTCAGTATAATTGAGATCTATATAAATACCGTTCTCAAAGGAAATGAACACGGATCGAGAGCCAATGAAACAGAATTCAGTAGCGATGAAGCAACTAGATGGGTCAATGTCATAAGTCTACGTAACAGGAAGGTCAGAAGAAATGATGGCATAAAAAAAATGAAGAAAATCAAGTGCCGAAATTGGTGGAAGCGAGTTCGTTGGAAGAATAAGTGCTAGGTATATTATTGATTCTTTGATTGAGTCAATCAACGAAATTTTGAAGAGATTGTGGTGAATCTGTACTGTCAATAATTTTAGTCGGACTTGGACTCTTGTGAAAAAGAGGAGGAATAGTGTTAGGAATCAAGGTTACCATATGATAATTTGGTTGCGTAAATAAAATGCTCAGTTTGTGTTTGGATTTCAATGAGTGTAGTCTTGTATAAATGTTAAGTTCTTAACATTTGTTCTTAACATTAAGTTCTTAATATTTGTGTGTTACCTCCTCCCTAATAGCTGGGCATTCAACTGTAGCTCCTAGTCGCCGGACCTCAACAGCCCGTAGCTCTATCTAGTTGCCAACCGTGTGTGCCCAATAACTACAACCTAGTCGCCAGACCATGTATGCCCGTAGCTAATAATTGATAAAAAGAACTAAATTGAAATTATGAACCCAAGAATCGGATATATCACACCGATGGAACAGAAAATAATGCGCAAGCTGTTGTGGTCACGACGCATTCATGTTTTGGACCAGTACTCACCTTCACCAATGAATTACATTTTATCATGCAGTCTTCCTAGCGAACTTGAAAACCACAAAATATTTTTCTTGCTTATTATTTGTTTTCATAATCACATTTATACAATCTAATGTGTAACCTTCTTCAGTTTTCTCTTGCTGTTGTTATCTTTCTTTATTTGTTGGCCTCACCGTTGGCGTTAGTTGGGTGGCTAGTTAATGTAAGTTCCATGTAACTAGTTCCATGTTCCCCTCTTCTAATCGGTAGGGGCAGTCTTGCCGATTCTTGTTTATTGTTAATTAGGCATAAATAATACCTTTCACATTAATATATAATTCTTTTTAGTTGTAAATCCTGTTGTTTAAACTCTTCTTTTTTCTTCAATTCTTAATTTTCAGGGATCAAGGCAGCCTTGGTTCCTTGGAGCCATTTTTTGGAGGAGCAGGTTTCCCCACTTCTATCAACTTCTACCAATCCTACCTGTTGCATCTATCAACAAATGTCTATAATTGTTTTCAAATTTCTAGCTCCATCTAGTCCTACCATTTTCATCTCGACTATTTCACTCTTTATTATATCTAGTGTGCACAACATTACAATTCATAATGGATGGGCAGTGAGATCTGTGCTTGCAACTTTCTTTTGCCTTGTTGCTCTAAAAGTTCAGCCATTTCTTTACCACCTGCCGGCCGGCTTGCTCATTGTGGATTTGACAGAAAATTCAAGTAAGGTATTGTGACAGCTAGTTGAAACTCTTCCAACTTATAGAAAGTTAAAGGGTTAAGGAGTTCCGAACTGAGATGAGATGTTCCTTTATGATTCGCAACAATACCAACATTTTTATCTTGTTGGGTGAGTGTTGGTTTCTTTATAGTTGTCACTTTCCAACATTCTATTACCCATGTAGTTTGACGAACCGTTCACGGCTGCTTCATATTAGGACCTCTGCTGATTTGCCAAGCAGATTCATGTATTCTACGCATCTTATACACTTACATAGGTCTTCCATCTGATTGGATGAAAGGGTATCTGAGGAGCAACGTCAGATGTAATATATCATATATGTATGGTATATATATATATATATATATATATATATATATATATATATATATATAATATAACCGCATGAAATGGCTCTACAAGAGCATATACATATTCAATCAATTTTTAAGGAAAAACAACAATTGACAACATGAAACTAATTTTTTATATTTCGGCTTATGCCTTTTTCAAAAAACTTAATAAATTATTATATATTTTTAATAAAAAATATAAAAATATTTTTTTTTAAATAATTTTTTTTAAATAAAACTATATATATATATATATATATATATATATATATATATATATATATATAAGCTTTACCCACGCTGTACCACCATCTTTTGTACTAGGTATCCCTTCTACGTGCAGTACCATTAACATTAGTACAAGTTTGAAATGCACCTTTCACTCCTACGTGGTACGTCCCTGCTTGTTGAAACTAAAAACCATAGAGATCAAAGGACTTGATGTCAGAGGTTAATGTCAAACATGTCAACAATGTCAAAATTCTCGTGATATAGCCGATTTTAGTTTTACAATGTTGAACAAACAAGCTGGTATAAGGTTCATTTTGTTTGCCCTAATTTCAAAGCTGATAAACCACCGGATAAAGGACAAACTGATTGATACCGACTCTGGAAAATGCCACGCTATACTAGAACGCAGTTCATGTCTCTCAGAATAATAAATTACATCGAGTTGTCTCAAATATCGATATGTACATAGCTGGCCCTCTCGGCACAGTGTGCTACGGAAGTAGGAAAGGGAAATATTTGCTGGCATCGAATTTTCGTTTGAATTAACTTTGGTCGGGAAAAGCCCCCAGGCGTTATTGAATGCAAATAGTGGCATGACCCTGTGCATTCCGCTGTTCGGCCTTTGTCTTTTTCGTTAACCATTGGTTTTCGCCCTGAGACAGTAAAATCGTTTTTGCCTGTGTCCTATGTACCCTCCCATACATATATATTTGGTAAATACTGCAAACTGTTATTAATAAACAATAATTATGTAACCTATATCAGATCAGTATAAGGGCTGTTTCTTAACAATGGCGTGGTGTGATAATGGGTCATGTGAATAAAACCAAGCAAATGCTACTAAATGGATTTTTTTGAGTAAATGCTAGAAAGTAAGTGAATAAAAATAGCAAAAGCTAATGCTAATCTAACCTGTACAAGCAAATGCTCAAGAGAAAATTAGCATAAGACCTTTTGCTAGAATCAACCAGGGTAATGCTGGGAATCAGGTGAATAAAACTCACCTTTTGTTTGCTTTCTAAAGCATTTGCTAGGTATTTTTTCGTTCTACTCAGAGGCAACTTGTTATTAGAAGTTGTTGCGTTTTTAGAAGAGTTTTATTTTTTGTGTAGCTAAGTTATCCTTGTAAGAGTTTCGGAAATGACTTCAAGCAACTTTTTCGTTTCGAGGAAGCCAACGTCGCCTGGCTAACCTTCTATATTTTTCGGGGAGGACTCGAAGGGTAAAAGTTCCAGTCATGTAGCATGATCGTATGGGCGAAGTTTCTTAAATTACCGATTAAATTGTGTTATATTGTTTTGAAATTTAAGTGCAAAGAGATTTAAATTATTGAGTGCGAAGAAATTGTTAATTCTGTCAGTTTTATGGCAAAAAAAGCTCTTCCTAATAATACTCCGCAATTCAAAAAAACTTTTATTTCAGTTTTTATTATTTTTTCAGAAAGTATTATTGAAATTATGTAACGTTCATTTGTCTGCATAATTTTGTACATAGGTACGTTTTATAATATTCTAGTTCATTGTTGATAAACTTCTTTTGACTAAAATTCTGCTAAAAATATAAATTTATCCATTTTTAGTGATATTAATGAGAGGTAAAAATGTGCGCTAAAAAATGACCTTTTTTTTTTTTTTTTTTTTTTTTGGGCGCAAGAACGGAATTTTAATCTCAATCCTAAGAAGAGTCATCTCTGAAATGGCGTGAATTTATGTATATGAGTAGCTTTAAAATTTGGGATTCGTTTCAAAATGCCTCAGAACGGATTTCAATTAAATCGATTTTTCAAAATTTGTGTTTTAAAATTTTTGGCGTCATTGTAATAGCAAAGAGGAGTGATTTCAAATTGAAGAAAAACGTTATTGTTATTAAGAGTTTTAGGGGACTCAGGTTCCCACATCATAGTAATCGTCGAAGACTTGGGAATCCATTGTTCGGCGGCTACAAAAACGATCCCAGAGAACAAGAGACGGTAGGAGAACTGGAAAGACCGTTGCTAGGCAACTATCACCGTGCGTCATGATAACGCTTGGGTAATGCAAGCAGATGCTAACCTGCTTTAAGTATTTCCTACCTAGTTTAATAGCAAAAGGTTATTCACCCGAAAATGAGCATTTGCTAGAGCTTGGACTTTTCACTTGACACCTTATGCTTTTACTAGCTAGCAACTGATTTGGGCAAATGCTTAGGTTTTATTCGCATCACCCAACGGTCTAAAAATTGGGAAATCATGTTCGTCCGTATAATTCTCATCATAAGAATATTGTATTGATCATTTGTGTTCTTGTATTTGCTGATCATTTAACTCGATATAATTAGTAAGAAAAACTACTCAAGGCTCAGTGCAATTTGTACTTCCATTTCAGGAGACATCATTAATTCCTTACACTCGAGCTGCATTGGAGTTTTTTTTTTTTTTTTAAATTTTTTTATTGATTTGATTTTTCCCCTCCTTTGATCAATTTATGAGTTCAATTTACTTAACCCCCTCTATAGTGATAATGGTTCTTTTCGACGGGTGACTTGTCATTCCACCTCTCATTGATTGACATTTGCTTTTCCCAGCTCCCCTCCACTCTTTTCTCCCCAATGCTCGCCTCGAGGTGGAATTGATTGAGTTCGTTGAACGCAAATTAGATTGAGACTCTGTTTCGCTTCGGGCTCAATGACGCCCAATCAAAAAAAGTACTTCCTTTCGGTCGGCTTCTTCAGGTGCGAGTGTGTGAGTGGATCTTGCTATTTTCTTTTCGCTTTCATGGCCTCCGCCCCATCTATGCCTTTTTCTTCTCTGTCTAACCTAATAGGTATCCTGGTGAAATGAAATCAGCCGTCTCAATTTGTTTATTGATTGTGTTCAACAGGCAGCGCCAGTCCTTAAGGGGGTGTGGGGATGTCGTATAACCACCCCTAACAATTTTGGGGGTTCTCTCTCCCATTCTATAACTAATCAATCATTCACACCCCTTCTCGGCCGCTACACTTACAGCTTCAATTTCTTTAGCTCCTCCCTACTTTGGCACAGTCTCCCCTGCTCGCTTCGTTCGCTTTATTTATTCATGACCCCCCCCCCCCCCCCCCCCCCGGCATTTCCGTCATGTGGACCCCTCTTTCAAACGGAGCTCCGTAAAATGGACTGGGACGGGTGTGCGTTGAATTACATCGTATCATCCCTTTACCCATCCTCACTACTTGCTTTTCCGGTTTACCTGCCTACACGAAAGTAATTGAATACTCCTAAAATCTTATCAAAACTTTGAGAGTTGGTGTATAGTTAACTTGATCTCTATCAACGTCTCAAGTAGGATGTAATACCTTAGTGGCTTGCATTTCCATAACTCATTTGTCTCATCAACCTTGTAACAATCAACCCAGAGCTGTAATTTTATGGTTGTCGTGCAATAATGCTCAGACATATAGATTCAATGTTACTCATAAATATGATACAATATTATTCATCATGATCCCCTCTCACTAATAACCACCTGTTCGTTGATACAGAATGAACCCAACAAACCAGATGAATGTACAATCAATCACAAGGTGTTTTCCTAGAAAAAGATTCTTCGGTAATATTTCAAACAAAGTTAAGATACTGCAAGTACTTGAATAATTTTAAAAATTAAATTTTCAACATTTGTCTTTATTGAAATTCATTTCGGAACATTCTAAGATGTACATATGTAGTAAATGTATCTTCTGGGAACAAAGAAAAAAATATATCGCACGAGAAAGGAACGAAATAAAATGGTAGATAAAAATCATTATAAGTGAAAATAATTCATCTTTAAACAGTTTTGTTCTTGCTTTAGATAAACGAAAATGTTGAATCTGCTGAACTTATTATAAAGAGCGTTCCATGAGATATTTACAAAAAACGTTACAGTATACATATGAAAACGTCCGCCCAGTCGGGTTGGCAGCATAGATTATTCACATATTGTAACACGGACGAATAGAATTAGTTGAAGAGCAAAGTACTTGAACCACCTAAAACCACCTAAGCCACCTAAAACCACCTAAGGTTATAAGAAATTAACGTTTGCACATGCGTACAGACTGCTATTAATCCAACGGCAATGAAATTATTAGGAGATCGTCTAGGAACTAAACCGCACAATCTTAGAAAATTTCATTAAGATCGGTCTATTACTTTCGGAGTTTTGTCTGTGTCGATCAATTTTAGTTTGGCACATGCTCTATAGTTATTACTCCACCAATTGCGACATAGAGAATTTACCTGGAACATACACCCGTCTACTCCTCGATTTTGAACGAAATCGGACTAATAGATAATAAGAAATCGGTGTTATAATAAATTAACGTTTGGGCATGCGCACAGACTATTTATGGGACGGCAATGAAAGTTATAGGGTACCTTCTGGGAGCCATCCCACACAATCCCTGAAAATGTCATAAAAATCTTTCCATTAAACTTGGAGTTTTGCCTGTGTGAATCAATATTAGTTTCGCGTATGCGTAATGGTTTATAGAGCATTCTTTCAGAACATATGCCCAATTACCTACCGAGTTTGAACGGATTCGAACTAACAGATTATGATAAATCGACGTTATGAGAAATTTACGCTTGCTCATGCGCACAGGCTTCTGTTGAATTGACGGTATTGAAAATTATAGAGAACCGTCTAGGAGCTAACCCGCAGAATCCCTGAAGCTTTATATAGTTTTGGGCGTGACAAGGGTTTACTACAGACAGACATCAGATAGACAGACACGGAACCGAACTTGATTAGCAAGCTCTGAAACGCAAAAAGCAAGGAATTTTGATTTTGGAGGAGAACATTTGTTTTTCGATTTCTATTACGATTACAAAGCTTTCCTACCTTCGATAGTGAGAAAGCAAAAACCATATTGAGACAAAGACAGACTAATTGGTAAATCTAACCAACAGTGATTTTGGTAGTGGATGTCATTATACATTATGAATAACAATTTTACGTTTCTCATGTTATGCCCACAAAATAGCATTAACTAGTTAGATGGAACACATAAGTAATATATGAAGGAACTAAGAGTAACTCACACTTGACCGTACGATTTTTAGATTATTTGATATAGCGTTGCAAGTAAATATGTATTTTTTGTAGTCAATTTCCATGGTAGTTAGCCATTCGTACATGGTTGTTGCATACTATTTTACCTATTCCGATGAAGGTTGCGCTTTGACGGAGTGTGTTCGACGCATTCAAGGAGTTGGGGCTAGAGAGGAACAAAAGGTGGCCGAGAGACAGCCTATAAAATAGCCGGATGGTACAATAAGCCTGTTAACTAGACCCATAGGGGTCCCCAAGGCGGAAGTTTGACTTCTTCTCTTCATATCATGTTTGTTTTATTAGAACCATGTTAACTATCGATCTATCGAACGCCCCTCGCCCTAGGATATTCCTCGAACGCCTGTTGCAGGAAAGAAATCATGGGCCCGGCGATAAGCATTAAAACTGGTGATTCTATTCCAATGTACCTTGTCTAGTATTGAATGTTTCCCATGTCATTCCTTACTTTTTCACGAAATTCAGGATAATTTATGTCAATACCCAGGACGAGTATCGCCTGGAGTGTTACATACATTTACACCTGTTTACATATAAACACGCATATTATTTCTAGAGAGCCAGCCCCGAAACATCTTTCATTAAAAACCGTTTTGAGAGTGATACAATAAACTTGTTTGGCCCATTTCAATATCTTAGTTTAATCCTCACACCCTTTTGTCTCCACTTGAGGCAATAGAAAGCACGACCAAGAAATTGAGATTATAGAAAGCGGGAGGGGGCTGTTCCCATCCTGCAGTAACCCATTGAGAAACATGTGCTTACGGACCTAAAGTAGCCTTAAGAAAGTCATCATTTAGACTCATTTATTCAACCAGTTTGTTGAGTCACCAGAAAGAGATGAGAATCGTCAATAGTGGGAAACTCAATTTTCTGAAGACCAAGTTTGGGATTAATTTAATTTTTTTAAATTGGGCTATAAAAATGCTTGTTTCGGCGTTGACTTTATGAGCTGATTCGGCTAGGGAATTGCATTTCCCACGTTAAATCTTGTTTTTGCATATTGAATGTAAACCTTGTAACTCAAATTCTATTATGCCCTTCCAGAAGCTCGCAGCCCTCTCCGCACGTTACAGGCTGGCAGATAAACAAAAAAGTCCAGTCATGCAGCATGACCCCATGAGCGAATTTTTGAAGAAATCTTCGACATTTCAGTCGTTATTGATCGTGTAGAGAAATTTTAGTTTATGGTTTTGATAGACAAACATGGAATTAAATTATTAAAAATAATTAGGAGGTACTCATACTTTATTATTATTAAACTAATCTTGTAGATTTAAAGACAAATATAGATAAATATTCATAGATTTCGATGTCCAATGTGGTCAGTATTAAAGGCAGTTGAAATCTTAACAGTATCCTATCATAACATCATCAAATCTTGACATAAAATAAAATAACATACCGACGTCATATGAAAGAAACGTATTTCCACAGCCAATCGATGATGAGGCTTTATATTACGAGTGATATAAAGTCAGTTGCATTGGAATCTAGTATCCTACAGCAAGAAATTGACAAACAAACTGTAGTGTCTGTGCATCTATTGACAGGCTTTTCCGTAGCAACAAGAAAGTTACTGACGGCCGAGCGGAGCGAGGCCTTGGGTCTGCGTGCTAGTACGTACATAAATAGAACTTCTTCATAATTTCATGGCTGATATTTTCTAAGCCACAGTCAGTATTAAAGCTACATCAAGTCCTAAAACAGTTGAGCGTAAAACATTAAAGAGAGCGACCGAGAAAATCGGAGGACGGAATATTTATTTCACACGGTAAACTCATCAGTTGTGATTACATTTTTTTTTTTTTTTTTTAATAAGCACCTACTACCTACGTTTTAAACAGCATGGTTCTAGGATTGTTTATACAGGGATACTTCCATTAGAGTAGTTCAATCTGAATTTGGACAATGTTTCATGCAAATATTACCGATTTTTACAACCAGCGAACGGCATTATTTCGATTTTTGACTGATTTTTCAACTTTGAAATTTTTAAAAACTTGATACATATTCTTATAGGAAATTTTACGCTGATTCCGAATATACCACACGTTAGTATGCTGAAAAAATTATTTCGCACAACAAATCGCAAAAAACAGGCTATTTTGAAATTTTTGACTAAGTACGTTTTTGAAAATGTCAACCCGAAGATGTAATCCGATCATGCTGGCCAACGAACTTGAACTTTCGTTTTGTGTCCTTAACATTGTAAAATTTGTTTGAAGTTTCTAGCACAATTCTACGGACAGTTATCGTCTGGAATGACACATACATAGATACATACTTACATATATACATACATATTATGTACATACATACATACATAAAAAAATGCGTTAAACTTCAGAATATGATTCAGAATAGCCTGAAACGGATTTCTGCATAAAATTTTTTAAAAAATTCACATTCTACAAATTTTGAAGCGAGAGCAGTAGCTTAATTTTCTTCAAAAATTCGCTAAAAAATGTATCGGATTTTTGTAGGTATATCTTTCCAGGCTGAGCCAAATCAATCTCGAGTGAGGGCGTTCCAGACGATATGTACTATTGAACGGCTTAAAAGCAATATGCAAGCTTATTATGAAAGAATAAGACACAACATTATTTATGATTCGATTGTTGAATGATGAATGCGCAGGTGAAACCTGATGGATGTGACCAGATGGCAATATTAGGTTATAAGAGCTGAACATCAGGGTTAGAGCTTAAGGCTTACATTAGGTAGGTCCCGCGAAGCTATGCGCCACGATTACAACTTATTTTCTTCTTTTCTTTTTAAATATTTATTCACTTTACGTCAACGGTTCTGTCTGTTTCTTTGATGCTCATTTATTGAGTCATCAAGGGAGGATGGAGAGTAGCTTCCTCCTTTTCCTAAATAGTAATTAATTCAATTTTTTAAATTGAACTGCATAGGTACTGCTTTCAAGCCTGCACGAATTAAACCTACATACATCGGCTGATTAGGTCTACCCTCATCGGGCCCCTACCTATCAACCAAGTCGGTCCTATCAACTATACCAAGTTTTTGGACTTGGGCCTTGCTAAATTCGTTGGATAATTCATGGCACTGCTTAACTGGCGTAAAATGAGGAGGAATGATCTGGATATATGTCTAGAAGTACTGTGGAATCTCATTGGAGGAATTGGTACGACATTCCGGGTAGTAGGGCGGGTTGTGTTAGGGTGTACCTGTCATACTTAAAATTGGCCGGTTGCTTGTGAAAGAACATCAGAGCGGATTTTAGAAATAGCTGTGGATTAGAAAATACAGGTACCGATTCAAACAAGTTTGAGGTAGGGAATCTTCTAGGCTTTCCCGCCACGACCTTTAATATGGCTTTTGTACGACCATAACAGCTTCAAGTGCTTGAATATGCGGCGCCCTAAAACAATCACATAGCTGAACAAGCCTTACACAAGTGACTTATATATGGCAATCTTCGTCTTAAAGTTACCTAACATATTTCCGCAAGTTGTAAAATATAAACGAAATTCTTTAGTTTGTTAACTAGGGAGGTCACCTGCACTTTTCATCTCAGATCCTCGTCTATAATTATACCCAAATACCAGGCTGAAAATACCTGGTGTGTTGGAGTTGGTTACTGATTAAGCTAGATTTGACGAGAGGTGAATGTTCAAAGGTTTGTACTAACGATTGCTTGGAAGTATTTGGAAGGCGTCGCATACGTACCTCCTAATAGGGGTTGAGAGTACTCACGTTAACGACACGGGTTTTATCTCAAACTGTAAAGTTTGCCTTCAGCTCAATTGAAAAGAAAATTAGAAACCCACCTCCAGTGTACAGCATCTTACCTGCAAGACCATTAGTTTCTGTGCCAAGACAGAAAATAAATAATCTATTTACCAAGACTCTATACAGTAAATAAAAAAGAACGCCTCGAAAACTTCTCTGAAGCATTCAACCCCTTTGTACGAGAAATTTCGAGAAGTTCACCTCTGGTGGAAGTTGTAAGTTTGTTGGCTCCATGGTTCAACACTCTCCAATCCTCTCTTATAAATGAATACCGTTATTCACGTCCGATTTCCCCCATCTTCAAGCACTCCCAGACCAACTTTTCAACTAAGTCCGTTGAAATTCTTCCGATGCGGAAAGTCCTACTTCTGAGATCTCCTGATTCTGACGAATAAATACCTTTGCTCCAAATGAAACATCAACTAGAGCTCTGATCTTCCGTAAAAAAAAACTCGACAGCTCAAAAGAATTTTTGAGAGTTTCTTCCCCTTCAGGGCATTTCTTTATTCGGTCTCAAATTAATTTCAACATCTTCCCTTCTCAACAACTTTTGGTTCGAGCTGTGAAGAAGTCTGTAATTTACCTATTGATTCCTAATTTTCTGAATTGATCATGGTATTCCTTTCGCTGTGTTGGTTTTCAGATGATCTCCTGTACTGAATAGGTCCGCACGATACTATACTATTCTGCAAGCTTAATGAAACCTAGGTCCCCATTTGTCTATGTACCATTGATCATCTGCTATCATATGTTTTCTAACTCAATCAAGAAAACGGAAAGCAATAAAAAAATCTAAAAATCTATTTTCCCGACGTTACACTGGTAGAGCGATTTCGACGGCTGTGCTATTTTCAGAAGCAAATAACTAGATTTATTGTCCTTTGGATAAGAATGATGGAATTAGAAATCTACAGTCTAAATCTAAATGGATATCTGTCTCATCAAAACTATAGCTATGGTTGGATCCCCTAAGATGATTTTCTGGTGTTGATTGGCCCTTACAATCTTTCCGTACATTTCCTATCAGTTTGATCACCATCTCAAGCCTATTGGGCATTTAATTTTATTAACCCCAAGATCATCTGCTTGAGTGATCCCACTGCAGGAGAAAGTTGCAAGAGTAAAAAATGCATCTAGCATAAAAATGTATGTATCAGTACTCCCGGGTTAGTCGTTCGGTTGGTTTGGGGTGGGATATGTTGGCAGGAAAATGAGTTTAATCGCGAACCTAATAGGAATGCATATATCGCGTATCAATAGCAACAAAAGAGCAGCAATATCACGGTATATATATATATAGTTGATTCACCCGTGCGTTGCTCAGGTTGACTTGAATATTCATAAGCCCATCCTCACTCATCACATTTTGGTACACCCCGAAGGATCTGATTCAAAAATTTCCTTACTTAAAAGTACTTACTTATTAATTACCTACACATGCCAAGCCACAAAATGCATGATATCGTCCACTTTGTACCAAGCACACGCCTAGGGATAACAGCATACCACTTGCGGTCCACCTATTCACTGCCGTACAGTACAACCACTCTCAAACGGCTTGGCCGATTATCGTTATTATTCAAATTACAAAAATTTGTTTGGTTTCGTTCAGATAAACTTCCTTCAACGGAAGGAGGTGATCGTACGAACATGAGGGCTGAGAGATTTGTGTATTGTATGTAGGTCGGTTAGGATGACATTTCAGCAAGCCGTTTGGGAGTGGTTGTAGTGTGCAGGCGGTGAATAGGTGACCGCAAGTGGTATGCTGTTATCCCTAGACGTGTGCTCAGCACAAATTGGATGATATCATGCATTTTTAGGATTGGCATGCTTTGTACGCGAAGCGTCTTTTTTTTTGGGGGGGGGGGGGGGGGGGGTCACAGTTTTGGCGGTCTTGGAGTAAAGGAGTGGAGTGTATACCGGTTGATTTCGTGTCAACAACCAACCAAGTAGATAATTGGCTGTTATCCGAAAATATATAACGCTTGTCCAGTTGCTCAATTTCAAAAAATATCCTTGAAGACCGTGGTGTCGAGCCGACCCTAGGTCCCTCTTCCCCCACCCACACCCTCTGAAAATGTTCGGGATACCTCCCACAGTATACCCAGGGTGGTATGGTGTCGATAGGAGTTGATCCCTTCGAAATACGACCACTTTTAGCATCCCCACCACCCATACCCTCGGAAAATGTTCGCAATACCTCCCACAGTGTACCCAGGGTATCAAAAAAACCCCCGAACAAATCCCCCAGTCACAGGACGATCCCCCCACTTGGCTGAGCGTGATGTCCAGATGGACGGATAAACACCCCCACCTTTCCCCCATAACCCCCCCCCCTTCCTTTAAGGGTAAAAGGGGGAAACCTACAAAAGACACTTCCTCATGATAAATGTGGTCTAAATCCATAACTCCATCGGAATCGGTCCAGGGGAATTGGTAGATATGGTGAGGAGAAAGAAGAAAGAATGTCAGGTGAAACGAGAAATCAGGTGAAAGGAAAAAAAATGAAGAAAGTTCAGACTAATCCAATTTCATTCGTCTGAACATCAGATTACCAGTTCGTTCGGTGATGACCGAATTATTCCATTTAACCACCCCTCCCCCCCTCCCTTTTTTTCCTTACCACAAACACCTCCCTATGGTTGAGGCTAGTACAAATTTTAATATCCTGTGATTGAGGTTGACGTAGTTAAAACATATTCACCCAATCAGATCCCCAGTTTGTTCAGTGATGTCAAAGATATCCCTTTCTAAACCCCCTCACCCAAAAACACCCCTATGCCTCGGAATTGAAAATTTCCAAGTAGGCTGTGGTTTTTTAGTGCTATCCAAACATATTTCATCAATTAGGTCCTCAGTTTATTCAGTGATGTTCAAGGTACCCCCACCCCTCCCTCAAGATACCCTTTATGGTTCAGATTTCAAAATTTCAAGTAGTTTGTGATTCAAGATAGAGTATTCCAAACATTTTTACTCAGGTAGGTCCTCAGTTTATTCAATAATGTCCAAGATACCTCATTTCACCCCTCCTCTATGAAAACACCCCTTTTGGGTCAGATTTGAAAAATTTCAAGAAGCCTGTGATTTGAGTTAGTGTAATTCAAACATAGTTTAGCAATCAGGTCCCCAGTTTATTCAGTGATGTCCATGACACCCCATCACCCCTCACACTCCCCCAAAACACCCCTTATGGGTTAGATTGAACAACTTGAAGTAGTCTGCGATTCAAGTAAGAGTATTTCAAACATTTCATACCAATCAGCTTCAGTTTATTCAATGTTGTCCAAGATAACCCCATTTCACCCCCTCCCTCAAAAACCCTATTGTTCGGGTTTGAAAATTTCAAGTACCTAGTCTGCGATTAAAGTTGGGGTAACCCGAAAATAGTTCAACAATCACGTCTCCAGTTTATTGACTGATGTCCACGATGCCCTATTTCACCCCTCTCCTCTCCCAAAATACCCCCTATGGGTTAGATTTGGAAAATTTTAAGTAGCTTGTGGTTCAAATTAGAGTACTCCAAACATAACCCCCTCTCAGATCCCCGGTTAGTTCAATGATGACAGATACCCCATTTCACCCCCCCTCCCCCTCCCCTAAAACACCCCCTCTGGCTCAAATTTGAAAAACTTCAAATAGCCTATAATTTAAGTTGTACTGATACAGACATTTCCCTCCACTCATATCAGTTGTCCAATCACCCCTGTAACCGTGAAAAGCGGACAAACATACGGACAGACAGACAGACAGAAAATTTGAGAAAATGGTACCAATCGTCTAAAAATAGCATGAAACGGGAAAGAAACGCAAAATTTCATGATTCTAATCAATGTACAGACAGACATACTTACGATTTTATTAATATAGATAATTGTTTTGAAATTGAAGCATTTAGAGAGCAAAGAGAATGTTAACTATTAATTTTATATGGCAAAAATTTTTTTTCTAAATAATGATCTGCTATTCAAAAAGAGATTTTGAATTTACATATTTTTCCTGTTTTTGTCGATGTTTATTGCAAATATTAATGAAATTTAATTACATTTTTCAGTATAATTTTTTGTATAATTTTTTTAATTTTCTAGTTTATATAGTTGATAAACTTTACTTGAATAGAATTCTGCTAAAAATATAAATTTTTCGATTTTTGATGGTTTTAGCCATTCTTAGAGGTTTTTCCAGCACATTTATTGAAATTTGGTTTCAAAATCATTGTGCTCAGAAAATGCTTCCCAACAAACTCATCCTTTCTCTTAGAATGCTTGATTTCATGAAGCAATAAAGGAATCAGTCCTGAAGAGAGTTATCGTCTGGAAAGACAAACCACAGGTATATATCGTACGAAAAATATTAAACTCAGATTCGTTTTTGAATGCGTCAAAACGGATTTACGTGAAGAAATTGTGAGAAACAAAGTATTTCAAAATGTTCGTAGCTATTTTTGTGTTATGAATAATTTTAAGAGTTTTGCAGGTAGTTAATCAAGTAAATAGAGTAAAATCTTGCTAGAGTACAGACACATTCAAACATGCTTTTACGAAATTTAAGCTTGATAAATAGTGAGAATCATTTAATTATAGTTAGGTACAATATTTTACTGCTGAAGCATATGTATTAATATTTATTAAACATTTTACGTAGTAGCACACATTTTAATATTCAGATTCTTGTTAAGATTATTCATTTTTCAAACCGTAAGTCCAATCCTTTTTTTTTTCTTTTTTCTTCGCGAAATCTGTTGAGGACTTGGCCGATGGAAATGTCAATATCAGCCCTCGAGCTAATTCCGCAATATCGGCTTTAGACAGAATAATATGCTACTGGAATACTCGTTAGAATGTCTGCTACAGTTTAAAGGTAACGTGAGTTAAAGTAAACGTTTTTATCTCAGAATTGAGGCAAAATTGATAATACACTTTGGTACCAAGCCCCCCCCCCCCCCCCCCCCCCCCCCCCCAAGGATCCGCCACTGGACAGCAGGAGCACTCGTAAACTACACTTTCACTTCGAGGGTATAGGTCAGATGCACTGATGCCATTGAACAGCCCAAATTTCATCCCGAACATTAATTTTTTCTCTAACATACGATAAATGTATTTTTATGTTTAAAAACCACTTGAAACCACTAGATGATACGATTTTTAGAATTTTATCGGTAGTATTCCCTCAATATGGTATACTTTTCCGTTGTTTTTCCCCCAATGTAAACACTAAATTTGAGACGTCATACTTACCACTATAATTGACTTTTCTTTCGATAAATTTAGGTTACTTGGTTATATATACCGGGTGTCCCCAAAAACGTTCCCCCCCCCTGCTAAAATCTTTGTGTGTGGGCCAAAAAAAAATTTTTTTTTTTGAATCTTAATATTTTTTTGTAAGGATCTCATAAATGAAAAAATTGCGCAGTGCGCAATTGCGCAAATATGCGCAACCGACATCAACTTTGTTTTTCCAAATGGAAACCCCTATTTTTTATTGCAGATTCGAATTCTACGCTAAATTTTATGAATTTAGGACCCCTCAATCGATTTTTTCCATGGGGCGCAAATAGGGTCCTCGTACACCTTATTTTTCAAATACCCCCAGAGGTTGATGTCGGTTGCGCATATTTGCGCAATTGCGCACTGCGCAATTTTTTCATTTATGAGATCCTTACAAAAAAATATTAAGATTCAAAAAAAAAAATTTTTTTTTTGGCCCACACAAAGATTTTAGCAGGGGGGGGAACGCATTTTTTGAGCGCTCGCTGAGCGGGTTGCGCCCCATGAAAAAAATCGATTGAGGGGTCCTAAATTCATGAAATTTAGCGTAGAATTCGAATCTGCAATAAAAAATAGGGGTTTCCATTTGGAAAAACAAAGTTGATGTCGGTTGCGCATATTTGCGCAATTGCGCACTGCGAAATTTTTTCATTTATGAGATCCTTACAAAAAAATATTAAGATTCAAAAAAAAAATTTTTTTTTTGGCCCACACACAAAGATTTTAGCAGGGGGGGGAACGTTTTTGGGGACACCCGGTATAGTCATCGGATGGACTTGAGGATAATAAATTCAACGATAAGTTTGTGTTTTTGATTTGCTAATTTGGTGTCCATTTAGTACCCATTGTGAATTCAGTTTATTTCCCCTAAAGTTGAGGAAGCATTTAATGACACGATCTAATTTATTTTATCAACGATCTATTCGACTTTCTATTGTGATCCATTGAAATGTCACATCGTCAATGTACCTATGCCAATTGAGAAGATTATATATGAAGTTTTAGTTTAAAAATAGGTTGCTCGAGCTAATCCTTGTAGATATATGAGAGCGTAGGAGGATATTACCCCAGCAATCCTTGGGTGAGAATAACATACTGAAGTACCCAATTGTGATACTTGCCGAGACACAAAATCTTGCCAATCTTATTTTTCGATAATGTTCGGACGCTTGAATCTATTATATCAAGTATTTGGAGGTGTTCGATATCCTTAAACTGAAATTGTAAGAATTTAGTACTGTGTCTTGAGGCACAAGGAAATTTTTTTCTAAATGAAGCTTAGTTTTCTGGCCAATCGGTAAGCAGGAACCCTGATACTAGATACCACGGTCAGTGATCCTTCCCAATGAATTTAGGAAAGACATAACAAAGGCACTAACAAGCTTGTAACGCACATAGTTTTTAATAAACTGACTTGCAAAATAGTTGAAATTTAAGGATTTCTCCGTAATTACCATACTTAATTAAAATAACAGTAATATTACCAGCATTAGGTTTGACATTGAAGATCTCATTGGCAAACTTTCTTCAGGTCGGCTATTACAGTTTTTATTGTATTAGAATTGTATAACTGAATTTGATCTTACCATGCAGAAGTTATGAGTTTCATTCAAATTGCATCGATCTACCCGAATTGAAAGACCGGTTTTTCATGGCGGATGTCTTATTATTGGGATGTCCCTAGAGTAAACATCCACGTTCCTGGCTGTACCACCCGATCCACTTCCATTGTTCTTCTCACCATTTGCTGCCCAGAATTACCAGTTGCACCGGCCAATGTATCAATACCACGTAAAACTAATGCTCTCCTCCAGAGTTTTTTATTCTTATTTTATTTTTTATTTTTTTTAATGGTTTTTCGTATCTCAAGAGGAGCCTAGTGCCTTACCTCCGTTCGCAATGACGTGCGTTATCAGCCCTTTTTTGAATTACTCATGAATTGTCTCAGGTTTTCTTTTCTTCTTTGTTATCTTTTGTTCTTAGGAGCCACAATAGATCCCCTGGGTCGCAGTGAAGGGTTACTGAAATACAGTACCCAAAGTATCTCTACCACCAATTTCTCACCATCCCATTTGATTTATATATTTTTCTTTCTGGAGAACATCTTACATTCTGTATTTTTCTATTGCATCGCGATATTGTAGTTGTTCTTTATTTCTTTAATTTTTTATTGAACTTTGCTTCTCAAGTACCTAGTTGGCGAAATCCGTGCTTATTAATAAATAAATAAATAAGTAGAGCGGGCCAAAGACTTGTGCTCGCTAAAAGGACATAGGATCTTTGGATTTCACGAATGAGCCATGGAAACAGTAGGTATTTGCTGAACATGTGTCAGTTGCTAATTTTATCCCAAGTCTAGAGGTTAGTTTCACTGCCCCCTGAAACCGATCATGAAAATCACCATCATTTATCCTTTGTGTAATATTCCATGTGAAGGTTATTAGCGATGTTCTACGACGTTGCGTATTCAAGATTACGGCTCGCTTAGGTATATAAATTTTTCCCTTTCTGCTATCCACTTTGAACCATTTTCTAATTGGGTCAACATGTTCAACATGATTTGTTGAATTCTCATCGTTGGGTGAATCAATCGATGACTTGGAATTCAAATACAAAAAAATCACTAACCAAATTTTAGGTGAATTCTCCAAGATGATCCCAGGAATTTCGTGGATGCATTTGATTCATATAACTCGAGTTCGGGGAGGTACGATCTGGGTTAGGCTGTTTTCCTCTATTTTTTGCAGAATATGAGTCGGTGTTTGTGTGTGAATGTTATGCTGCAGCCTCCTAACGCACATACACGGCTTCCTGTTTTCTTCCTGTTGCCCGCCTCCTGCCGCCTTCCCGTTCCCCAAGCCCACAGTTGTGGGAATCTTGGAAGAATCTACCGAGAGAAAATAAGCCCCCTTCATTAATTTATATGAATTTAGAAAAAAAACTGCTAAAGTTCAAGGCATGCATCATGATCGTATGTTTGAATTTTCATAAATAATGTTATTGTATTCATGTTGAATCGTTTTGAAAGTGTTAGCTAGCTCTTTGTATGCACAGAAATAGTCAACTAACAGTCACACGAAAACGAAGGGGGAAAAAACTCAACATCCTGCTCTAGGTACCTAGGACTTTGCTATTCATACAAATATTTTGATTTCGAAAATTTCGTTCAGTTTTTATCGGTTTTTAAGCATTTATTATTAAGTTTGAGTACATTTTCAGAATTATTTTGTGCACAACTTATTAAATATTTCAGTTCATTATTAGTTTATTAACTTTGTCTGAGTAGTATTCTCTGTAAAAGAAAATGTATCTCTGAGTTTGACATATTTTAAGAGATGTGTGTGCGCGCGCACACACACACACACACACACACACACACACACACACACACACACACACACACACACACACACACACACACACACACACACACACACACACACATACACACATATATATATATATATATATATATATATATATATATATATATATATATATATATATCTTAAAATTTGTCAAACTCTGAAATTTGTTTTAGAAAGCCCTACAACTAATTACAATATGGAAAATTTTCGAAAGTTTTGATTTTAATATTTTGGGAGTCATTGCAGTCGTCCCATTATCTACGGAAAATCCCAAAAATCAATCGGTCCAATCGGACAAAAAACCACTATCGGTCCAATTATAAATTGAAAAGTTTTAATAAATATAAAAAATGGTATTTAGGTTCCAAAACCTAACTTTTTATACGTGTTATAAGATAATTTGACGATGGGTTCAGATTCTATGGCAAAAACTGAGGGGAATAACAATTTTTCCGAATCTGCTTATCAACGGATTAAATCGATGGGACATAATTAAGTGTATTCTCGGTATATCTGACTATTTTTCCTTTTAGCGAATTTTCGTAGAAAATGACGCTATTGCAATGGCTCGGAAAATATTAAAATCAAAATTTTTGAAAAATTTCTCCATTCAAATCTGTTTTGAGGCATGCTGAAACGATTCCCGACATTCTGAAACGATATATATAATATATATATATATATATGTTTGTGTGTGTCATTCCAGACGATAACAACTATCCTTAGGATTGAAATATAAATCCCGTTCTTGCACGAAAAAATCAAGCTTTCCAAATGAAAGGATGGGTTCGTTGGCCAGCACTTTTTCTCAAAAAATTTTGACCATTAAATTGGTCAAATTTCAACAAATATGCCGAAAAACTCACTAAAAATTGCTAGAAGTTCTGGTCATGCAGCATGATCATATGAGCGAATTTTCGTGGATTATCTTATTTATATGTTACCTACTTAATTTTGAAATGTGAGCACTTCGAGGAAAAAGAAATTGTTAACCACCAAATTTATATTTAATAAACTCGCTCTAAATCGTATTCTACGATTCTTTACATATTTTGGATGTTTAGCAATTTTTCAGTTTTTTAAATCGATTTTAGCTAATTTCCGTGAAAAATGGAGCTATTGCAATGGTTCGGAAAATTTTAAGATCAAATTTTTCGAAAAATTTCTCCATTAAAATCCATTTTGTGGCATTCTAAACCGAATCCTAGAGTTTTACACTTTTTCAAATGTATACATGTGTGTGTGTCATTCCAGACGATAACTCTCCTTAGGGTTGAGATAAACATTCCGTTCTGACGCCATTAAGTCAAGCTTTCCGAAAGAAAGGATGAGTCCGTCGGCTAGCACTTTTTGATTACATTAAATTGATCAAATTCCAACAAATTCGCTTTAAAAAAATGACTACAAATGGCTAAAAATCGGTAATTTTGCAAATTATTGCTCAAATCAAGTTTATTGACCATAAAATAGAACATTAGAAAATTTTAGTACAAAATAATTCAGAAAAATGTGCTTAAATTTCATAAAAATTTGCTAAAAAATCGATAAAAACTGCACAAAAAGTTAAAAGTCCAAAACCTCTTTTTGAATAGCAGTTTATTATTTAGAATACGTTTTTTTCCCCATAAAACTAACAGTTAACAATTTCCTTGCACTCAAAAAACTCATATTTGGAAACAACTTAACATTATACATTACGATAATTTACAAAATTTCGCTCATACGATCATGCTGAATGACTGGAACTTTTTCAGCTAATAATAGTGAAATTTAAGTACATTTGTACCGTAATTTTTTGAATACATTTTTTAATGTTTTAGTTCATCATTGATTACATATTTTTGACTAAAATTCTGATAAAAATATAAATTTAACAATTTTCAGATGTTTTCTGTAGTTTTTAGTGATTTTTTTACCAATTTAATGTGCTCAAAAAGTGTTTGTCAACAAACTCATCCTTCCGTTTGGAAAGCTTGATTTTTTGGCGCAAGAACGGAATTTGTATCTCAATCCTAAGGAGAGTTATCGTCTGGAATGACACATAAATGTATATTTAAATACATATATATATATATATATATATATATATATATATATATATATATATATATATATATATATATTGTTTCATAAAATGGATTTCATGCAGAAATATATTTTAAAATTTTTGGAGTCATTGCAATGACACATAACGTCTGGAATGACACATAAATGTATATTTAAATACATATATATATATATATATATATATATATAAATGAAAAAACGTTAAACTCTAGGATTTGTTTCAGAATTTCTCAAAATGGATTTCAATGCAGAAATTTTTCGAAAATTTTGATTTTAAAATTTTTGGAGCCATCGCAATAGCTTCAGATATTGTTAAATTTATAATTGCTAGCAGAGCTTTGGTCAAAACAAAATTTTCAACAATTAACTAGGACATTAAAAATTTTTTACACAAAATTGTGCTGAAAAACGCACCTAAATTTCATTAACATTTGCTGAAAAATCTAGAAAAACTACAACAAAAAAAATCCAAAATCGGTTTTGGTTAGCCGAATTTTATTCAGTTTGAGTTTTTTTTGCCAGAAAATTGGTTTTTAACAATTTCTTTGTACTCAAATCGCTTACATTGCAATACAATTCAACATATTATAATACGATAGGTAATTTTCGAAATTCGCTCCTACGATCATACTGCAAGACTGAAACTTTTTTATGTCTACTTTTGGGGAAGGACTAAGGACCCAAAGTAGGCAGATAATGCAAATTACTAATGTGTCCAAGGTTCACCCTGCCAAGTATCATAATAAACTTTTTGAGGAGAAGGGAAGACCGACGAGATTTCACAATTAAATGTTCCAACTTAGCATAAAAGTTGCGCCAGATATCCCAAGGAACGGCTACATAAATCACCAATTATGCCGCGACATACACCCTAACTTTAGGGAGAAAGTTGAGAGGGGCAAGGAGAGCTGGTTGACTGCAGCCACTCTCGAATTATATGAGGAAAAAATAAGCCTCCTTCGTAGTAAATTGTGAGAGAGGGTGCGTGTCGCAGCCTTCCGCCTAACTCTTGAGATCTCATTTCCTCTTTCAACGGGTAGAAAAAGGTGGAGGAGAAGAAAAAAGTGGAGGTGAAAGAAGGACATTGGAAGTTGGCGGCGACGTCGGAGGGACTCAGTTTGAGCGAAAGCGGCCCCTAAGGGGGGAAGGGCCGGAAGGGGCTGAACTTAGTCGAGGGGGTGGAGAGGACTAACTTGGCCATGGATCCCAACCAAGAGTTTGGAATCGACGAAAGCGATCTGGAAGAGCGAGATAGAGGGAGAAATGATCGGGAAAGTGTTGGCAACTTGAGGGAAAATCCTCGTGCTGGGGGGCTTGTCAACCAAACCCGCACTCCCCGCGTTGGGTCGGCGATGGGGGTTAGCGATATCCGACTGATAAAGGGGGGGGGGGGGGGGTATTACACAAAGGTTTATTATTTCTGTATTAGGTGGCCCTTCTAAGCAGATCATTGGCCGATAATTATTAAACCACCTATATATTGTACTATATCATCAAAACAGGGCGCTTCGCGCCTTTCAAGAGGGTTTTTACCGGTACAGCTCCAGGACTCCACATTTTACGCTTTTAGTAAATGTCGAAAAATTTGGAAAAAAATGAAGGTAAAAATATCAAAGAAATTAGCCTTAGAGGTCCCGCATGTGATCAGCAGAATACTGGAATTGTATTCTAGGTACCTTAAAGGAGCTCTATTTCAAATTTCAGCTCTGTAGGTTGATTAAGAAAGAAAGTAGCTTTATCGGCGTAAACGATTTGTGTAATCGATTTGCGATTTTGTGGTGGTTGGGCGAAAGGCTGACTTTGTCATCAAAATGCCTACGTAGATATAGGAACCTACAGAGGTTAATGCAATTAATTAATGCATCTGTGACAGCAGGATGCAGGTGAATAGAGAACTCTTTGGTAGACGGGTATGAAATGATTTATTGGGCCCCCTAGCCTGGTATTCATACAGTCCTGCCTGAAGGGGGGGGGGGGGAGCCCCCAGCCGGGCAAGGTTTACAATGGTAAGCTCTACGGGTCTTGTGTGTATACTACACCTCCCTTCCTGGAATTTTATTTTTTTCTTAAAAAATTAAGTTTTATTGTTTGCCTTGCTGGTTTGATTTATCCGTGGGTTACATTTTGACGGTATAAGTCTTGACTCGATTACAATAGTTACGATCGGTGTGTGATGTGGAGTGCGAGCGCAATCCAAGCGAGTGATGAGGCGGCGTTGAGGATCCAAAGAGCCACAAGCGTGGAGATGTATAAAGGAGAAAGGGAAACCCTATTTCCTAATCCTCACCTTTTGTTTCCCAACAAGTCTTGCTAGGGCTTCTCTGGCAAAGCCCTCAAGTCGCGTCAGTCCATCTTGGCTTGCCAGCAACAAGTTGATCAGAAAGTCAACAAGCTCACCGCTCTTGCACCTGTGGCAGTTCCCGCGAGATCCAAGGGAATGCGCTGCCGTCGCTCTGTTGTTTCCTGTGGTGATCCTAGAACTGGAAAACCTATCTTCTCCGAACGTAGCTTATATGCTATTAGTACGAGTTGTATCTCTTATGGTACTGTCACACCCCTCTCTCTCTCTCTATGAGTGTAGATTTAGGCCCTCATTGCACCTCTGGAGCGGCATAAGTCTATTACACACCTCACAGAACTCTGGACAGCACACAAGCACATGCTCGGCCAACTCCTCGCCCTCGCACCTACAGGCCAATGGTTGTATATAAGGCGTAATTCAGCCAATTTTTTGGCAAACTCACCGTGGCCCACCACGAACTGTGTCACTTCGTGTGTCAGGTAGAGCCACAGCATGTGGAGTCTTTCCCGCACAGACGGTAGGAACCTGTGGGGAAGCCTGTGCTTTGGGGTGTTATCCCACTCATCTTGCCAAAAAGTCATTAGCCCATTCATCAGGTCCCTGCAGATTTCCTCAATCTCTCGCAATTGGCACTCGTCCAGTCTAGTCACCATCGACAATCAATATACGAGGATTGTTGAAGCACTGGTGCCTGGCAATACGGTACTCGGTCCACCTCCTCCAAGCCTCCTGTTGGACTGGCAGGACCCCGGCCAACACTGGCATGGCCACTGTTGGTGATGTCCGATACGCCCTGTTCACCTTCAGGAGGGCACGGCGCTGCACAGATCCGAGCTTATACTACTGCTTCACATTGAGTCTGTGTGCCCAGCAGGGTGCCGCATACAAGAGGATACCGAGGAACAGCCCCTTATATAGTGAGACCAGCTCACGGAAACCAATTCCCCACTCTGATCCGGCCCACCGACACACCTTGGCAAAAGCAACCTAGGCCTTATCCTAAGCCACTCGACCAACTGGGAGGCTTGTCTCGACCAAGTTGGGAGAATCAAGTTGGGCTCAATTCCGGAGGTGAATAAAATTCCAAGTTGTCCGGCCAAAAAAACTTGGAATTTGTCACTTTACTTGAGAAGAGGGCGGAGATGCGAGCGCTTGGTAGAATGGAGTGTGCAGAAAGAAAGCTTGATGTGGAGAAGGCAAAATTCAGAGGTGGGAAGCCGGGACGGCAAGTGCGTTGATGCGAGAACTTGGCAAGGCAGGGGAGTGCTGGTAGATGTCCGAGAAATTTAGATGATCATCGAGGAACGGGAGGAGGCGATAAGTGCGAGCGGCTGGCGAGAGAGTGCAGGTAATAACGGTCCATTACAGGGGCGTCTAGAGGCAGCGAGCGTCGGAAAAAGACAGGGCATAAGAGGCAGGCGATGTGTGTAGAGGCAAGACCCAAGGCGGCTTGAAGAGGAAAGGCTCTACAACGGGAAAACGCCGCAAAGAGAGCGCTAGCCACGGTGATCAGTGGAGGGCGCCTCGTAGGTCTGTAAGTCAGGATGGTGACGGGAACAAGGCCGCGGAGAGAGGGCTGCCAAAGGTGGTCACTGAAGGCTGCCTTGTAGGGCAGTGAGCCAAGCCTGTGTAAAGAGAAAGACCGTGGATAAAGCGCTGCTACAGTGGTCACTGCAGGCTGCCTTGTAGGTTTAGGCCATCTTCGAGTGAGAATCCGTGGACTTAGGGCTGGTAGCGCCGGTAGATATGGCTGGCTTGTAGGTTGAGACAAAGCTGGAGGGTAGATCAACGACAACCAAAAAAAAAAACATTACTGTTACCTCAAAAGTTTTCGAGATCTCGATTTTTTAAATATTCCAGCCTTTAAGCTCTACCCTTTAGGGAAGAGCAAAATTAATGCCGAAGTGACTGGAACATTCCTGGCCGATGTATGATTTTTGAGCCAAATTTCATCAAATTGGGTCTACTAGTTTCGGAGAAAATCTTTGGACTTTGAACTGATGATTACTTCTCTTTTAATATCCCGAAATTTCTACCCAAAGTCTGAGTCTTGTCATGATTCAGTAACTAGAAAGTTAGGTAAATTGCGCAAAGATGTTGGATATTATTATAATTAATAATTGTGTGATTGTTGTATGAGCATGTACTCCAACGTAGTACCATCATCATTGAAGCAAGCAGTTTGAGGTTATTCTATTCCCTGCATTTCACACAAACCCATAACGTCGAATGAATTAACAAGGTGTAAGATTACGTAAGGCTGGCGAGGAAGCTATTTAGTGCACAGGGGGCCGAGGGACTCAAAGGGCTAGGTAATTTTGCACTGCTGAAGAGGAGCAGCTGCGTATTGACGAGACGAGCGTTTACTTATTATTTAAGACAACTTTACCTGGCCCTGAAGACTGATTTACATGTAGTGGAGCGTCTCAAAGCGGAGGAAGTGGTTACATATTTAAGGGAAACATCATCCTCCCGTTATGGCTTCTGTAGAGTTGGTCCCATAAACCTCCCATCTCCCTCCTCAACATAACGGTGTCAATTTCTAATGGACCATCTCTAAGTAGTCGAGTACGTGTTAAATATACATATCACTATCAGCTTGCCGTTTTCTCATAACTCTGCATTACTTTATTTTCTTTGTGCTCACATTTCGACAAGCTCTAATCGATGAACACCACTTAAGGGAAAAGAATCATAGTTATGACTATGATAACTTTTTGAGAATTAGTGAAAGAATTATAATTATAACTATGATAACGTCATGAGAAACAGTGAAAGAATCATAGCTATAACTATGATAACTATCTGAGAATTCATGAAAGAATCATAAATATAACTATGATAGCTACATGAGATTCAGTGAAAGAATCATAGTCATAACTATGATAACTATTTGAGAATTAGTGAAAGAATCATAAATATAACTATGATAGCTTCATGAGAATTAGTGGAAGAATCATAATTATAGCAATGATCACTTCATGTGAATTTGTGAAAGAATCATGGTTACAACTATGATAGCTATTTGAGAATTAGTGAAAGAATTATAATTATAACTATGATAACTATATGTGAATCAGTGCAAGAATCATAGTTATAACTATGATAACTATTTGAGAATTAGCGGAAGAATGATGATTATAACTATGATCACTTCATGAGAATTTGTGAAAGAATCATATTTATAACAATGATAACTATTTGAGAATTAGTGAAAAAATCATAACATAACTATGATAGCTTCATGAGAATCAGTGAAAGAATCATAGTTATCACTATGATAACTATTTGAGAATTAGTGGAAGAATCATAATTATAACTATGAAAACTTCATGAGTATTTGTGAAAGAATCATAGTTATAACTATGAAAGCTTCATGAGTATTTGTGAAAGAATCATAGTTATAACTATGATAACTATTTGAGAATTAGTGGGAGAATCATAATTATAACTATGGTAACTTCATGAGAATTCGTGAAAGATTCAGTAATAACTATGATAACCATTTGAGAATTAGAGAACGAATTACAATTATAACAATGATTACTATTTAAGAATTACTGAAAGAACCATAGTGATAACTATTTGTGAATTAGTGAAAGAATCATAAATATAACTATAATAACTATTTGAGAATTAGTAAACGAATCATAAATATAACTATGATAGCTTCATGATAATTTGTGGAAGAATCATAATTATAACTATGATCACTTCATGAGAATTTGTGAAAGAATCATATTTATAACAATGATAACTATGATAACTATTATGATAGCTTTATGAGAATCAGTGAAACAATCATAGTTATCACTATGATAACTATTTGAGAATTAGTGAAAGGATCATGAATATATCTATGGTAGCTTTGTAACTTGCAAGGAATACTTAGCTTCAATTTTCATTATTACCAATTTTACCATGTATAAATGATGTTACAGAAATGTAACGCCTATGGTGGTTGTGAACAAGGACTACTCACTAGCTAGTGACTACCAGGATTCTGGTAATTATATGCAGGTTTTGCAATTATCAATGATAGATTCTTCTTCATTCGGTTCAGCTGGGTGTCCTTCGTTGGTAGCTCAGAAATTTCATCTCGTTAAAAAGCAAACGTGTCAGACCATGGCCCCTGGCTCGAATGCGGGAATGAGAGAACGTTGCCGATCCCCCATAGACCATACCAACCCTTCAACGACCGAGCTGGCGGTATGTACACTGCGTGATCAAACAAAGGGGAGAATGGTTTCCTTTTGGGGGAGGGTATGACATGATTGGAACATAGGAAGCGATTGGCATATTATTAGCAGAGTTCTATGACCCTTGCTAACAATTGTTCGTTAATTATTGCGAACATATATATTTACGGAATTATTGTGAAACGGAATGTGAATAAGACCGCTAAGTGCGAACCCCTTTCGCCAATGTTACGTCTTTAGTGTACTAATCATTGAGAAATCCTTATATGAATAATGCGTTCCGTTTTTGAGTGTGACTGCTCGTACTCAAAACTTCAACCACTCCTACTACTTCTTCTACTACTGCTTCATTTTTCAACTTATCTCGTTGGTAAATAAGAAAATGATGCGGTGGGAATTTTTCACCTCCTGAATAAGCGGTTGAAAAGAGGCGCGTAAGTAAATTCAGAATTATTTGGGAAAGGTTATAAATTATAAATATCCACCCTCCTGTTGCAAGCGTTGAGAGTTCTGGCATGATGTATCATTTCCTGTATTATCCTTTTGTGATGGTTACACTCAAAGTCTATAATTTTAAGATTTTCGAAGTCAAATCTATGGCCCTCTGTGAGTGCCACCAAACCACATGCCTCTTTGAAACAGTTAATATCTGACTTATGCTTACTCACTCTTAACTCATCACCCTTAATGTAGTTTTTGATTTCTCCGATGTATTTAGTGGAACAGTTCCACACATTATTGAGTAGATTAGATGATTACGGCATTTTGGGGGTATGAGAGCTTCAAGTTTAGAGAATACGAGATTGCTTAGGGTCTTCTTACTCACAAGGCAATCTTACAGTTGATACGATTAGATACAGTTTCGTTGAGTTTCTCTGAAAGTCCTCTGACACGCTATACCTCTATACCTCAATGGCATGGTGGAGAACACTGTGTAGTGGAACTATCTGTATTAGGATTATTGCTAGCATCCGAGTTCGGGTACACTGTGGTTGTGGCAGTGGCTACATTTGGTAGAGTCACAGTGTCCGAAGCGGGAGACTGAGATTGATGGGAGATCGTACTATTTTGATGGTTGTTTCGACTGCTGTGTATAATTTTATTAATCAATGGCAAGGAAAAGTTGTTTTTCTTCGATATAATCTTCACTGGTTGAATCTTTTTTCCTAAAATGAGGTTTCGTAAGAAAATCGGCATCATCGTCCGAAGTAGCCGTGTACCATACAATCACTTGGTATCATTAGAAAGATTACAAACGTAAAAGTAGATACCCTATAATGAAGTGATCTGCTGCCTGATTATCACTGAAGATAGTTGGTGCATTATTCATTTTGTGCCGCACCTCATCTAGGATGAGCACAAGTGCACTTTTACTGTTGTGATTAGAAAATATTTATCCCTGAATCGAATGAGGTTTGGCATACCTATTCAGACCAATATTGAGGTCGCTACGGCTTTTTGAAGGGCAAAAGTCTTGACGTCTTCAACAGACGGGGGGGGTCATAGTCCACCCCCTAGAAGCCTGGGCAACCAGAAGCCAGGAAAGAATAGGGCAGAGAGGAAAATACAACAAGCCCAGGGAAGGGAGAGCTCTAAACTATAAAACTGCTTGCAGGCCGATATGTTTCCACTCTGTTTAAGGTAAACTACGTTTTACATACATCGGGAGCAGCGTATACCACTTCAAATGTAGGGATAAACTAAAAACAGTTGACGGTTAAATGACATCAGTTAGAAGATGTTTCATGTCATTGTTATTTTCAAACTAACTTTTTGAAGCTTTCTATATGTGTGTAAAACACAGTATATCTCCGCACATGTCTCTCTGAAACGGCTGAGTGCATAAGATTTGAATAAATAATCGTCTTGTGAACGTTCCTGAAAATTTTTTCTGAACAGAGTATGGATTTAGAAGAAGTAAAAATAAACATCTTCCAGCTCGTGAAAATATGCAGGTAAATAGTATGTGAGGAGTGCCGAGAATAAGTTGTAAAATGTAAACATTTTGATGCCTAGTTATTTTGTATTATGCAAAAGAGCAAGATATCTTAGCGATGAGGAAAAGCCTGACCTATCACGCTCATCTCCTTCCTGCAGAAGCGCACTTATTCCCACCCTGACCTAATAAGCCAAGCTTCGCTCGAGGGGGAGCTTGATAATCAACTTACGTTCGACCCAATGGAGGAGGTTCCTAGTTGGTGAGTGTTGTTCCGTGACGCCATATGCCAACAACATTGCCATTATTTGACACCTGATTTTATTTTATAAACAAATAATTTCAAATTAAATCATGTCTCGATTACGTTGAGATTGTACCATGGAAGCTAAAAAAATCCGAGTCAATATACCAGATGAGTATGTTGTTCCAATTCCGATGTGTAGTTGAAGAGCTAGAATAGTTTCGACGTTGTACCTACCACTGACCTTGTGTAGTGGCTGTAGATGTTCCAAAGAAAGATATAAAATATAAGCAATTACCGTGATTGCATCATTTGACTACATTCCAGTTTTTCGATAATGAGTCGCACGATCCGACGGAGATATCACTCATAGGGGAATGTATTGAGCTTAGCTGGCACAATACAGTCCCTTAAAACTTCACCAAAACTGAATTACATAAGACAATGATTGACCACGGTCCATGGGCAGACATGGGACCAAAATTTTTCAAAAATGTGTACTTACAACACAATAAAAGTACCAGTCATGCAGCAAGATCAAATGAGCGAATTTTGTAAATTATTATCGTATAATATTTAGATTAATTCATTTTAAAATTTGAGCACAAAGAAGTTGACAGTTACCAAAATTATGACAAATAAATTGTTCTAAATATTATTCTGCAATCAAAAAAATGGTTGATTTTTAGCGAATTTTCGAAAATTAAGCTATTACGATGGCTCCAAATTTTTCAAAATCATAAGGTTCAAAAATTTTCTCCACTAAAATCCGTTTTGAGACATTCTGAAACGAATCCTAGAGTGTATCGCTTTAGAAAAGAAAGGACGAGTTCGTTGGCCAGCATTTTTTGATCACATTTAATTGGTCAAATTTCATAAAAAGTCCTGAAAAAACTGCCAAAATTCGTTAAATTTATATTTTTTTTAGCAGGATATTGCTCAAAATAAAAATTATTAACTGTAAAATATGACATTCAAAAATTGATGTACAAAATTTTGCTGAAAAATGTACTTGAATTTCATTAAAATGTGCTTAAAAATCGGTAAAAACAGCAAAAAGAAAGTTTAAAATCACAAATCTCTCTTTGAATAGCAGATTAATATTTAGAACAAGTTTTTTCCATAAATTTGGTAGTTAACAATTTCTTTTCACTCAAAGTCCTAAATTTTCAAAACAATGTAACATAATATAGTATGATAACATAAGAAAATTCGCTCCGACGATCATGCTGCATGACTGGAACTTTTTTTTCAAGCATTTTCCTGCAGTTTTCATTGATTTTTCTATCACATATTAATGAAATGTAAGTACATTTTTTTCAGCCTAATTTTGTGCATACATTTTTTTAATGTTCTAATTCTTAGTTGATGAACTTGTTTATTTAACCAATTTTGAACTTTTTTCCTATTTTCATTGATGGTTTTAACACATTTTTTGAAATTTGAAATATTTTAAAGCACTCAAAAATTCATGTTCTACGAACTCATCCTGCCATTTGCAATGCTTCATTTTTTGGCGAAAGAACCTACTTGTTATCTCAATTCTAAGGACAGTTATCGTCTGGATTGACAAGTAGAAGGCGGTTTTCTTGAGGTTCAGTCATAAGATTTCATTCACTCTCAATGCTTAGGAAAGTACATGAGTTAGTTAGGATGTTATCTAAGGTTATTAACAGTATGGTATGAATGATCATGGATCTTATAGTTAGGTTATTAATATTATTATTTTAGTTACTTACATTGCGTAGTATTGAGTTCAGTTTGCGTTGTCACAATCTAGTATTAGCACAAACTTATTAGAAATGCGAAATACAAAGTTGGATACGATAGGTACTGCTAACTCGAGCTCTGTTTGCATACTGATTGTTGGCTTCAAATCCCATCGGGTTGTCGATATAGGTTCTTGGTTATGGGTGTGTGTGAGTTTGCTTTGGCATGGTAGGAGTTATGTGCTCGTACGATTGAGGCATGGAAGGAATATGGGAATTATCTGTGAAGGGTTGGTTGTAACGGAAATATTTCAGGGTGTATCAGTATAAGATTTGAGAATGCTTTATTTAAGCTATCAACTTCGGTTCACTTATTAATGGCACTGTCTCTGTTTCTTTCGTTGTGTACAAAATTTCATTGAGCTCTATTTCGTAGTAGTTTTTTTCTTCTTTTTTATGTTACATAACAAATGATTTGTGGTTCATCTAATTGAAATTGATGGCCAGTTTGACGGAAGTATGGAGCAGATGGATCAGTTTTATCACAGATTTTGGTTTCTTGTCTATCGTCGGTCTGGGAGAGTTATTGACAGAAAGTTTTCACGCCAAATACATAACTTTCTTTCCATCCTTCAGGTTAGAAAATAAATAACCTTAAGAAATTACCATCAGAACTAAGGTATATATAACTTTACGTTCTTAACTTTAAGAATATAAAGGACAAAATTGCTGGAGAACGAACCCCGCTAAACTTATATTTCTTCAAAAAACAGATTTAACCGAAAATCGGACGACATGTAGGTAATTTAATGAAAGAAAAAACTGATGAGTGGTATCTCTGTGGTACTTTCCCCTGTTTATTTAACATCCATGGACGCTACTAGTTTGTTTATGAGTGAAAAAGTGAAAAGACTAGGTGTGTATTCCCTGCCCTAGATCCCTTCAAAGTTATATCATTTATGGTAGGTATTGGATATGATTTTTACCCACGTAATGAGTAATGGAATGACCATAAAATATTTGGAAACATTTTGGGAGAAAAAGTTTAAAACACCGCTAAAAATTACCTATTTAATTTTTGTCCACATTCTGAATTATGAGTCTGTAAATCTGATTTGTTGACAGTAAATTGGTGTTGAGTGAGAAAAAAAAACAGTTTAATGTCTTCCATTTAACCTTTTGATGTGTTGGGGAATTAATACAACCAATTCAAAATAGTTTCCAGAATTCTCGGATTCTTACTTTTTGATTTGCTTCGAGCAAGGAATAGAATAATTTTATATAGGTAATAATGAGCTGAGTAGCATGACGCTATGCAACGAACCGACAGAAGAAATATTCCTGAATCAGATAGCTCAAAGGTAGATATGAGTACTATCAGTCATAGTGTCTGGGTTCCATATCCCAGGACAATAGTTGAGATCCCTATTGTGCACCCTTCCACTAGTCATGATCGGCAAGTCATTGAGTCCTAGTCCGAAACCAAAAAGGAAACAAAACCTCTTGTCTCTCACTACGTGGGACCCCTCAATTCTGAAGCCGTCATCAATGGACTTCTCTTTAATTCATCAGACCGCTCTCATCACCATCACCAGTGCCCGAAAGGGGTTGGCAGGCCGCGACAGCGCTGGTTTTCGACTGACCACTGTTCAAGCGGAATCAGATCTGTAAAACAAAGGAGAATCAGGTGGGACTCCATCAACATCCGATCCTACTGTAAGAACTCTCCTTTCAATATTGACCGCCAGGGGACCCCTAGATAGCAGGTCGTCTGTCAGGGTGGCTGTTGAAGCTGCGGCTGTACCTGTACCTACTTGAACTGTGGTCCAACCTTCCATAAATTGTCTTGAATTTGTAGCTGACTTAATCTGCGGGTGACAAAGTTCTCAATTGATATGGAAATGTAACTTATAAATTTATATTTTTTTAAACCGCCTGCCTACTGAAGGATAGGCAAACGACCTGATGAACGATTTCAGGAACGTGGGCAACGAAGACCCCTTCCAGAACGTACATTTTATAGGTTGAGTAACTTCCCAGTTACTCAACTACCTAGTTATCATTTGGGGTTGCTGCTCAATTATCGTTTTGGTTCTTCAAATTCGAGTACCAAACGGGATCCCCACGATTATGGTGTTCAGGACATCCCTTATGGAAGTATAGGAAAGTTGCACAATATGGCCGAATAAGTTTCAGATTTCTTTTAGTGCCAGATAACAACAAAACCTAAATTATAGTGCTCCACCTCCGGATAGCAAACGTCTTAACGTTTTTTGAGCCACATAGTTTCACCCATATCGTGGAGGTTTGATTGTTATTCAAGGATTCCGCTTGTGGTTTATCTGCAAACTAGAATCAGTATACCAGGTTCTAATCTACTTGAACTATATGTTAGTGTCCTCAGTATATTGAGTGCATTTGTTCCTTTACTTACTGTCGACCTTAGGTGTTTTGTATTTCATAAGGGGCTACCCAACCGCAAGCCTTAGAATTTATCATCCATGTCCGCTTTCATTAAAATTTTAATGTTGTGAAGGTGAATACCATACAAGTTGCTTCTCTGGATTGCGATTGGGAATAAAATGCACTTTAAAGGCTTATTTTTGACATCAATTCGTACAAAACCGTCGGATAGTGATAAAAATTATTGCATGAGGGTGTGCAGTAACATAATCAAAATTTTGATGTTGTAAATCAAAGGAAGAAATCGGAAGTTAGAACTCGAATTGGTTAGTGTTGAACACGTAAAATGGCTTCGTATGCAAAAATGGACAACATTGTACCAGTCCGTTACGTTTATCTCTATGCGCTTTTCCTTGTGGTGTTCCGTTGTATTTGTTCAAAATATCCAGTTTAGAATTTTAGTAGATGATTTTAACGAATGTAAAGTTGTTAGTAATATTCTTATATGAACCCTTCATAACCTACCTGATGAAATGAGGCTAAGAAAGATTATAACTACCATCACCCGCCACCATGCACCGCCACCGCCATGACCGTCGTGTCTGTAACTTCCGCCATGATTCATTCAAGATATCGTTTACAATTTTTAGGGTTTTATATGAAGGAAAAACTAATAGCACCCATGTAAATTTAATGCGTATTTAAAGAGCTACGTAAAGTCCAGTACCAAATGTTTCCACACTGTTTAAATTCGCAAATATCCTGTATATTTGCCCAAACTTGTTAATAAGTGTTTTCATACATATTTCTCTTTATTTGGCCCCACATCTTTTGATGATCCTCAGTATTTCAATATGGTTGAACAGTTTCGAGTAAAAACAATCTTTTTCGTATCATGATTCCTTGTTGTATCGAAATATTCTAATGGTGATTACGATGGGAACTACTAATGAAAATAGATCTTCAGTTTGGAGAAAAAGAAGTTTGTCTGCCAAAATTCGGATCTAATCGTTTATGTTTCAGCAAACTTTGGAGGACCGCCATGTTCTACTTCTGAATGATCACTAAGAGATTGAGTAGGTACTTGATGACATGCAATTTTGAGATGCGAGCGTAGCGAGCATCCAGACCGCTGATCTAAGCAGAAAACTGATCTGTGTAAAATCTCTCCAAGAGTAGTTGTAGACGAGCTTACACTATTTTTGACGTGTCACACCGATCAGTGATCCAGATACTCGCTACGCTCGCATCTCACAAATACATAACATCGAGTATTCCTTCTCTTAGTAAAAATTCCGATCAGTTGGACATGGCAGGCGGCCTGGCGAGATGGTATTGGAAAAGGTTTTTAGTAGGACTAAGAAGCCACCAACTGCAGGTTTCGCCTGCCAACCCCCGCCATTGCAGGTTGTACAGAGTGCTGTAACAGGCCGACCAATGCGCTTACAGAGCGCCCATTGCGGCCTGACGGGCCGGAGGTGGTGGCAGAACACAAGCAAAGACAGGAACCGCCCCGCACCTAGGAAGTAGGAAGCGGGCGGAGTATTTTTCTTATTATTTATATAGTGGTTTAAGCCGCACCTTAGTCAAGGGGAGCCATGCACCCTCCACCACCAAACGGAGTGCCATCACGGACTCCACTGGCAAATCGGAGGAGGACAAAATAACGGGTACAGTGATGACCACTGTTTAGCCTCTAGAGCGGATAAAAAACATAAATAAAACCTTAAAAATAAAATAGTACAACTAAGACTAGATCTAGAATAGGCTAATAACTAAATATATGTTACTGTATATAATCGCCAAAGAGAAATAAAACTATGACTAGATTGTACAAAAATATATCACGGATCAGATATCACAGTTCGTAGCAGAGCTCAGCGGCTCTCAGGTACGACAACAGGGACTGGACCTTGTCTGGCGGGCGGAGAAGGTCGCGGAAATCCCTCTCTTCAAACTAAGGGGGCCACCCTTTGTTTTTTATCTAACCACGTTTTTTTGGCATACTTTCGCTGTTTGAAATTTTGGAAAACTAAGATTTTTCTTTTGGTCAGGAGATCTAGGGCTTGAATTTGGGTACCAATATGTTAGGGTTCTGTTGAGCCGAAAAGGGCGATCTTTTTGATCATCACCATTCTTACTGTGCAGTTTTATTATATAGAATTATTGGAAATCCTTTCAACCTCAACCAATTAAATTGATACTCAACCAAATGATAGGGTATAATAATTCATGTATATAAATAATTCAATGAGTGTTCTTAGACCAAAACGAACAATGTTTCTCAATTAGAACCTGAGATATCAAAGGACAAAGCTATGAAAATTTGAGTTTTCTGATTTTCAATGCTTGATGACAAATCTATGCATAAAAACCTTCCATTAAAAAAATGAAGGAAATCGGCCGGATAGAACGGCCGTACTAACTGCAATTAGCTTTCGTAAATTTTGTTCTAATATAAGATAGCCCCTCCAAAGTTTGCTGACACACAACCGACTAGATCCCAAAGTATTTCGTGGAAGCACACACAAAAATATTACTACAGATTACTGGGGAACATTATGGTCATTGACGTAAGTCCATGAGATTTTCGTAGACTTTTCATATTTCCACGTGGGGTACAGACGTGTTCGTTTCTACGTAGAAAAGTGAAAAAAGAAGCTAAAAAGAAGAAGAAGAAGAAGGGAGGGGGGAGGTTCCGGAGACCCCCTCCTCTACAGCCACCAGTCCACCTCACTACGTCTTTCTGCTTCTGCCTAAACCAATAATCACCGAGTTTTCATCGTTCCAACGCCTTTTGTGCCGGGCGAGGGGGCAAGTTGTACCTCCAACATCTTCACCATTCATCTCAGCGGTACATAAAAACCCGTAAAATAAGAAAAGAAAGTGGGGTTTTGAGTCCTAAGAGGTTTAGAAAGAAACGAGCGGCGCTTGTCGACGATTTGCCCTTCACAAAGAGAAGGAAAGAGAGACTGAGGGCATTCCTTCTCGAACGAGCCGCTTTTCAGAGGAGATTTTCCTGGAGAATGACATGTAACTCTCTGAATTAAGGCCACGTTATAGCCCTCAGCCGTGTCAGAAAGCACCACGCATGGGATATAACGAACCAGTGGTCTGCAAAAGGAGTGGGGCACAAAAATATTTACCTATTTTACAGTCAAGAAGAGCATTGAGGTTTTTCTTCCATTTGTTTTGCTTTAAGTGTGAATCAATTTTGATATAAACTCATGAAACATAAATCCTACTTGGGTCATGTCAAATGCCATGGGCAACCGTTATGAAAGAATATTACTACTAAATAATAATAAATCATGATCATTAAATATTGATGTATTAAATATGAATACATTAATGAAATTAAAAATAGTATCTTATACGTACCTACTTACTAAGTATCTAAAATTTTTAGAATGGACTGTGTTATTATTAAAAGTATTAAACATTATCAAGGCTTCGATTGTGTTGCACTAGTGAACTACTTAGTAGAAATAATCTTGAAGGTATTAAAGAACTCAAATCAAATTATGAAGAAATGATAAAAATCGGATAATTCAAAAGGCTATAGAAATGTTGTATTACCCCACAACCTCCACTCACTTAATAACCTTTTTCTTTAATACAACCTATCCAGAATGATCAATATTCTACTAAAAATATTGATTTAGGATTTTTTTGTTACTCATTCTGTATGGTTTTGGAGGTGCCTTTCAACACTGTAGCTTTTTCCAAATGTGACCTCAAAATGTCGTCAGTTTTGGCTGATTTTGTTACTAAGCCCAGAAAAATTCCTCGGTTCAATGAACTATCTCTCTCATCGTGGCCACTTAATCCTACTTCATAAAGACCACAGAACTTGATACAATCAATTATTTCAGAAATTATACATCGATATCTGTCAACTTGCTCAAAAACTTGAGTTTTCAAGGCAGCCTCGGATCTTCTGGGAAGGCCCAAATCATTTCCAGAATGGTTTGAAGAGGAACTTTTAAATTCTACAGCTATTAGTTCCCGTTTCATTGGCTTTGCTCCCTTAACATCCTTTTTTTCTTTCTTTTTTTTTTTAATAATTATATATATATATATATATATATATATATATATATATATATATATATATATATATATATATATATATATATATATATATATAGGATCAATATTTTTAACGAAGTGCAATAAAATACTTTTATCAGATTCACTGAAATTCGTGACTTTTCCACATAACAAACAAACAACAAACCGATTGCAAAAAATAAATTAACAATTCAGTTGAAAGAAAAACGACCGTTGCAAGGAACACTCGGGGTATTAAAAAAGCTGGTCTGCTGAACATACCCAAACACATGTGAATAACACTAATCATAACATAGAAACCAACACACAACGTATTCACTTCCACTTTCGTACGCTTATAAACAAACGATCCCTGAAATCAGCGGTTTTCTACATGGAACTATTACAATCCTTGTAATTCCGTGAGTTTATGCTGCCCTTTTAGGGCGGTTTTACATGCAACAATAAAACTGAACGATTTGTCTGAACGATAAATCGGTGCATGCTAGATGGACCGATTTCAGGTCTACGACTTTGAGTTTGAGCCAGATTGGAAGGTTTGTGGAAAATTACACAAACCACCGCTTTATCGTTCTGACAAATCGTTCAGTTTTATCATGGCGTATACTCCCACCTTTAGACTTCTTCTTCTCTTCCTTTGACGTTTGCCGCAGTTTCCTGAACCAAAGTGACAAGGGCAGAGTATACAAGCCAAACGCGATCATTATGTAGTTTAAATCAAGTTTCAAAAATAATCGACGCCGGACTGTGTTTCAGCATAGACCTTGACATGCACAGGCCCTAAGAGGTCTGCCTACCTACCAAACTTCAAGTCAATAGCTCCGAAATCGTGGCCTGTAGCGCGGAACAGACAAAGAGAGACAACAACACAAATAAACAAAAGCAGGCCAAGTCGCGAGCAGAGACTTTGTTCGTCAATTTGTGCTAGTTAGCGTTCAGAATTTGAATGAGAGCAAGATACAAACGTTTCTTAGTTTCAAGAGTCGCGTAACCTCTGACCTCCTGACATATTGGAATGAACTTCCTTCTTTTGTAAGAAATGCATCATAAAGGAACCATGAGTGGCTTTGGTCCTTTATTATTCCCAATACCGCGTCTGAGGCACCTTCAATATAGAAGGACAAGAGCAAGAAAGGTGGCATTGATGCTTGCTACTCGTGAATCCGTAAACTTTCCATGGAAGCAACATAATGCCTTCTAAGAAAAAATGCCATAAAGTTGGATATACTGTAATTAAGAAATATCCCTGTGATTTCAGCCAAGTATCAATATCAACTTTCACGTATTAACTTTTTCTTGGGCTTTCTCCCTTTATAATGACAACCTAGACTCAAACAACAGCATCATCCACATAACGTATCACCCGGCTATCCATTAGAATTAGATTCAGCAGGTTGTTCATATTGTTATACAGGGTGAATGTAAAGAAAAACTGGGAGAAACCGTATCAAAAATGTAGTAAAACGCCACCAACCGTATATTTTTATCTTTATTCGTTATCGAGATATGATTTTTTCTTTCTATTTTTTCTTCTTCTTTCAAAAAAACAATTTTTTTTCCATTTAGTACCCGAATATTTCCACTTTACTTTCACTTCTTTTCCTTTTCGACCACATTTTCGAAATTAGCGTTTTCTATAAGAATATAGTAATTTTATTCTTGAAATGTGACATCTAAAGACCAAACCAACTGAAATATAGAAAATGCTGAAAACATATTCCTTTAAATTGTTGGGCGTTACTAGTCCTGTAAAATAAATCTTGGAAACTGGCGAATCTTAGGAACGTTTTGACATATAATTCGCTTTGCAACACAATGGTCTAGTTTGCCATTGTATTGTTTCTTAGATGAAGAATGCAGGAAAATAAAAAATAAATTAATGAACGGAAAAAATAAAAATAAATATATAAATAAAAAACCTTAGGCGCTACGCATCTACAAATGGAGGGGGTTAAAAAATCAACATTTCGGATTGTAAGGGCGCAGAAAGATTGGACGGTATTGTTAGTGCATGTGTAGAGAAAATATTAATTGGAAGAAAATATCAACAGCCTACCCCTCCCTTGCCCAGTACAACGTCACCTGTGCAGCCAAAATTAAAAAAATCATAGGCAGGAAACCGCTCACATCGTAGGAGAGTGCGGAGATGGTGTCAAATTTGTAAGAATTGAGTCTATTTTGATTTAAAATTATAAAATTAATACGTGGCTAACACTCATTGGATTAGTGCTCATAATTTCTGACCCCAGAACTTCAGTACAGAATAATGCTCGCATTGGAGAGTGAAGATCCAAGTCTCAATATCTATTAGGTCGAACTATGACTCCTACCATTCAATATATCTGAAAAAGGGCAAAAAGCGCAACATGAGAACGGACATTTTTTTCCAGGACGTGGAACACGACTTTTCAATTACGATTTTTCTCGGCACCTCACTTTTTCTATATTCATATGCTGATCTTTTAATAGCCATCAGCATCGCATTAGATAAGGTCATATCAAATTTCTGGGAGAAGAGTGAAGAGCAGGGCTGTTGGCGCGGACTGGCACCTTTGTTTGTGGAGACGAGGGTTGCTTTCGGGAGCAGTCCCTTACAGAAGGGCGTGGAGGCTCCAGGAACAGGACGCTAGTTTTGGTCCTAATCGGATCACGTCGCCTTTATCTCCTGAACGCGCAGACCACCTGGCCACGCCCAAACACTTTTAACCAAGAGAGACTGGCCGAAGGGCGTCCCGATCCCAACGCTCCATCTCAATTCCCAACACACTCGTCACAATTCGTACTAAGTATCTTCAGTGCCCACTATTCCCAGGGGGGAAGAAATACGTAAATCTAAACACCAAGGTGCAGAGACATAGTTGTAACTGCCTACAAAATTTAAAGAAATTGAATTTTCGGACACGTTGTCCAAAGAAGTCTATTTTGAACATTCTGGAACAACTCTTGAATTTAAACGTTTATTATACACATTAATATAGATAGACTAAAAAACGCACGTAAAAAATGCATCTATGTAGGTGTAACTAAGAAACGCAGATAAAAAATACATCTATATAGGTATGACTAAGAAACGCGGGTAAATCTGTGTTGGTATGAATGAGAAATGGATGTAAAAAATAAACTATATACATTTATGTAGGTATGACTAAAAAGCGCGCTGGTAAGAAATACATCTATGAAGGTACGACTATGAAGCATGGTAGAAAATAAATTAATATATTTTTATTTATATATACTTATTTATATATTATATTTTTTATATTATATACTTAAGTATATATATATACTTATTTTATTCTATTATATTTATATATATTATATATATATTTATATATTTATATATTTATTTATATATATCCGTCATTTGTGTTCTTAGGAGATCCATTTTACAAAACACTTCGAATATTATTGGATCGAATTGAATTCTAACTTTTCATATAGTGAAACATACTTCTTTTCGTGGCAAACTTGTTTTGGTTCTACGATGGCGGTTGGTTGTTCCAATAAATTTTGTCTATTGCCTATTGTCTATTGTCTATTTGCCTATTTCGTATCTATGTATATGTTCGTCTCGCTTTGAAAGCCAATCTGCTGGAGTAACATAGGAAGGCCGTCGGTCACGGAAAGCCGGGAAATATCCAGAAAAATCAGGTAATAAGGTGAAAACTGGAAAATCAGGGAACTTAATACACACAGAAGTATGCATTGAATAGGAAGTTAGGAATATATAGAGAAATGAACAAGTACTTGAAGTAGAATTCGATTCCACTACACCCCTCTTCCATACCACCTAAGTTATTATAATAAACTAGTAAATATATTAGTGAAACAATGAAAACTGATTTTAAACTTGGTTGTGAAGTAACTCCAAACGTTATCTCAAATAACGAAAATATCGCAATCTCGTTTTGGTGTTGAATATTTTTAATGTTGCAGAAAGCAATAATGATTTCTTTATGAATCACGTTTTGATCTAACGTCAAATTATACATTTACATGATGATTCATGCATCTTAACGATCCCCTTTTTTTTTGGTCAACTTTAGTTCAGTATGGCCCCTTCACTCAAGTATGGACCCCTGTAAGGGACTTCGTCTCGTACGATCAGTTCTGCTCTTTCACTCGTTTCTTCCAAAAATTCTCTCCCTTTTCCCTGAATTACTGAGACGAAAATTAATTCAATGTTTATGATGCCAACATGTGCAATATCCCTGTATAGACATAAACCTCCATTCTAAAGAGCTTTTTGTTTTGTTTCAGAGATCTTCAAGGGAACAATCTGACTGTCATCAATGAAAATGATTTTGAGGGAATGACAAACTTGAGAATCCTGTAAGTTTGTAATATATTTCGTAGCTATAAATCGCACGTAACGTCACACATTTGGAATATAAGATTTTTATGATTTATACATGTATATTTAATCATATCACCAGCCATCTTGACGTTGCAAAACATGAGCCAAATGTACGCTCTAAAATTACAGTGTGGATATTCAATGAAAATATCTAGTAATAATTGCATTAGAGGGGACTAAATAAATATATGAAAATACTTTTTAAAGGAATGGCCTTAATCACTACTTCCGCCAATATTTTTTTGATATGGTGCCTTGAACGATACATTTTAGCTAAAGGAGCTGCGAGTGGACCTGAGGATGTCTCTCGCTCATTTGATTTTTCTTTCCATCAAAACAAGTATCAAACTTCTCAACTCGAAATAGTATACTTTGTTCTGAAGGTCCACGAATTACGTAAATCCTGAACCAAATAATTTTTGATCTCCCTTTTTGATCTAACAGACGACTGCCTTTTCTTTCGTATCCAACATGACTTTGGTATTTCATTAATATAATGCAAATCGTCTTTTTTTTAAAGGTTTAAGCCGCACCTCAGCCAGAAGGGCCATTAGCGGCATTGAATAAGGAACGTTCTTCTTGTTTGGGATAGAAATAAAATAATAATAATGCGACGATTCAGTTCACCCAGCATTTACTCGTCTTGCATGGGTGCTATTGGTGTTTTCCTGTGTTGAACCATGAAAATTGTTATTCATAACCATATTTCGCTGTTCCACTTCGGAGAGAGAAAAAAGAATATTTTAAGGACTTTTTTTTCTTTTTCTTTTTTTTTTTTCCCCCTTTAAAAAACTGTGTTATATATATATATATATATATATATATATATATATATATATATATATATATATATACCTATTCATTTTTTCATCCCGTTACTATGAATTTTAAGCGCTGAGTCAATGGCTTGCTCTTGTAAATAGAAACTCAACCTTGAAAAAAGATTTTATTTTTTATGATTCAATTTCATATTTATTAAATTTCCATTCATTTATTTATGATATTATATAAACCACTTAACCACCAGCACCACCCCCTACCATTTTTTTGGTGGTTTCATAATACCATAAATAAATGAATGGAAATTTAATAAATAAGAAAATGGATCTTTAAAATTAAATCTTTTTTCAAGGTTGGGTTTATATATATAATTGTGGTATAAAGTTTTATATATATATATATATATATATATATATATATATATATATATATATATATATATATATATATATATGTATATTGTAAGACTGGCTTCACCAACAATGTGTATTGACTAATATATTCCGTATGTGAATATGTATTTGAAAATACCTAAGTCATTCCAGCACTTAGAAGTTCCAGTATTCCAGCACATTAATATAATATTATAATTATCAATGAATAGGACCCAGATCCTGGGTTGAAACGTCGCAATAAAGAACAAAAAACTCAAGACTAGACAGGTCATTCTACTATCCTGAATGTATACATATATATATATATATATATATATATATATATATATATATATATATATATATATATATATATATATATATATATATATATATAGACTAATTTTTTCCGTTCCATGGTGTTGGAATAGCCCGCACATTTCCTGAAAATGTCATCCTAATCGGATGAAAACTGTGGAACATAAGCTTGTCACAAGGATTCGTCACACACGCGCGCGCACACACACACACACACACACACACACACACACACACACACAGAAACGGAACCAAAGTGGTTCAGTGTGGTCTAAAACGTAAAATACGAGTGGAAATTTTGATTTTGGAGACCAAAAATTATTTTCCTCCCGAAACTAAAAACAATGCTTCCGCTACCTGTAGGTAGTTTCGGAAGCAATATGAATCCACCGAATAATGTCATCTGCGTCGAACATCGCTATGCTTTATTTAAACTTTTCCTAATTTTGATGATTTTGATACCTCGAAATATTATGGTTTCAGAAGATGTCAAGTATCACACTCGAAATTTTCGGCGAGGTTTTCTGGGCTTATATCCTTAACATATTAACATTTAACATAAACTTTTGGTAAGATTATGTTATTTACACAATATCAACATGGTATTTTTCAAAGTTCTATCACCAAAACAATAGGTACACCCTACTCGTAAGTTTAAGTTATCAATAACCTCGCAGGAGTTAGTGGTATTGATTGGTCCAAACCAATTAATACTACGGTACGCTAATAGTTGATAGTAATGACTAATTGAATAATTATGCTTGATGCCTATATCGGGAAACTGATGTAAAGCGTTAAATGTGGCATATAGTCGAACTTGAGCTCAGCCGGGCTTTGCAAGCGCTGTCAGAACATTTCTCATAAAGATGAGACTCGCGAATCTGGAGCGCCTTCAGCAGGTCCAAAGTGATGTCATCTCTGTAAATTGTCAAAAGAGCTGGTAATAACGCTAAGGTAGCTGGTGTATCGAAATATAAATCTCGAGGCCCTTTAGCATTTACAGCTCAAAGCCCTTTTTTCGAGGCGTCTAACTAAAAGGCGGAGGCGCGGCAAGTAGACATAACGATACTGCGTTGTAATTCTTCGTATTTAGTTGTACGAAACTGATGAACATGGCGGCAATAAAGCATTTTATTACATTTAGATAATGATGGTACAGGAGCCAAGGCCGAAAACAGGTAGTAATTTAAGGAGAAGGGTTGAGATAAGAATATAGTCCATTCCTAGTAAAAAAATCGTTGTCTGACACCTCGAAAGTGCTGAAATACAAACTTGCGGCCTCATGAAGATGGCTTAATCTACCCATCCTAAAGTTTCTCTCTAATAATTCCTAAACCATTCATCATACAGAAATTTTTATACGTAGCAAAATTGTAGAGCATAAAAATACAAAGCGACCCGACCCAAAAACCATGAATTATTTTCCAAAATAAGCGAATTACAAAGAATTTAAAATCGGGCTAATTTTGGGGTCATTCCTCTCCTCCCGCCGTCCAGAATTTTGCCATTAAAAATCACCTAGCTGCCTTAATATTGGTCTGATTTAGGATTGCCAAACTTCATTCAATTCAGGGTTGAATACTTTCCAAAGTTCATATCGAGCAAGTTTTAGCTGAGACCCTTTTCCATTAAAGTAAAAAGTAAAAATCCGTTTCTGATCATTTTACATGTAAAATGACATGAAATTCTTGAATCCTGTTGTAAGTCTATGAGGAAAGGTCTCAGCTAAAACTTGCTTGACATAAACTTTAGAAAGTATTTAACCTTGAATCGAATGAAGTTTGGCAGACCTTAATCAGACCAATATTGAGGCCAATAGATGATTTTAAAGGGTAAAAGTCTAGACGGGGAGAGGAGAGGACTGACCCAAAACTAGATCTGGATTGAATCGCTTTGTATTTTTATTCTCTACAACTTTTCTGCGTATAAAAATTTCTATAGGATGAATGGTTTAGGAATTATTAGAGGAAAACTTTAAAATGGGCGAATTAAGCGATATTTATGCGGCCGCCATTTTGTATTTACTCAATTTCGTGATGGCAGACAAAGATTTTCTCACTCAGTACGGTCTAAATTTTCAAAATCCAATCTATAATGATGCCCACTCGTGCGGAAAATGGTTTTACAAAGAACCTCGACGTGATATCGTGCCGACACCACAAACACTGGAAGGGTTTTGCAACGTGGCCTATACGCAGCACTTTGATTTGTACGAAGTTTTAATATATTTTGCAGGAGAATTATGCCTCGCCTGATAAAAGAATGAGTTCTTTGCTGTTTACCACTTAAATCATCTAAGCTATTGAGCCGACGATCAGCAAAAAGGGAAATAGAGATTTTAGTAAAAGTTCCAGTCATGCAACATGATCGTATGAGCGAATTTTCGTAAATCATCGTACGACAATGAGTTAAATTGTTTCGAAAATTTGAGCACTTTGAATTTAATTTGAAAAAAAAAAGTTAACTACCCACCAATTTTATGGCAAAAACTCATTCTAAATAATATTCTGCGATTCAAAAAAGATTTTGGATATTCAGTTTTTTTGTTGCAGTTTCGTATATTTTTTGGCAAACATTAATGAAATTTAAGTTCACATTTAAGCATAAATTTGTGCTTAAATGTTTTTATATTCTATTTTATAGTTAATAAACTTTATTTGAGCAATATTCTGCAAAAATTATAGCTTTCGCGATTTTTAGCCATTGTTAGTGATTTTTTTGGCACATTTTTTGAAATTATACAAATTCGATGTGCTCAAAAAAGTGCTGGCCAGCGAACGCCTCCATTCGTTTAGAAAGCTTGATTTTTCGGCGCGAAAACGGAATTTTTATCTCAATCCTAAGGAGAGTTATAGTCTGGAAGAACACACATGCATATACATATGAAAAAGTGTTAAACCCATAGACTTCGTTTCAGAATGTCTCAAAACGGATTAAAATGATGAAAATTTTCAAAGATATTGATTTTAAAATTTTGAAGCCATTGCAATAGCTTAATTTTCTACGAAGAATCGCTAAAAGTAAAGTTATAATTACAGTTTATATCGTACAAATCTATTCAACAACTTCTAAATACTGTCACAAAATTTGTGTAGCCTTAATTTGTCTAACCATAGATTCAGCTTGTCAACTGTACCAAAATGAGTAATTTATTGTCGGGAACCAAATACTGAGATGAAAGGATGTAGTGTTTCATATGGAAAAACTCCTTAAATATAGATAGTGTATAATATAATCTGTCTCCTTATTTCCTCTTCAAAAAAGAAGATGATATTTTATTCCGGAGTAAGATGAACACAAATCCGTGATTTTCTGACAGTGCCATCATGAAGATGATGAGGACTGTGGTGGGGTGTTTTACTTTGAGATAAGCTGTAATGCAGAGGTTCAGAATAACTTTTTACTGCAGCACTAGCAGTCTTCCTACAACGTAAATCGTGTTTGGATCGTGTCTCGATCCGTTCAACGAGGAACGACCATGCGCTGGCTGCAGTGAGTCGGAACTCGCCCCCTAACTTACTTGACAACTTATAATGAGCCCACCTCCTGCCAATCTGGGGCTTCATTTAATGCAATCAGATTTTAGATGCCCCTAATGGAAGGGAAGTGGTAGAGCTCTTGTCTTTCTTACTCAATTACCCTTTGTTTTGGTAGGTTCCTTTCCCGAAGAGCCCCCTCTGTCCATCCATAACTAACTTTGCTAAAATAGGCACTATTCGCTCGGTGCGTCTGATTCACTGATCATTATAGAAGTAAACTGATTGAATGTTATTTACATTAGACTCCTTTTGTTACTCCTAGAATAACAGGGTTCACCTAAGTGCTTTGGTTGATTATTTCTCTTTGTTTCTCAACTTGGTAGAAAATTGTGTTTCCCGTCTGATTCCTTTTGTGATGTAAAAATTACCATTTGTTACAACAAACTGTTCAATAGAACTTTACCGTATTGTACTAAAGTTTTCTATCATAAACCATTTAAGTTCTAATTAATAACGCTTCTGTCCAACTGCGATATAAAGATAGTATGAGAATTTCATGAGAACGTATTTAACTGTTCACTTGAAACATCAGAAGTTGTTAATTGAGGGAGAACTCAATCGCTAACCAGTGTATAGTAAGAAACAAAGCCAATAGAAATAACCACACAGTGCTGCAATGATACGTGATGTTAGTACCCCTGGTGACAGAGGTAAGCAACAGCCACCCACTAACCAGGGGTAGATACGATCAAGATTAGCTAATGCGGTGGCAGAGAACGGAATGTGAAAAACCAACCTACCCTCACCTGGAGCATTATTTACCTCTGTGCTGTCATACTCCACCACCCACCAAGCGGGCTTTATAAAACCCCCATTTTAGCAGCCGTGTTCGTTTTTTTGAATCATCTAATGAGTAATCAAGTACTCACAAAGGGCCAACTGGAATATCCAGAAGCCGATCCTTAGTCCTTCACGTTCTTAATGCAAACTATCAGTTGCAAAGACCGCTATACCTCTCTGATACAAACATCAAGATTGACCCAGTTTGACTCTTGTTTCACCTGTGAACATATGTTCTACTCAAAATTGTCTGGAATGTGGATACACTGGAAGGGAGATGTGTGCAGCCACAATCACTGGTGGCATGATGATTGTTGTTATGCTCGTGCGGGTGGAGAGAACGACGATGGTCTAAAGTGAACCAGTTCTACCAACGAAAACAAAATTAGAAAAGTTGTTGTCCGGGACAGAAGGAAAAAGAAATCGGAGGTACACAGTTCTCGTACCTGCTCGGACCGCTATTAACCCGCGAGTCATTTTGAATCTGAAACAACTCAGAGCACTGCTGGCGCTAAGGTACTTATTATTAAACCTCGAGGAAACCATGCTCGTACTTGCGCATTGGCTAATATTACTAAATATAGTTGACAATATGTATGGTTGTTCAATATGCCTTCCCAGATCAGCTGAGAGAGATCCGGAGCTGAGTTCTTAGCAATTCAACCTATGATGCTGAATTTTTAAATGGAGGCCTCTTGGAACATCTAGAAATGAATTATAAATCCTGAAGCTTCCTAGGTCAGCTGAGAGAGCTCCGCAGCTAATTTCTTCTCTATTCAACCTATGACGCTAAAATTTGAAATGGAACGTCTAGAAACGAATCATTAGATCCCCCCAGTTCAGCTGAGTGAGATCCGGAGCTAAGAATAGGAAACTATTCAACGTAAGACGCTGAAATTTTAAATGGAGACCTCATGAAACATCTGGAATTTAATTATAAATTTTGAAGCCCCTTTGATTAGCTGTGTGAAATCCGGAGTTTAGTTATTCTATTCAACGTATTCAGCTAAAATTTGGAATGGAGGCCCCTTGAGAAATCTCTTAGAGCTGAGTGAGCGTCGGAGCTAATTTCCTATGAATAGCACATTTTTACGTTGGCTAGAAACGTATTCTACGATCACCACTCTATAGCCTTTAATATATATGTATATATATATATATATATATATGTATATATATATATATATATATATATATATATATATATATATATATATACACGACTGTTAATGAAGAACGTTGTCTATTTTTCACGAAAATAAAGAGTTACAATGTTATTGTAACTTTGTACCTGAGTTATACACCATTGTAACTTATTATTTGCTTTGAAATAGAACACGTTCTTCGTTATCTACCGTTTTTTCATTGAATTGGGTTTCCTAAACTTGGTCGCGAGCGATTTACTTAGTAACTCTTGTTGCATCTGACGTGAGAAACTACCTCGCGAATCTTATGTAATCTATCCCAAATCACCCTGTATTTTTTTGGGAGCAGAAACACATAACCTGGTTGGTATCACACGCAGATAAGAACCGAGGTTTCCAGTTCCCTAAATTCTGGCTAGAAAATCTAATTCCACGAGGCGTCCACTTTATTACCAAGTAGTACTTTCAGGTTATGCGAATCGGGGAGGAAGTTAGACGCACATACCCTCACTTCCGGTGACCTAACTACAGGGAATATCCAACTCGATAAGCTAATGTTTTCATGGGGTGGGGTGGCTAGTGTGAAATTATTATCGTGGCAGGCGTAGTAAGTTATAATAATGGGGGTAGAAGGTGGAGGTGACTGGACGGAGAACTAGCGTCCCTGAGTTCAGCGGGTGGACCACAAATGTACTCTAGTTCCTGTTCTATTTGCGTATCCCCTGTGGCCCCACCTTCGCTCGACAACCAACGGGTTTAGGTCTTCTCGATGCGATTTTACGGGCAATACGACGCGTACTCCCCTCTCACAATCATCAGTCATTTGTATTGATACACACCTTGAGTTACTGGTTGTTTTTGCGCATTTTCCTAGAACATGAATGTATAATTATGTACTAAACGTTGCGGTATTCTCTGTGTTATACAAATATGTGTGTGAAAAAGTCTTGAAATTCTGACCAATCATTCAACATCCCCAAAAGCCTCCAGTCAGTCTAATCCATGGAGTTATCATCTTATTAGCCCAAGGTCTCATCCCGATCTTCAACACATGCATGCAACTCATTAGTAACAACTCGATTTCAGTGTAGAAGCTAACATATTTCACATACCTTTACTAATTTTAAAAAAGAAGTTGAGACAATGTCTGATCATGGAATCGAAATTGAAACAGAATTGTTAGTTGAACACGCCAAACAAAAACCCCGATGTATAACAAAAATGGATACCAGGTACCAGAAATAAACATATTGCTAATCTTTTCTTTGTGTTGATAATATATTTTCTCTAGTTAATCATCAATTTTGATATTTAGGTTTAACAAAGCGATTAAGTTGCTAAGTTGTTATTGAGACATTCCAATACACGTGACAAAGCGGTCTTCGATATAACGATACTTATACATTGTTCACTAAACGCACATAACTTACAAGAAATACAAGAAGCAATTCCTCATCATCCGAGGAACTGCTGAATATGTTAATCAGTATCTAATCACATAAGAAAAGAAAATACAACGCTACAATCGATGCTAGAAGTGTTCCGCACTCGACTCTCGTTTTGAACTGGTTTGCCTTGACTTGTTCACACTACATTTGAGAGCGACTCCTTTGAAGCATGTTCTACCCGTACCCCAATCTTTTTAGTATACATTCCCTGCTTTCGAAAAATTCACGTAAATATTGAGGAGAAAGTCCATACAGAGTGTTCAGTCAATGATGAGTAGCCCAGGGGAGTTATCAACTAAGATAGAAGACTTCTAGAAGGAAGGAGGTATGCTTGCCTTTGCTGTGCGTAGATCGGGGTACGATAACGGGTGTTGAGTTCACACCACTTGGTGTATACAAGATTGTGAGACTTCTTTGTATCCCGGTCAGTGATCTCCCACGCCTTTTCGTTGTCATTGACTGAACAGGTCAAAAGCAACCAACTACAGAGACACAGGAGATGTGGCCATCTTCACGATCGAGGGCTCCAAGGAAAATTGGCTAATTTCTCACAACTGAGCGCTCTGCAGATTGTTATACAACATGGAAAGTCATACCCCAAAGGGTATGACTTTAGGGGGCAGTTAGGGGGAATATTCCGACGTCCGCCACAACACAACAGTGATCAAGCAAAAACATGCTGGACATTTCTTAACTCGATTAACTGGCAAAACTGGCATTTCAGCTCCCACCTATGCTCCAATGGCTTCACAATCTACATTCACTCATAATAAACTGCCAGTCCAGTTCTCGATATTATCAGTGTCTCTTTTCGAAGCTAACAAACTCATTACCTAATATTACCAAAGACAGCGAAGTTAAATAATTCCCCGTGTAAACTTGCACAAAAATAATTAATTTAGCCCCCGCCTTTTATTATCCTCGCCTCAGCACACAAGCCTTATACAGGTATAACACTGTGACAGTACCCATCATTTCTGAGTACCTTTCACTCAGCGTTGGGTTGAACGTCGCTTCTTCTCTCATTCTCAAGCTGCCGAGATTGGGGATGAAACCTCGCGGAAAGATATTCCCCGAACGCTGCACATTTATGTGCCAGTTGGGGAAAGGGGCTGTCACACCTCTCCACTGTTAATTTATCGTGCGGGTTTCGGCCCTTGGTGCCAGGTACCATTAGTCCCTGGTATGGTAGCAGAGCGCTGTTAGGATTGCGCAATGGTCATTACCCAGTAATCCCATCCACTATTTTTGCGGACTTAATGTTCCAATGGAACATAGTGCCCAATGATTCCAGAAGGAATCCTTATCATACCTTTTCATATAAATAATTTCATTGGGCAATTAGGACTTTTTAATTTCAAATTTTTCTCCCTTTCAATTATCAATTATTCCAGGTGCCTCTGCCTTTACTTTATATTTCTATTTGGGTTATATCCCCAATTTCTGTATTCTAGGGCAACAGTTCCCATTTCTGTATTCCATATTCCACGGCAAACGTCCCTAAAGAGGGCATATTTCTTATATTATATTTCTTGTATTGTATTTCTCATATTGTGCGTACTTTCTTGTCTTGTGTAAGTCTCTAAAGTTGAGCGAAATCCTCCTCGATCGTTCCAATCTTTGATTGGGGGTTGGTAGCCCAATGAATGTTTCAGATGACAATACCTGAACAAGATTCATCAACAATCCATCCTGTTTTATTACACGTTTTATTCTACATCGTCAATGCTGCTTTTATCAAGGAACATAAGTTCTCCGCCGGTAAAACTATCTCAGTAGTACCATTACGCAGCGCATTTATGCGCTAGAAGGGAAAAGGGGCCGTCACACCTCTCTTTTTTTTTTATTCATCGCTCAGATTTCGGCCCTGGATGCACAGCCCCAGCGTACCCTTAATCCGTTGCATCCCACGCAAGTAGAAATATATAAATACATGTATGTACGTATTTCACAATTAAAATACTGCAATTTACAAGCTTTTTCATATTTGTTGCACAAAATTAAGTAAATAAATAGATGAATAAAAAATGTGTGAGTGGAAACTCCCACTAACGTTTGTGGCACTAAGAGTCGTGCCATTTAGGCTGGTTGTCTATTGAACACGATTTTGCGCGATAAATGTTTGCGCGTTTATACGAGAAATTTTCATTTTCAAACACTTTCAATTTTCATGGGACCTCATCAACTCCAAGCGTCTCCATCGCGCAAACTCATACGAAGGCGTTCAAATCAGTTTGAATTTCATCGCTCGATCGTACAGATGGACACCCAAAAATGAATTATTTTGGTCCACAATCGGTCACTTCTACGGCATCAGAAGTTGCCATATGAGGAATGTTCACCTTACTTCAATAATGGAATTTCGTTTCAATCGTTCGAAAGTATGTCCTCAAACCTACACTCCCTCATTCGAAAATAATTGGCATAAAGTTGTAGGGACAAATGTGTTAGTAGGTGTGCCCCACATTATGCGTCGTCTTTTGAGCAACAAACCTGGTGATTCCAACCGATCATATCCTCGTAACTGAGCTAAATCCACAGAAAGGGGCAATTTCTGAGAGGATAAGATTGACAACTGATATGTTCTAAAGATGGTACAGCTCTGAATAAGTACGGTTTTCGCTAGAAACCACGAGCAGTTAATGAGGGGTACCCACGCGAAATCAGAAAGTACTCAGACATTTAGCATGACTAATAGAGCGAATTTTCAAAAAAAAGTTGTGGATAACATTAAATGAGGCACTTAACTTCTGATCACCGAGGCCAACCATGTCCTGATTAAAACCGTGTGTCGCAACGAAAATTTTAGGACACGCAGCCGAACTAAAAAATTTGTCAATCATGGGCATTTTTCGCGTAAAAATCGATTAATCGATTTTTCTCTCTCACAATGAATCTTAGAGACCTTGGATTGGTTGCAATCGACTCAGCGCTGAGAAATATTCCAACTGTGACACCCCATCGCCAAAATGTCAAAAAACCAATTTTGTAGAATTTTGTGGGCCACTAAATTGTAAATTTGAGCCTGCGATTCTGGAGCGATCGGGCTAACGAACAAACTCGACCTGTGTTTTGCCAAGACGGATTTTTCTGTGTTGGAACGAATTTTTCACACCGTATTTTAAGGGAGTTATCCTCTGGGAATATGCCCGATTTATATATATATATATATATACCGTTACAATATAGGATTAAGTTCTTTGATGTATGAAAATGATTTGTCTCCGCCCCACCCCCCCCCCCCTTCAAATTATTTTAGGCCTTCTAAATAGGCCATTTTTTCTGCGAAAATTCGGTGAAAAGCGAAATTAAGGAAATTCACGCTGATATTTTCCCGGGAAATCGCGTCCAGTTGCGGTACAGATAACTAGCCTTGCCCTATGTTATACATTATTATAGTGTCCATATTTCTTATAATTATCCTTTCTCAGTTGGTAGACTTATGATCCAGTCTCAGAATGCATCACTGACTTCCATTGGATTTCCCATCTTCGTACTGAAGGACTACTAGTTTATTGCTGAAGTCGCTGTTTTCGTCCTTATCTGACCCTTAAAAATTATATTAGATAGATTGCTACAATTGAATCAAGCAAAACCATTAGCAGAACTCTTTTTTCCGAAACAAATGAACCGCGTGATAGGTACACGAACTGGCTCAAACTGACAAATACGCATTAGCCAGTGTAGTTACCGCAATTGCTAGTTTGATGGAAGACACGAGTTATGAACGGTATACCTACTGAAATCTTTATAGGGAAGCAGTCCAATTAGGTGGATGAGCTCAACTTGAATATTTATCTCGCCACCGAACTCCAAGCTCCCTACCACGCAAAACAGGGTTTAAAAATGAATCGGCAAGTAGTGGACAGAATCAACTACAGCTCGTTTTGGCTACTGATAGGTTGTTATCCTTTTCCTTCTCAAATTGGCCCTCATTTACTGGGTTGCGTGTATTGACTAAGTGAGTAAATGCCAAAAATATATCACAAAATTGGACATCTCAAATCAGCCCATATTACTTCTTATGGTAAGTTATTACGAATTCCTTATGCATTATCTCGCATCGGAATTCTCTAACTTACCAATGTCTCACCAATGAATCTACTGGTTCATCAGAGATTATGAATGAATTCACTAATCGATTCGAAACTTCATGGGTAATGCAGGTTTATCGCCAGATTTATCGCTTTGCTTCCGAAACATTTTCTCAACTAGAAAGGCTCAGTTCAGTCTCAGAAATGCATGGAACTCATCACTGTGCTTAGATTTACTTCCATGGAAATACTCGTGAGCTTTGCCTCTTCTATTTTATTCCAAGTTCAATTTTAGATTTATTCTCCTCCTAATAAGTTGGGGAAGCAATATTTTCAGTTGTCAAATACGAGGGAACTATATACCACTCTCAAACAACTGTCATTTTAGCAAATGGTGCAAAAATATGATTAGCTATGATACGGAATTTTAGCGAATTTTCGTAGAAAATGAAGCTATTGCAATGGTTCAAAAAATTTTAGATCAGAATTTTTGAAAAATTTCTTCATTGAAATCCGTTTTGAGACATTCTGAAACGACTCCTAGAATTACGATATATATATACTCCTACGATAACTCTTTTTAGGATTGAGGTAACAATTCCGTTCTCGCGCCAAAATTATTCCAAATTAAAGGATGAGTTCGTTGGCCAATACTTTTTGAACACATTAAATTGCCCAAATTTCAAAAAATGTGCTAAAAAATCACTAAAAATTACTAAATACGTCTAAAAATTGTTAAATTTATGTTTTTATTATAATTTTAACCAAAAAAAGTTCATCAACGATAAACTAGAACATTAAAAAATTTATTCACAAAATTATGGTGAAAAATGTACCTACTTAAATTTCATTATGCTAAACATCCAAAATTTGTTTTGACTCGTGGAGTATGATTTAGAACGAGTCTATATGCCATACGATTTGCAGATAACAATTTCCTCGCACTCAATGTGCTCAAATTTCAAAACAAAGGGACATAATATAATACAATAATCTACGAAAATTCGCTCATACGATCATACTGCATGACTGGAACTTTTTTATTTGTTATTTTATATTTGCTCAACAGAAAGATATGAGCGAGAGCTTTCTAAAAAGGTGCTATATGATGGGTATTTAACCTGTAATACGGCTCGAATTAATTTGTACGATGACGTCACGGCCCCCGCCTGCCTGGTGGGAACCCTCAGCTCCCTTGCACTATTACGTCACGCGTGATCTTCCTAACTGTCTACTGGCTAAAGTATACGGTTATGTAAGCTGAAAATTTGGTACTAGGGGTTTTCAAGTGCCCTGAATCCGATTCTGAATTCGTGATATTCCAACTCATGAAAGTTCCCCGTCACATTTGTTCTTATTTTGATTTTTTTAAGGTTTTGTTTCATATCACGATTTTAATTTGCTGATTTAAATTGTGATTTAAATCATGATTTAAATCAATTTGATTCAAATCAAACAACCCTGCATGTGGCGTTTGTTGCGCTCAGCATTTCTAGGCCAGATGAAATCCGTAGAATTGAGTGAACGACTGCGGTGATTGGGGAAGTTGTTTATTTACGATTCCATTGCCCCCAGAGATAAAATGGCAGTAACTCGTGTGCGACTGATGGTGAGCTTGCTTGCTGACAATCCTTAGCCCTTTAGTTGATAAGGCGAGGCAGTGGGCCGTTCAAAAAGATTAGTCTGTCATCATCAGAGACTCAACTCTGGAACTGTGATACGGCATGGGAGAGATATATGGACGATCATGGTCTTTACTCATTCAAGATAGTACTGAGACCCTGGGAAACACATGGAATGTGGGATTTCGAACATCAAGAAGTCCTGCTGTATGTCAGCGCCAGGTCTTTTTGGATTTTCATGAAAGCCCATCAACTTTACATAAGCGTCAGTTCTACATTTTTATTGAACCATTTCCTGCGATGCGTGTGTGTATCTAATGCGCTCGTTGACGAACGTAATGGGTCTCTACTTTGTCTCGGATAACATTTGTCAGCGTGTCAGTGTGTATGTTTCGCGCTACGAGCCGCAATTATGGAGCCATCGACTTGTTATTAGGTAAGTAGACTCTTAACACATCCGGAATCAGCTGTATAGGAACTTGTCGTGGACGACTTCAATTGTCGCAATGTTCGTTGTTTCAGCGATTTAAGGGAAGGAAAATGAAAAACATGGAAGTCTTGAAATCCCTTCGGGCCTCCAGAAAAGTTTACAAAAGTTCCAGTCATGTAGCATAATCGTATAAGCGAGTTTTCGTAAATTATCGTACTATATTATGTTGAATTAATTTTAAAATTCAGTACTTCAAGTAAAAAGCAATTTTTAACTGAGTAACAATTTTATGGTTAAAAAAAACTCGTTCTAAATTATATTTAGCTATTCAAAAAAATTTTTTTTTACCAATATTACATAATGAAATTTAAGTAATTTTTCAGCATGAATTTCAGAATAGATTTTTTAATGTTCCAGTTCATCGTTAATAAACTAAAAGACTATTGACTAAAATTCAATTGAAAAATAGAAATTTAAACATTTCAGTCGTTTTTAGCCATTTTTTGGGATTTTTTTAAACCAATTTTTTGAAATTTTACCAATTTAATGTGCTCAAAAAATTCTTGCCAAGGAACTCGTCCTTTTGTTAGGAAGGCTCGATTTTTTGGCGCATGAACGAAATTTTTATCTCAATCCGAAGGAGAGTTATCGTCTGGGAAGACACACGCAGACACTTTTTTTTTTTTTTTTTTTTTTTTTTTTTTTTTTTTTTTTTTTTTTTTTTAATATCACAAAACCCCCCTCATAGGCGGAGAGGGCACACCATTAAATTGAAAAATAAATAAATTAGAAAAAGTAGAGAGGACGCCCAGGTTTACCGGACGCCAGCTCCAGGGATGAGGAAGGTTGCAGATGGATGGGGAGGAAGAGTGGGATGACAGGAAGTGCCCCTATAAAATGACAACCAGTTTAATTAAGATCCCCTCAGGCCGCGGGTGGTGATACCACGTATCATTCCTGCCGAGATGCCCAACTCAACTCCGTGGCACTTTTCCCGCACCACACCCCGCGCCGTGCCACCGTCGCGGCCATGACCTTGATCTTATTGTTCGCCACTCTTTTTAGCTCGGATATCGCTTGCCGCTGGTCATTTCTATAATATTAGCTTATCTTTGCCCGCCAGGTAACTGTATCCAGGAAACTGTCGGCATGTGATACAGTCTCTCCCTTTCAACATCTGACACACACACACACACATAATTATATATATATATATATATATATATATATATATATATATGATAAATTAATTATGTATGATTAATTATATATGATTATTTTAATTGGGCTTTAGTCCGTCTGAATGTTTAAATAAATAAAGCGTTAAACTCTAGGATTCTTGAAACAGATTTCAATGAAGAAAATTTTCGACAGTTTTGATTTTAAAATTTTTGGAGCCATTTAAATGGCTTCATTTTCTAAGGAAATTCGCTAAAAGTGCCTACAGATGAAGGAAATTGAACTCAGGATTGCCCGCATTGTTTTGTCAGGTCGCGACGTGTTTTCAAACAATCAGAGAATTGTGATTTTATGCCAGCGTTCATTATACCTTTGAAAGCTGAGCGAAGTTTAATATCCATTTCGGATTATTTTCATCCGCTTATCCCTCTTCTCCAGAGATTATGAAGTAATTTAGAATATTTTTTTCCTCCATTATACCACTCCACCACATTGAATGTTCTTAGTATTTGAAAACCCGTGCTCGTAACTTGAAATATATATATTTTTTTTAAATGTATTTGGCAGTATTTAGTAAAGATTCCATCTATTACCTTGGGTATCCTAGAGTCACTATTTGTTAGAAATATCATTTTCAATTACAGCCAAGATTTTTTATCTGAAATTGCATTTGCAAACCCTTTCTCTAAGCAAATATTTGTGATTCCCGGTATGCGTGCAGCTATAATTTATAAGGTTGTATCAATGTTTCGTGTAAATACTACAACCGATAAGTACCTACCTAACCTACCTAGCTATATACTAAAGACAGTTGGACCAAAAAAAGCTCCCTTTCAACTTGGAGAAACATGTTGCGCACCGTGTAAAAAAAAAATAAAATAAAATAAAATAAAAACTAGCCAAATAAGTTGGTTTTCTGTTTCAGTTCCAATTCGAAACAAATGCGGACCGGTATTAAATTTTTTGAAATATGTACCTACTTTGATTGATCGCTAGGTACTCGTATATGTGAAAATGTAACGTGCACAAACGTACGATTTGCGTTAACGGTTGAAGCGTGAAAGAGTAATTTATCAATTCTGTACACTCACAAACATAAACCGTTCGATTTTCATCTCAAAATTAAGATTCGCCTAGGCTTTATGATTTTCCATCCCCTAAATTGCTAATATAACCCTCGTCATCAAATCAACCGAAAATCGAGTTTGGTATCGTTTTCTATACTTTTCGTCACACAGAAACGACTGAAACCATTATAAAAGCTCTAAGAGTTGACGACAATACGTTGTGGTCGTCTCTCTGACATCAGTCGTTGTCAAATCATCAAAAAGCAAGTTTGGTTTACTTTTCAATAGTTTTCGTCACATAGATTCCAGTTTCTCAAACTTCGTGAGCTCAGCAGACCAACTACTCGACCTACGACTCGTGATATGGATACTAGTACAACCCTTCAACTTTTGTATCTGATGACACTTCACAAAAGTACCGAACTTTCCGCACCAGTCCTCATATACCCGATTCGTACGTTGGGTGTTCCCAATATGGAAGGTACATACGATCTCACCCGTGCTTCCATGAACGTATTAGTACGTTTTGAATTGGCCGTGCATGCCAATCAGGCATTTTTTTCCGGTTTTCTCACTCTCCTAGCTATTATACGGAGAAGTGAGCGTGCCTAAAACGATCTCGTTTCAAAGAAGAGAAAAAAGTGTTCCTATCATACCTATTCACATATTTCTAGACAACTTACGATCCTGATTTTGGTAGTATTGTGATTCATTGAATCATTAAACTGCTTAATTTCAGACAATAAGTTATTTTGGGCAACACCGTGGAGAGAATTTAGAGCATTTTGTGAATCACAAAGTTGACAACACGCCCCGACCGAAGAAGTTGAGATTGAATGCGAGCTATGGAATTTGCTGTTTGTCAGTCGGGTGAAATGGAACCTTCTGTAATGGGCCTTCAGCCGAAGTGACAGGCGATCTGATGAAAGCTCATTCTATCCTGAAACCGTTCAAATGGAATTGAAAGTTTTTAAACTTTCAGGACCCCTCGAATGTATGGATACCCAACGTTAGAAACTTATGTTTTGATTTGTCGCGCGATTCTACGTTGAGTACTTATTTATTAGTAATTCATAGGATCTGGCATAGGAGTACCTATTAAACAATTTTCGGTTTCATTTATAATTTGTGCGTAAATCATTAACCTGCTATTGCGCAATTGGGGGAATTGAGAATTAAATGAAACAACACACAGGTATTACGGTATAGTTAAGTGAGTGGTGGCCAAATCACAATACCGTTGATAATGAACCACGCCAAGCTGAACAGCGCCTAGAATAATCATGTTAGCTAATGCATGCATCATATATAGGGCCGTCCATTTTCAATGAAAAACAATTTTACAAGTTCAAGGCGTGCGGGATGACCATACGAGTGAATTTTCGTGATTTATTTTTCTGATTGTATATTTTTGTCATTTTTTATGTTATTTATTAATTTTTTATTTTTTTTTATTTGAGCATTTTAGCATCTTAGAAATTTTCAACTGTTAAATATAAGGTTCAACATATTTTTAAATAATTCTCTGGCATATAGATTGATCTTAGGGTTATTAACAACTTTTTTACTTTTATTGATTTTATACCTACATAATTCCGTGTCGCTACAAAATTCCTTTTATAGGACCTGGCCCTCTTCCTTTATTGATTTTATAGCGAGTTTAAATTATATTCATGGTATTTTTCAGCGAAAAGCTTCATGGTAAATGGAACAGAAATTCATAGTTTGTCCAGCGAGTAGGAAGTTCACTCATGACATGGTAGGGCAATGGAGCTGAGGTTTTCCCCCAGGCGGACCGTGACGTCTTCGTGCAAATGAATTTCAAGAGCCACATGACTGGTCAGATACCCACCATACAGCCTACCATGCCCACCATACCTTTTTGGAAACCTCTCGCTCAGATCTTTTTATTGTATAAATAAAAATAAAAATTCGCCATAGCTCCGAAAATTGTAAACAAAATGTTTTGTAAACTTCTTAATTGAAATCCGTTTTGAGACATAAAACGATTCCTGAAGTTTGCGCCCTTTCAAATTTATATATATATATATATATATATATATATATATATATATATATATATATATATATATATACAGTCTGTGATCATAACTACGGAGGCTGCATTCCGAATTACAGCATAGAAAGTAGCAAAGTAGCATTAGAAACCACTCAGCTGATTCCAGCTCTTGGCATCCTAGAGTAATGGTCCTACGGAGGCTACAGGTTAAATTAAAGCTTTATAGGATGAAGAGCATGGAAATTAGCTGTAGGAGCTCACTCATCTGATCATGATAAGGGGTTGTAATATAGCCTAAAAAATTGCGCTCACCCTCATGAACATCAGTGCAGCAGTTGATGGTAATTACACAGCGGCTTGTGCTGAGTAAGCTGAGTTCATCCCGTGTCAGCAGTTCCGAAAAAGTTTAATTTCAAATTTCAGCAATAAAGTTTCAACTTGTGTTATCGCAGGCTGTGATTATGCTCTACCACACACAGAGAGACCCCGTCCAAAAATTCAGTATAGGTTCATCAGAAAAGCTGAATAGGAACAAAATAAGCTAAATAGAATCAGCCGCCTGCTAATAGAATAGTCTCTGCTGATTAGAATGGTTTCTTAAGTTGTAATATTTATACTATTTCACACCCAAAGATGTCCCGTTTCAATTTTTAGTATCTTAAGTATGATTGGAACCAAATTAGATTGCGTTCACTATGCTGATCAGGGTGATTCTTCAAGTTGTAATTTTACTCTAACTTACCCAGAAAGATCCCGTTCCAGAGTTTAGCATCTCAAGTTGAATATGAACCAGCTACAGAGCTCAGAGTCATTAGCTTCAGAGTTCATTCTGCTGATTAGAGTGATTCTTCAAGTTGAAATTATACACTACCGCACCCCGTGTGTGGGGGTGGGGGGGGGGGGGGGGGCATTCCGAACTTCAGCATCTTAAGTTGAATAGGAACAAAGTCAGTTGTTTATAGGTATAGAGCCACCGGTATCCGCACGCTTCTCTTGCACGTCCTATTGCATACCCACCATCATCATTATATGTTTGAAAAAACCATACACGAGCGAAGAAAAGCCCTGAACTGAATGTTGGCAACCATAATAAAAGTTAGGGAGCCAAACAAATCGGTTTTCCGTTCCGTACTTCATACGAAATTCCTAGGAGAGACCTAGAATTAATTATAAAATGAAAAGTAAAAAAGTTGTAAACATCATCTTCCCAGAATGTGTTCCCCATTCCGCCTACCAGCTGACCCTAAAACTGCCTGGTATGCGGAATCGGGAACAGTACACAAAGTTTGGGTAAAATGATGCAAATTTTGCTGAAATATACCCAAAATGGACGGTTCTTGTGTTATTCGCCAGAACAAAAGTCTAAGAATACACGGTATGAATTTCTCATTGCTTGTTTGCAATGTTTTGATTATATTAAATCTAATTTGTTGAATGTGTCCTGGATTATATTCAAATTCATTATAAATCATGAATCGTAAAGCTTGCGTACGAGTCCACAAGCCCGGGTCACATTTTCATGTAACGGTTACCACATTCGCCTTATTAGTAAGCCAGCCTGGTTGAAAGTAGAATTTCACTGGGTGAACGTGAGAGAATTAAACTCACTCAGTGATAAGGAAAGAGCCCATCATTTCAATCGTCTCATAGTGTCCCAAAGAGTCACCCTATCAAATTTCAACCTCTCATGGTTAACAGGATAGAATTTCCCTCACTCAGCTGATCGAAATCGTCAAAACCAAACACGCGCGAAGAAAGGCCCTGAACTGCGTGATAAAATTTCGGGAGCTGAACAAACCGGTTTTCTGTACTACGCTTCGCACGAAATATCAAATTCCTGTCCATCACCTACCAGTAACGCAACCCATGCTTCACTCGGAACACCCATAGCAACCCGTCAAGGCTTCTCCATTTGTCACGAATTTCTGCCGCTAACAAACTGCCTGTTAGCAACTATAATAACTGAAGTTCGGGAACCAAACAAATCGGTTGCGAAGGGTAACACCGTTTATGAAGTAGAAGTATGTTTTGGAGTTCAGACGATGCCTATGGAATGCGCCGGAACCCGCTGACCATTTTACGACAGCTCCCGTCAGAATCGGTCCAGCCGTTTAGCCGTCTATTGGGAACATACATAGAAACACAAAAACAAGCTTTGATTTTTATATATATTTATGTGTGAGCATGTGTCCCCCGCGTGTGTGTGTTTGTTTTATTCCATACGTCAATCTCCTTAGATTGAGTTAAAAATTCCATTCTCGCGCTAAATAATCGAGCTTCCGAAATGAAAGGATTTGTTCGTTGGCTAGCACTTTTTGAGCAGAATGAAATGGTCAAATTTGAATAAAGAAAAAAGTGCCTGAAAAATCACTCAAAATGACTAAATGAATTAGTTTTTTTTTTTTTTAATCAGAAGTTAAGTCGAAAGAAATTTATCAACAAACTAGGAAATTAAAAAACGTATGTACAAAATTATGCTGAAAAATGTACTTCAATCTCATTAATATTTGCTGAAAAATCAATAAAAACTGAAGAAAAAAACCCTAAATCTTTGTTTTATTGAAATCTTCTTCAGAATGAGTTTTTTAAGAATACATTTGTTAGTTAACAATTTCTTTGCACACAAAGTACGTGAATGTCAAATCACTGTAACATAATTGACGAACGACGTGTTTTACTTTGGCTTGGCTGGCATTTGTCCATGTGCGTGCGTTCCATGTATCAGGCCGCATTTTTTGAAGCTGCCAACTTGAAAATCGATAGACAGACTCTTTAGACATCCGGTATTAGCTGTATAGTTTTGTTGACGTTCAGATGACTTCAGATGAACTTGTCTTCGGCGACGAAGATAGTGGTCCAATCAACCGAAAATCGTGTTTGGTATCGTTTTCAATTGTTTCCGTCACGTAGAATCGTGAATAAGAATCAAAGCCGAGTTGGTACGTTATTGTAAACAAATTTTATGATGTGTTCCATATGTTTAGGATGGCCCGTGATTTGAATTTTCGCAGGACCGGAGGACGATCAAACGTAGGTTAACCACCAAACCAGGTTGAACCACTTATCCAGGTCTAACCACTAACCCTGGTCAAACCACTTACCTATCCAGGTCAAACCACTTATCTAGATCTAACCACTTACCCAGGTTGAACGACTTACCCAGGTCAAACCATTTATCTAGATCGAACCACTTATCCAGGTTCAACTACTTACCCAGGTCAAACCACTTATCCAGGTCAAACTAATTACCCAAGTTGAACCACTCATCCAGGTTTTGCTGCATACCGTCATATGAGCAAACTTAGTCGTGGTAGTAACATGTGGTTTTTTTTTTTTTTTTTAAGGCATACCTAAAACATGATCCTTTTTGTTTAATCTGAATTTACATTGTTCATAACAACATTCTTCATTGAAAATTCAGCTATAATCTCTTCTGCTTTCAGCCTCGGTATTTTAATGGAAAATACGATGATACGATTATGCTGCATGACTAGAATTTTTCTTTTTTTTTTTTTTGTTCTATCGATTGTTATTTATATTTAACGTGTATGTTATTGTAACGGTTGTATGGTAAACCAAAGCCATCAAAGAAAAAGAAGAAGAAAACACCATTTGAATGGACTGCGGTGGCAATGGGTCCAATAAGTTAATCGTGTGAAAGAATTTATATTTTTAATGACCATAATAATTTCTTCATTCATCTTCATTCCTCTACATGTTGTCGTCGTATTCCGGCTTGTTCAAAAAGGGCCGGACGCCCGAAATTTATCGTGATCGACTCGATTATATGAGTTTATTCGGGCCTGGGGCAGTACCCAGGGGTTTGTTCGGGCGGTAGCTGGAGCCCAGCGTGTTAATACCACATTAAACACGGTGAAATAAGATAATCGGAGCTGCAGTGACGATAGACAGGGGTCCCGCGGAGTGCGTGCGAGCGGTTGATTTGTGGTGTTTGGGCTCATCTACAACTACGAATGACAAATGGCTGTTTGTTTTGGTTCGGGCTCTCTCCCCCTGTCTACCTCTCTTGCTCCTTTAACCTCAATACCGCCATCTCTCACTCTTCCTCTCTCGCTCCCTCTCCTGCCAGCCATTTTATCAGTCTCTCTACAGTTTTCCGAATCGTATCGGCCCTGAGCGGTCTATGCCCCCAATGCCATAAATTAATGATGCCTCAGTGGTTTCAAATAAATTTTTGGATCTGATCTTCAATGAGAGCATTAACTGATAATTTAATCGATGAGTTAGAGAAAACCTGAGCTACATAATTGTTTAGCGTTGTCGTATTTCCATGAACGTCATCAAACTACAGCTTTTATAAGTGTATCTATGGAACAGCTCTTTTAAACTGTTGCAAGTTAATTGACGGCTCAGCAAACAGCAGTTGTCTAAGTGGGTACAAGTTTGGTGCCTGTTCTCACAATAGTCTCTCATTAGATTTGTCTGGTTAGTCTTGTTACCAGTGATGTGCATTATGCTTACACGAGACACGCGTTCTCCCCGCTTATAACCCATCACGCTTCTCGCACGTTCGTCACGTGTTGAAGTGCAGGACAAGGAATGAAGTGTCTTCATTTTTATCTTTCTATTATTATTATTATTATCATTATTATTTATTTTTCCATTCTTTACTGAAAATTCGCTAGAATCTCTTCTACTTTCAGCTTCGATATTTCGGTGGAAAATTCGTTGGTTCCACAACAATAACGAATTCGTCTCTATCGAAAAACGAAATGACAAAAAAATCAACATGTCTAGACTAATGAGAGACTTGCGCAAGTATAATTGTTGAATACCGTGACTACCTGAGTTCTAAGTAGGTTTGCTGTATCATTTGGCCCATACACCCATTAGGTCACCTGGAAAACAGGGAAATTTTTATATTGATTGTACATCTGACTTGGAAAAAAAAAGAAGATTGGCAAAGTTCTAGGCCGATTAGATAAAGTCCTTCATCGAGGTTGAAGTTTTAAAAGCTTTTTTTCTTTTTTTTCACTAATCCTCGCTGTTATTCCTTCATTACTTGCTAATCATTTGAACTTAAGCTCAATTTATTATTCAACAACTTGTTAAATTATCTCATGTCATTCGAAGTTTTGTTGACGGCAACGTTTCTTCCACTTTTTTTTTTTTTTTTTTTTTTTTTTTTTGGACCCATAGATTTTATGTTATTTAGCATGCCTCTTGTCAAATTGTGTTCCGTTTCCTCGAATGTGGATTTTGACGTCTTTCTGCCCATGAAAACAATAGTTCCTTCAGTGGATTTGGAATCAAAACTCGTCCATCATTCTTTTTTCAACTGCAATATTAACAATTGATATGTTTGATATGAAAATGTTAAAAATTCAGTGAAAAGCGGGAGGGAAGAGCGGATTAATATAAAAAAATTCAGGTTCAAATTTACAATTTAGTGACCCAAAAATGGTAAAAACATTGGTTTTTTGACAATAGGGCATGTCGAGGTTTTTTTCAGCTCTGAGTCTATTGCGACCACTCCCAGATCTCTAAGATTCATAATAAGTGAGAAAAAAATATTTTTAGGTGAAAAATTCCCATAATTGACTAAATTCTGACAGTAGGTCATGCGGGGTGTCACTGTTGTAGTATTTATCGGCTCTGAGTCTATTGCGACCACTCCCAGATCTCTAAGATTCATAATAAGTAAGAAAAATAGATTTTTAGGTGAAAAATCCCCAAATTTACCAAACTCATGAATGCGTGTCCTAAAGTTTTCTTTGCGATCTCGTCTCACGATCTGTTTTATTCACAACTTTTCTTTGAAAATTCGCTCTGTTAGCCATGCCGCATTACTGAGTACTTTTTTAAACAGTAAATCGAGTTGTCCCAGGGGAAGACGGACCAGTAGGAGCTTTTACATTTATTGCCCCTTCATATTTTACTACGAACAACTTTGATGAATGCTCGTAACCATGGTACTCAACTAACATATGTTTCTATTCTGTTATGGAAATTAATGACGTCCCCTTCCATATTCTTGCAGCATTTATTTCGTGCTGAAGTTGTAAGACGACTTCCTACTTGCAATTATGATCAGGAGTAGGTCATGGGGTAGTTCGTAGACTGTCAGGATAGTTGGCCGCGGTTGCTTTGACGGGCGTTCGGTGATGCTGGCTAATGTAAAGGGGCAGAGGAAGGCACTCTCCTACTCACCGGTCCACTGCGGACAATTACCGGAGCCTGCACCGCCAGTCCCAACTTCTCGCCCCCCATTTCGCGGACGAGCTGCGACTTGGGGAAGAAGCAGTCGGGTCCGAAAATTAATTCAAAACTGTAATATGACCGCAATTGGGTTTGAGTAGGAGATGAAAGCTAAGTACTTGGCTTCCCGCAAATTGGGGCTCATCACTCGTGACAAAGCAGTGCCGCTCCCTCCGCTAATTTCTCTTACATTAATTGTCTCCTCCTCCCCCCCTTCTCCTTTCTTTCCCCACTCAGCTCTGTCATTCCCTCACCCCTCTCGCCCGAATCGCACGAGTATCTTCCCCCGGTGAAGGGGCAACGTCTCCATTGTGCGAGACCTCTTATGACTCCCTCCCACTCACACGGATAGGGGACTCCGTGTCGCTGACGCCACTCACACTCGGGAGACACGTGTCCCTTCACTTAACACCCGCTCGTCGTTACGGGGGAAAAGGGAGTTTTCTTTGTCTCCTGGGTCCACTAAACGCTTTGCTCCTCTTGTACCAGTTGCTGGGCCGTTAAAACTCCCGAGTCTGTCTGCGTATTTTCAGCCATTCAGAAGCACTCACACGTGTACATGCCCTTCTCACTAACTGTAATTACCCATTTACGCTATACTATCCTTTTACCGCCCATGATATCCTCCTCCCCTCACCACCTTTCCTCGACGAATGCAACTAACACTATTCCATTCGAGATAAATTGTATAGTTAAGCTGATTAAAAACCTTTACTGCGTTTCGGATATCCATTCAGATCCGGTAATCAACTGGACTACAAATAGTATGATTTTCCACCATAAAATGATATCATATTCATACGGCTAGGTGTAAATTACATAGCTATTCGCTCTGATCTCATGACGTGAACAACAAAGAGCATAAGTTCTTCCACTTTACTTTAATAACTTATCTGCCACGATGCCCAAGCGAAAGTAATGAATATTTATTGTTTTGCCCAGAATTAGGATGGTCAATTAAATCACAAATATGAAGTTGCAAATGATTAAGGCAGATGCTTTACTATGAGGATCCAGACATGAGGTGAGAGTAGTACATTCAGAGTATCTCTACATTCAGTTTGATCAAAAAGTGATTTTTACGGTTTTTGAGGATCCAGACTACAGTTAGTGTCCTTTTATCTAAGATTTTAACACTGGTGTGAACCCTGAGGTTTAAAGATAATGTGACCGTACGAAGAAGTCCTGTTGCCGGGAAAAACGTTTCTTTGAGGAAGCGAAGTAGGTACAGGTCTTGGATTTATCTTGTGGTTATTGTTGACACCTCGTCATGAAGGATGTAATTTTTCAGTTCCTAGGAAAATGTGCCCCTTTCTGAATAATTGAAGATTTCCCAGTACCGAGTAGCTTTTCTCGTTGACCCTTTCGCTATCAATGGGGCATATCTAGACGTTTGGAGTTTGTAATTTCCTAGCGGGACGAAAAATCCATCGATTTCGATGATCCGAAGTCCCAGTGTAGCCCCCCCCCCCCCCCCCCCTCAAAACACGGAGGTACCAGAAAAAGCCGCTAGATATCGGTGGAGGGGTAAATGAGGAGCCGGGGAGGGTTTTTTTTTCAAGAAACACCTGTACTTTGGTATGTTTTTCTCTGGGTGAGTTCTGTCTGATGATACTTATTTTTTCGTTAAAAGAGAGAGTGACTTCCTACTAGCCCTTCCAAAAACAAGCCCGCGAGCAAATTGTCTGCTGAGCCTAACCTACGGAAATCTCAGGAGTATTTTTGGAAATCAAAAATTGGGCTACCTATCTGAGCTCTTGCCGGAACATGCTCGCGAGAGAATCGCCTGCTGAGCCTAACCAACGGAAATCTCAGTGTTATGAAAATTATTAGGGTGAAAGAGAACTCTTATTGAATGGATATGTTCTATATTAAATTTTTAACTGAAGTAACACATTCTAATAATTAATTCTATAAGCAATAATAATTTTATAGAGCTTAAAGTTTGAGTACTGCTTCTAGTAAGATATTTATGTTTGAAATTATACTATTTATGAATTTATACAATTTTATATTAGGTACAGGGGATTAAGTGAATTTTAAGGCCGGAGCCTATAGGTATGTTTGGTAAGAGAGAGGTTGATGAGAAGTGGCTTACCGAAGGCGAAGTAAGGTCCCTGATTCGGCCTATTTGTACCCTGGCGATCTCCCTCTTCCCCCCCCCCCCCCCCCTCGGTAGTGAGGGTCCAGGATCTACTGAAGGGATGTGGTTAACTCAGGGGTGCATCTTGAAACCGACTATTTCCTGCTCCGAATCATTCTCCAGAAACATAACCGTGAGCATGCAAAGATGGTCGCGGCACTTACCAATATGTTTTACATTAATTTTTCACTTATGGGCACCTTGGGTAAGAGTAAATAATTTTGGAACCCATCTCAATTGATTCAACGTGCTAGAAAACCTTGGAAACTATCCTCTTTGGAGACATAGGGAGGAATTCATAAACAAAGCCTGAGTGTGTGTGTTCACTTACACTCACCTAGATGGAGGGTCACCCTCCACTCACTGATTCGAATTCAGAGTTCAGTGGGGTTGTTCACTCATCAGTTAGGGGCACACTCAGATTACTCGAGTTTGACAGTGTATTCAGGGATCACAACGCTTTTAGTTGACACACAAGTGACCTCCTGCCGTCACTCAGGATATTGCACCGTTGAGATGAGGGTGACAATCAACGCCATTTTTTGTTTATGAATCTCGTTTAGTGTGCTTTTGGGTTGCACGCTCAGTGCGCCCTCAGGGTCACCCTTAAATCACGTTTATGAATCGCGCTGAGTGCATAAATTCCCTTATCGATATACTTAGGGGTCCACTCAGACTCAATTCCCGTCCATGAATTCCGCCCATATTCAGCCGGTTTGAGTTTTTTTCCCAAAATAGGCCATTTCGTACCACTGCGCGCCACTGCATCTCGGTAGTAAACATGAAATCCCAAAGAACCCAATAAAATCTGTGGGCCGCGGCGCGCCAATTCGAGATGCGGCCGGTGTCGAAATGGGGTGGTGGGCCGTGAAAGGGGTTCGGGGGCGAGTGGAGGGGAAGGGGTGCGTGGGGGTTCGGGTCCTCAGGGGGTTAGACGATGCCGCGACGAGATCATGTGGGACGAAGCCGCTCACCGAGGCGAGCTGACAAGTCGGATTTGCGGTCATCCCAGCGCACGGGAAGAAATGGGAAATGAACGGAGGTTGAGAAATCCGAGAAAGAAAAAAAAAAACAGGTGTGAAGAGTTGCAATTAATTGGAAACTGGGGCGAGACGGCATCTGATTTATGAGGTCCTTCGCACCCAGTGGCACGCTCACAATGCTGAATCATTAAGAGAGCACCACTCAAGAAACATTTCATTAGTCTTCGAGCTGACCGACCGACTTTTACGGTTGGTTTGGTGGCATTCGATGAGATTTTCAAATAATCATCCGCCAAATACCCTTGATGCGTTGCAATTGTACCAAAAGTTTCAGTCACGCAGCATGATCGTATGAGCGAATTTTTATAGATTATAGTATTATGTTACATTGTTTTGAAATTTGAGTACTTTTAGGGCAAAGAATTGAGGAGCTGACATGGAAAAGCAGTTAAGTCCAAAAATCGAAAGACAATTTTTTTTCGTCGAAGTGCAAGTAAACAGTCACGCCAACTGCGTGGGAAAAGCCTTTGGTCCTCCCGTCCTTGCTAGATCGCACCGTGAATAAATGTGTGACCTTTGAATGGAGAAGAGATTATGTCCAACAAATCTGATAAGAGTTCAGAGGGAGTTCCTATGAAATTTGATTTTTGGACTTAACTGCTTTTCCATGTCAGCTCCTCAATTGTTAACCACCACCATTTTGGCAAATATAATCCTTCAAAATGTTATTCTACGATTCAATACAGATATTGGATTCTTAGCAATTTTTCAGTCTTTTTTATCAAATATTAATGAAAGTCAAGTACATGTTTTTGCATATGTTTTGCATGAATTTTATACTGTTTCCATGGCACCACCATTGAACTACATCTACCTGTAGGTCTTGTGAAAATTTGAACGAAATCGGTTGAGTAGTTACTGAGATACAGAGAGAATGGAACATGTATTTGCAGGAAACTGAATTTTCAGGAGTCAGCCTGCCGCTTGGCAGGTCAGAATGCGGTTTTCTCTCACATTTCATTTTTAGGGAGTTACATGCTGGTAATATGGATACTTCAGTACTTATCCATGAATTGTATCATTTCTTAATGTATCACTACAAACCATGCATTCTATAGTTTCTGAATGTAATTTATGAAGGTTCTCAGTGATCAGGTTTCATGCTCCCGGAGGCAATTAGACGCTTGCACGCAGTAAATATATCATATCGGTACTCTGGTTCTGACCATCAGATTTTAATTAATTTTGTCTTTTACCATACTGGACAGAATTTAACAAAAAAAAAAATTTAAAAATAAAAACATAAAATACTATTTCATTATTGTTATTATTTATTTATTTATTTTTATTTTTTTATTTATTTTTTTTTTTTTTTATTATTTTCTTTTTTAAATTTTTTTTTTTTTTTCAAGAACTACTAAGTGCACAACTGTTATGATTGGATCGGATTGTATGGCCATTGCAATATCTTAATTTTCTTAGAAAATTCGCAGGATCTATTCTAGGTTTTGCATGCTGTTATGGTTTCGCGCTTTTTATTTTATCGATTTAAAATCAAAACAAATGTGCACTCTATTAATTTTGATTGATACCATCGCAAAAATGTAGTTTCAAACTAAGCAACACGATGAACATTTCCCCAACCACAATACCTCAAAATGTCCAGAGCCGCGGCTGCGGTAGTATTAATCACTTCTAACACATCCGTACATCAGGCTATTTTAAAGCAAGCCGGCCTACAACTGATAGTTCCATAAATCTCATTCTCCAATAGTTCGAGGCCTGCGAACTGTCCGATTTCAAACAGAAAACTAAATTAAGGATTATTGTTCAAAGTGTTTCACTGAAGGAGTTTCACCATTTAGCCCAAGGCATTAAGCATTCAGACTAGCTAGCAATGTTATCTCAACAGCTCTGAAATTTAATAGCTGTTTCCGGACGCAAAATGGAACGATCAAAGTGAATTGAAACGGTTTGTAGTATTGAATAACGGCGCCCTCCAACCAAAGGTTGAATAGAGAGCATATGTGGTTAACCGCAACGTTGGTTCTGATTGCCAAGGATAGCAACGAACGTTGAGCAAGTATCTTATAGCTGTGGAATATATCCATGTCTGTTCTTTGAAGGCACCAGAAGAATCGTTACAGCTTTTTGTTTTTTTTTACCAACTCACGGTCCTTATATTGTACTCGAAATAAAAAAAATTGGAATGGCATAAGAAAGACAACAAGTATTAATGTTTTCGCAAGACTTCATTTCTTTCTTTTGCAGCGTGGATCAACAGCTGACGTGAATCGCTTGCATAATATCATCTACCCGTATCTATGATAGCGCTAATCACATGCGTACAGACTACTATTACTCCAATGGCAATGAAATTCATAGGGAAACGTCTAGGAGCTAAACCGCACCAATCTTTTAAAATTTCATAAAAATCGGCCTATTATTCCCGGAGTTTTGTGTCTGTCAATCAATTTTAGTTTTGCGCATGCGCTATAGTTATTACTCCATCAATCGCGATATAATTCATAGGGAATTTTCCCAGAACATATTTCTATCTACTCCTCTAGATTGAACGAAATCGGACCAATAGATGTTAAGAAATCGATGTAATAATAAATAAACAATCAGGTCAAGAATATATTTCATCATGTAAATGGTTCAACAGATCTTCATACAATCTTGAATGTTTCTCGGATGTACATCGAAAGAAAGAGGTTGCTGCGGAACCCTACGCACGGCTTTGCACAATAGCTACTGCGATAGCTCCGGAATTTTCAAAATTAAAATTTTTGAAAACTTCTCTCATTGAAACCCGTTTTGAGAAATTCTGAAACGATTTTCGAAGTTTGTGCTACATATATATATATATATATATATATACTACCTAGTATCTTCAGCTTTATTTTTTAAATTATTTTTAAATATATCAGGACGAATCGAAAATTATTTCCTATAAACTCAAGAAACAATGCATTATTGACATCCGCATATTCCTATTTGGCGTATCCGTTGTGTCGTTATACACTCACAAGCGGATACCACGATTCATGTATTACAAATGATGACAGTTGATGAGTTTACATGAATATGCGATATATAACATAACAAACAGAACGCTGTAAAATAAAAATGTGTGTGTCGATCCAGACGATAACTCTCCTTAGGATAGAGATAAAAATCCCGTTCTTGCGCCAAAAAATCAAGCTTTCCAAACGAAAGAACGAGTTCGTTGGCCAGCATTTTTTCAGCAAATTAAATGGGTCAAAGTTCAAAAAAAGTGTTAAAAAATCACTAAAAATAGAAAAAACTTTTAAAACCCGTTAAATTTAAATTTCTTTTCCCTCAAAGTCCTCAATTTCAAAAAAATGTAACATAATATAGTACGAAATTTACGACAATTCGCTCATACGTTCATGCTGCATGACTGGAACTTTTTATATTTAAGGGTAAAGCTAGTTACTCAAAGTGTTAAACTAGGTTATAACAGCTTGAAAGTAAACATTTCGCCCCTATACGTGAAATAGAAAATCTCCTTTTTTGTTGTAGTCGGTTGTTGAAAAAAAAAAAGAATTTATTTAATACCTTAGGTAAACAGATAGCCTTTTTATTAATTTTCGTTCGTTTGAGGAGGGTAATTAGCACTATAGCAATTGAGGTTGAATTGATCAAATCCTTCAATTTAGTTGCTCACAAAATTCTGGCTTACTCACCATGTCAAATCCGAGACAAAGACACAATCGGCTCCAACCAACAGCAAGCGTTTGCGTTGGAGGGATAGATAAGGTTGTGTAATCTGTTTACGTTATTTAAATTAACTTAATCCTTAGCAAAACCGGTATAATTTCGTTATCACGTCTCAGGTTGCTGTAAAAGCTACCAAAAGCCATTGAAGTCAACGCCTACATCATCATACTTTCGTATCATGAAATCCTGAAGACAAGTTAATCGTTCTGCAATTGAAAATTCAGATGAAGTAGGTAAAACATTGTAACGATATTATAATAAATGGCTTTGTTGGTATATAGGCTTTTATGTATATTATTGTGCTTCCTTCCCCACTCAAATGAGTTACATTGTATTTTCCCCATCACCCTGACGACTAACCAAAGTTTTCTTAGAATTCCAGGCGGTTTAAATATTCACTATCGACCTTGGAAATAGCTACATGTTTCTGGTAAAGTATTACTTACGGCTTAATGCACATCAATGTGTGAAAAAGAAATTTTTTGAAAATTATCATTTTTAGAAAAATTTACCCAACAAGACTTTGTTGTTGATATTTTATTGTAACAGAAATCAATACTCAAGGACGACCAATTTTCAAAAATGCTACTCCCAAATCAACATTTCGACTCTTGGCAAACAACATTGCATGAACATATGCACAAAACTATAAAAGTGTAGAGAAATTAACACATTTCTGTAATTACATTCTCTATTATATTTTATACCAGTGCAGACGGTCGCCTGCTATAGTATGTTGATATAGCATAGTAATCACGAAGTTATAGCCGTTCGTGTAAGTCTTTGATTCCTTTTTTCATATAGTTGGTTTTTCTTTTAGTGCATTGGTGATTTGCAGAATGCTATTACTACTAATGCCTAAAGGGTTATCATATCATAAGTTGTGGTAAAACTTAATGTGAAACATCAATCCATCAAGGTATTTATGGCTAAGGAAACACATAGTACACTATTTGATTTCGACTGTAGTCTGCAGACTGTAATAGTTTTTTTATGTGATTTTGGCAGTAACAACCGATTTTCCATATAAATAAGCCCGTTACCACATATTTTTCCCTGTAATTACAGCCATAATCATAATTTTTCACGCGATTACTGCCATAATCTTAGTTTTTCCTGTGATTCCAATTTTTATCAAAATACATAACATCACGTATCCAATCTCTTAGTAAAAATACAGATTAGTTGGACATACAGGTCAGAATGAATTAATGGTAGTGAATTAACGGAAAAGGGCTTTGCTTTTTTTTTAACAAGTACAAGTTTACATTTTATGGATAATTTCATCAATTTAAAAAAAACTATCGTTCTGTTTCTAATGAAATTTTTTTTTGCGGTTGTATGTGAGAAAAATCGCATGGCGCTATATTTCAGGCATTCTCTTCTAAAAAGAGGTCTTTTGACTATGAACTAGGAAGTTTACGTTACGCTTTATTTCAGCCCTAAAAGTTTTAAAATTTTGCAGTAGGTACCTATGTCGTGGCGTTTTAAGAATTCTTGGGGCTGCAATGAAGCCGAAACGTCCTGGTTTGTTGCCAAAAAGCGTCCATCTTTTGCTTGACTGCCCAAGGCCGCATTCAGCAGCCATAACTAAAGAATCCGGCACTTTTCGGGTAGAATTTTGCCATGAGTGCGACACAGCGTTGAGAAAATTGCTGCCCGAATACGCAAAATGAATTTTTAATGAAAATTATACGCGAAAATAAACCACCCTTCTCCTCCCACCATGTATATGTATGTGTAAGTATTTATGGGTCTCGCACAAGATTGGATAAAATGTATAATTATGTTGGTATGACCTGCCACATTGTTATATTATTACTAGCGGCACAATTCAACGCCCATGCCGAGATTTATGGTGCGGTTGTTGGATTTAACAGCGTCTGGAAAAGGGGCGGTGAGCGGCGACTCAGGTCTTTGAGGCTCCTGGCCAACTACAACCAACAACGACCGCACTCCTTAAATGCTAAACCCCGATTACAGGCGGTAGATCGTCTCGGTCGTGGCAATACCTTTCCCTCCTCATTCATTATCGCACAAGTCTTGTACATGCCCCAACGAGCTGTCACGCCTCTTTTTACCTATCAAGTAATTGATTAGAAAGCCTGAGTAACGATAGTATTTTCTTAATTGAATTATAAACTAATGAGAAAAACATTCGTTGGTTTGTTTTCTTGAGTGATCATTGAATGAAATTAATTTAAATTTGTTGCCAGGAAGAAATTTAAGAAGCACAATACACGAGTTCCAATGGCCATTGTGAACCCTCGCAATAACGCTACTACATCAATCCTGTGATCGGCCGAGAGTTGAGAGAGGGTGTGCTGGTGGGAGTAGGAAGATTGTAATTGATTGATTGATGAATTTATATATAAAACTAGGGAAGGATTAGGGCCTTGCGGTCATCATTTATCCCAATCCTGGCTCTTCTTTGTTGCAGCCGTTTACCAAAAGTTCACAAAGACTAAAATTTGTGTTTATGACTTGGGAATAAGTTTTATATTATTTCATAAACTGATCACTCAGTAAAGCCTACCATGAATAGTTTTTCTCATTAGTTGGCGATTCAATGAGGAAAATACTATCGTTACTGCATTAATAATTATTGCGTTGCGTTGAGTCTATGTACGTGTATATGGTTATCGGTGCTTCGAGAGAACACCTCTTTTACTCAGTCAAACCTTTGATAACCAAATCAACTCAGCGCCTGCACGCGGTTGACACAGGGAAAGTAGACATCGGTGGATTTCTAGGTGGTACGTTTCAAATTTTTTTTATGCATTAATATATCTCTTCGGTTCGTATAGATGTGTGTTCAGATAAGGATAGATAATATACTCATGTATTGTGGGAGTTGCAGAAATTTTTGTTAAGAAGATCGCACAACTTTTTTATATTACCCTTTGGTCGGTTCGGAAAGTAGTTACCACTTACCGCAGCAAACACTTAAAATGAAGCATAACTTAACGAGTTATTGTTAAGTTATGCTAAGTTATTGTTAAGTTCTTAACGAGTTACTGACAAAACAGTAATTGAGCTGGCTTTTCAAATTGATTCGAGCTTCAACACATCAGGCGAGCAAGAGTTTCCAATGTTGAATTTACACCATTCATGTTTAATATTCTGTCGAAACCAGGAGTTCATAGCAATTTTTAGGGATGTTAGAAGACAGTTATCACTTTCCTATTCGCCCGGAAAGTAAATACAGGAAGTCATACATCCGGTCTTCATCGGATTCTTACTGACAGCCACCTGAAGAAACTTTTGGACTAATAGAGTCCTATGCTAGAAAATCAAACAACCGAATAGCAACCCCATCCTTCTAAGATGCGATCCATCCTTGTAAAATGAATACAAGTAAGGAAAGTAATGTGAAGCCTCGCACCAGATGTTTCATGCATGAACCTGGTGCTAGGATTTTTCTATCGCAGTTGTGTGATAAAAATATGTACGAGGTGTATGAGGATGTGTATGAGGTGTGAATTTTTTTTTTTTTTTTTTTTTTTTTTTTTTAGCGATTTTCTATCCGAAATATATGAGCTTCTGCCTCGACGACCTAAGGCCGGGACCATGACAGAAATTTGTTTTGAGGTCTCCGGTACTAGATACCAGAGGTTTATTTTATTTGTGTTGCCACAGACACAAAACTATTGATTTATTATATATATATTATTTGGGGGGGGGGGGCACCCCCCCCCCCCCCCCATCCGGCGCGATGCCCATGCATATGATAATAGATCACAACTTAGGAAAGTCGCTAAAAGTTGTAGGTCGTCCCACTACATGCGTTCCATAAAAAATCCAGTGAAACTTTGTTACAATGTCATCTCAACTTCGCATTCAATCTGAAGTGGAAATGGGAAACCTCAAAGACAATGAAATGCAATTCGCTGTTAAAAGGTTTTAAACCGAGATAAATGAAAGGTGTACGCGAGGAAAATACAAAACGAAGGTGGGACAATTGTACGGAATGAGTCGATGAGAATGAGGGTGGTAGTGGTGGGAGACGGTCGTGATAAGATGTAGCTGGAAGAAGTTCCAGGGCGATTCCAATCACGTGCGAAGATCCGGTAATGACAAGAGGGACCCCGGCTTCGAATACCCGGTGGTCTGTGGTACTAGGGGAAATTTCCTTGAAGTTGTATTGAAACATTTTCTTGAAAATTTGCACTCCCTTTAAGTGAGTTTTCAGGATTTCACCCATCAAAATATGTATTTCATATCAGATTTGTGGCACGGTAATGAAAGTAATAACACCAGCTCACTCTAATAGTAGTCTGGAGGAACTAAACTGTTTAATGTGGTGATTAGATAGCTGTTTGTACCATAAACCTGTCTACATATCAGATATCTAGCACTTGAATTAGTAATGATGACGCCAACTCACTCTAGTAATACATAGTAAAGAGAACCAAACAATTCAGTGGGTAGCGTAGGGGACCGTTTCTGTCCTTCCTTCCCTCCCTTCGTAACGTCCAACAAAGGTATCAGATATATATGATATATCTGACACAGGAATCAAGAATGGCGGCCCTAACCCACTCTAGTAGCAGTTTGGGGAACAAAACAGTTTATTTAGTAAAATAGCTGCGGCTATATCTGCGTGTGCTCCACTCTCCCGCTCTTTGATATGACACCCAATCTACCTATTACATATCAAATAACTGGCTTGGGGACAGCGCCAACTCACTCCATTAGTAGTCAGGGGAACTAAACTGTTTAGTGGGGTGAGTAGATTGCTGTGTTTGTGTGACTCCCTCACTGGGGAATGAGGTAATTCAACAGTTTTTCATATTGTTTCCAACGTGCAACTACAGCTAGTTTACGCTACTTGGCGTTTTTGAAACAATATGCTATATCCTTACTTACTGTAATGAAATAACTACTACGAAAAAATTTCCAGTCATACAGTATGATCCTATGAGAGAATGTTTGTTATTTGTGGTTTTATATTTAGTGAATCTTATTTTTTATATTTTGTGATTTATTTTAGTGAATTTTCGTTGAAAATGAAGCTACTACAATGGCTCGGAAAGTTTGAAAATCAACATTTTTGAAAAATTCCTTCCAAGAAAGCCGTTTTGAGGCTTTTTGAAGCGATTCCTGAAGTTTGCGCATATATATATATATATATATATACATATATATATATCCTCCTTAGGATTGAGATAAAAATCCCTTTCTAGCGAGGAAATGCTTATATTTCATCAATATTTTCTAAAAAATCTATACTGTAAACTACAATACAATCTATAAATCCTCTGTAAAATACAATCTATAACTGAATAAAATATCTAAAAATCCAAAAAAATGCTGAATCGCGGAATTTTATTAGTTATGCGTTTTTTGCCATGAAATTGGTTTATGGCAAGTTTTTTTTTTTTTTTTTTAATTGGTTTTTCAACTAATTACTCAAAATTTCAATACAATTTAACATATTATGATACTTCAGGTAATTAAAGAAAATTCGCTCATACGACCATGCTCCATGACTGGAACTTTAAGTTTTGAGTGCTTTGTTTGCTGACTTGCTCAACAAATGCTGGCCAATGAACTCATCTTTTCTTTTGGAATGCTTGATTTTTCGGTGCAAGAATGGAATTTCCCTCTCAATGCAAAGGAGATTTATCGTCCGGAATGATACAAATGTAATCGTGAAGATTGACCAGGGAATCTGAGGGAGAAATCGAAGTCGGACGATTAGAGGAATTAATTCGTACAGCGTAGTAAGTTGCTAAAGGGGCGATGGTGTAAATATTTAATGCCAAAGGGGATGTGAAACTGAGGCTCGGGGCAAATGTGGGCACATCGAGTGACACCTTTTCGGAAAAAAAGGGAGCTTTGATCTGACCATTTAGCTGTTCCAAGAGGAAGACCACATCATTGTTAGCACGTCAATCAACAGATTTAGCCAGATAGAGCTTGTCTGTCAAGGCCGCACAGTCCAACAGGTTTATAGGAATATTAAGTTTAAAGGTCAGGGACCTAAATATCTGTTCTTTGTATACTCATGATCTATCTCTACGACCAGTATGGTGACTAAAATGGACTGGAGTACCTACTCCACAAAAAAAGTCTGCTATGTTGGGTGTGGCACATAGCTTCCTCGTTTATGTATCATGAATGTATTGATCATTGAAAAGTTTTAAATGATCTTGAAAAAATCCATATAGGAAAAGTGATAACGTGAAACGTCATAATTGGTCAATTAAGAAACGAAATAATTATACTCAATTTAATTTACCTACGTGTAAATTACATTGCATGCGGCATGGACGAGACATCTATGGACTGGAAACATCTCAAACCTGCATCAGCAACGAATAGGTGCAGTTCTGAGACATTATACCAACCAGAAACAATCATTTATTTTTGTAATTTTCGTCTGCTCTCGATGCACTGGGGGATGGAGGGAACAAAATTTGAACACGTAGCCGGATTGTCTCGATACTCAAAATATTCTACGACTGACTCGTTCATTCGACTGACTGATTCATTTTTGCTACATCTCCATTTTCACAACTCCCAAGCAAATCAGTTAATCTCAATAAAAGTTGTAAAGATCCTGTTCATTTTTTGGTCTGATTGGGGCAATTAGGTACAAATAGTTACATGCTTACATTCTAATTATAATGCATAAGCCAAAACTGTGATTGAGGAAGTTGAAATAGATGAACAAGTGTGGATAAGTATTGATTATGAAGTGGGTTGTGAAGACTTTTTTCTTTTAATATAACATACAACTATATACCTACTTCAAATAAGATTTTTCAGTGTTTGTACACCCTTCCCAATACTACGGGTAAAACGTGTTTCTGATGAAGCGGTAAATGGTAATGGTGGTTGTGGTGGTGCGGTAATTTCTAATTTTCCAATTTACTTGTACAACTGTCTCTTTGTTTTTCCATATGATATGAGAGTACTGTCCAGAGATGTAGCGCCAAAGAAATCCAATTAGCTCGTGAGGCTCTGACAATTTTCAAGGCTTACCACTTCACAGTGGCAGCGCCTGCAAGTGAAAAGGGTGGAATGAGCTCCAAACGTCAGAAGATTACGGGATTCGTGGCTTCTCAGCTGTAGGACGTTGACAGGAGATGATTGATTGAGCCGTCAGTTGTGTAGGAAGCATTTTTACATTAGGAATATAGGCCTTTTGATTATTTCATGGCAATACGCCATCGACAATATTTCACTCGGAACGTATTCTATTGCTGTTTCGGAAGATCGTTTTGCCGAGTAAGTGTATTAAATAACGCGATTTACCATTAATTCTACTATTGTTCGGAAGTGGAAACAGCGAGTAAAATTAAATATACAATAAACTTTGTATGATCCTGATTCGTTGACGATTCTATCGATTAACTTTTCAAACCTGGTGTTTGCCAGGGACCTTATCGTTTTGCATAACCTGAAACATTCTGTGTTGCGTTTGAGTTGAATTATTAAGAGGAGGTAATTAACTAGGTAGCCATTAGCGATTTTTATTCAAAAATGAAGCAATTGCAATGGCTCCAAGAATTTTAAAATGAAAACTTTCCAACATTTTCTTCTTGGGAACCCGTTTTGAAGCATTATGAAATGATTCCTAGAGCTTAATACTTTTTCATATGTATTATGTATGTGTCATTCCAGTCGGTAACTCTCTCTAGGATTGAGATTTTAAAAACACTACAAATTGTTACACAAAGGTTTATTATTTCTGTATTGGCTATCCCTTCTACGAAGAACTCCTGTATATATTTATTTAACAAAGTTTGTTATACATTAGGTATCTAAATATACAGAGGTGTAGAGAAATTAACAATAAATAACACATTAATATAAATAAAATAAACAAATAACAATAATAAATTAAATAACACATCTTCACTTTCCTAGTTTTCATCAAGAGCTGACCCACCATCTGAAAATTAATTATATAAAATAAATCAACAACCTTCGTCTTAGAAGTCCTTCTACGGGTGACAAAAGTTATAATAAACCTGGTTTCGTGAAATGGAAATTCCATTGGAATTATATTAGCTGAAACGAGCATCGTTGTTGCTATGTTCTGTCCCATGTTGATTTTTTCTCTTTTTTTTTTTTTTCTTTTTCCCTCACTACCGAAGGTAGGGAAGCGTTGTGTTCGTGATTGGGGCGAAAAATATTTTGTCCTCCAAAATCAAAATTTCCATTTGCTTTTTGCGTTCCAAAGCTTGCTAATCAATTTTGGTTCCGTGTCTGTCTGTCTGTCGGATGCCGGTCTGTCTGTGGTAAATCTTAGTCACGCCCAAAACTATTTCAAGTTTCAGCCCGATTCCGATGAAATTTTCAGGGATTGTGCTGGTTGGCTCCCATACGGTCTCCTCAAGGCCGTCGAATCAACAGTAGCCGGTGCGCATGAGCAAACGTGAATTTCTCATAACGTCGTTTTCTCATCATCTGTTGGTCCGATTTCGTTCTAACTCGGTAGGTAATTGGGTAAATGTTCTCGAAAAATGCCCTATAAATTGTATTGCGTTTGGTGGAGTAATAACCATTGCGCATGCGCGAAAACAATATTGATTGACACAATCAAAATTCGGAGTCTAATTTAACGATTTTGATTCATTGTTTTGGGATTTTGCGGGATAGCTTCTAGACGATCCCCAATAAGTTTCATTACCGCTACTTGAATAGTAGTCAGTGTGCATGCGCAAAAGTTTCTATATCGTCGATTTCTTATCATCTATTGGTCCGATTACGTTCAAACTCGGAGAGTATATGTTCCAAGAAATCTCCCTATGAATTACAATGCAATTGGTGGAATAATAACTACAGCGCATGCGCGAAACTAAAATTGATCGACAGACAAAACACAAAGGCTAATGGACCGATTTTTATAAAATTTTCAAGGATTGTGCAGTTTAGCTCCTAGACGTTCCCCTTTAAATTTAATCGCCGTCGGATTAATAGTACCTAGTCTATGCGCATGAATATTTGTTAATTTTTTTATATCGTCGACTTATCAATCATTTTGGCACGTACTTTGATCATCAACTAATTCTACACGTCCATGTAACAAATGAGGAAACTATACTGCCCACCCTACTAGGCAGACGTTTTTATTTTTTTCCTGCCCAACTTGATGCCATCAGGAGGAGGAAACGGACGTACGTACATCGATCTGGGTGGTTTCACCCCATTCTTTCGGCTGATGTCTGTAAATGGGACCCACAAAACATAACTGTTATCTTGAAAGTTTTTGCATCTCGATATTTCAATAGTTCAGCCCTTAAATACTACCCTTTTGGGTTGATCAAAATCGAAGCTGATTTTAATGGCACATCCCTGAACAATTTATGATTTTGAGCCGTATTTCATAAAGTTTAGTCCAGTAGTTTTGGAAAAAAACTTCAGACAGCGGACGGACGATTTTTTTTTTTTTTTTTTTTTTTTTTTTCTTTTTAATTCGATTTTTGGATTCTAAGCATCTTGAAACGTTAACTAACAAATCGTATTCATTTTATTCTGGGGGGTTACAATTTTATTCATTCTTTATAAATAATAAATAATTAATTTATGTACAAAATTATGCTGAAAAATGTACTGTAAATTTGTTTAAAAAATCGATAAGAACTGCAACAAAAGCTAAAAATCCAAAATCTCCTCTTGAATAGCAGATTATTATTTAGAATAAGTTTTTGGCAATAAAATCAATAGTTAACAATTTTCTTTCAATCAAAAAGCTCAAATTTCAAAACTATTTAATATTATACACTACGATAATTTACGAAAATAAGCTCATACGTTCATGCTGCTTGACTGGAACTTTTTTAAATTGTTTCTCAATAGACTACTTAAAGTTCAGTTGTGGAACAATACGGATTTTATCGCGAGAGTTACTCAATACCCAACTTCGTCACTGTACTGATTGACTTTCAACATTAAATCCTTTTTGACGGAAAGAAAGCTTCACAGTGAGAAATCAAGTAATTGGACAGCAATTGCACGAGCCATTTATATGCAAATTCAAGGAAAGCCTATAGCTATTGGATATGTAGAATTGAATCTCGACTCTCACCGATGCATCAATCACCCACCCGGTGACATTTATTATTATCATTCTACCTAGTTCGTGGGAGGTTGTCATTCTATGTTAATACATCCAAGAAAACGCGTTGATGAATATGCATGAATATGAGGATGATGGAGTGAACAGATTTTACCACAAACAATAGTTAGAATCATTATTTACTGCTAACAAGTGGGTTGAAGTATTTCGAAATAACAGTTTTGATTGGGTCGAGAGGCTTTCTGTAGATCATGATACAGAAATTCGCCCTTTCATTGTGATCAGAAGTAGAAATGATGGAGGCAGTACAGCATAGGCATGGACAAGTACATATTAGTAGTACCAATTATTTGCTGTTCTATCTGTTCTAAGGCTCAACTATTTCACACGAGCTTTTAAATCTAAAGCAAACCATTCACGCCCTGACTCCTTGTCCAATATTAGGAGTGTGAATGGGAATGTTGAGTAGGAGCGTCATCGGATTTGTTTTCTTCTTTTTTTACCATATAGGTACCACATATATGTATGGTAAATAACTTCTCCAGATAATTTTCAGCGGTTAATATCACTTTATGGAGTTTTTATTTCCTCACTTTCAGACCCAACTTCAGGATTTCTATCCGGATTAGCGAATTTTCGCGGAAAATTACGCTATTTTCCTTTCTAGCAATTACATAAAAATGTGACCCGTCCTAGAAAAAGGGACCTTATCTTACGCTGGCAAAATTTTCATGAGAGCGTTTTTCGATAAAAAGGTCAAAAATATCGATTTTTATTGATTCTGAAGTAATAATAAGTTGTGCTTTACACAGCACAATAGTCCATTATCGATGTTTTGCTGATTATGATGTCGAATAACGAGAACTAGTTGCGATTACACAAAAGGGACCTTATCTTACCCAACCCTCTCTCTCATATAAAATGGACAGGAGGGTCGGGTAAGTTAAGGTTTTAATGATACAAGAAAAAAGTATTCGTTTGAAACAGTAAGACCGCATTGTATTGTTGCAACTAAAGATATTGTGTGCCCCAACCCTGCGAGAGAAAATAATGCTGATGAAGAAGTTTTGGTGTTCCAAGTGGACTCTGAAGGTGAGGTTTCTGAAGTAGAACACCCCACTCCTCCGCCAACGAAACGACGCAGTACTCGTCAAAAATAGTATTTTTTAATGTGAATAATCTTACTTATTAATGTTTCAACACCACTGGAATTATGTATTGTTCTCTTGGAAATAGTTGTGCTTTTTTCGATTATTGTTTGGCAAAGGTTCGATTTTTTGTGATTTCTCTTCAGTAAAATCATTTTTTAAAACACTTGTTCTTCAAACTTGAAATTTTTTTTTATCACCTCCAAAATTATCTGGAGTGATGGTGAAATAAACCCAACACGCGCTCGAATCTGTGAAAAAAAGTCAAGTTTACATCGCTCTGTAGAATGGCCACGATTCACTTTTGAAAGTTGCTCAAACTTTGAACGCGTTTTTTTTCAAAATGATGTATCCAGGAGACCAGATTTTGAAAAATCATATCTTTCATATCTTTGGAACTAATAAATAAATAAATAAATAAATATATATATATATATATATATATATATATATATATATATATATATATTTTTTTTTTTTTTTTTTTTTTTTTTTTTAATACAAGTGCTTTCAGCAGGATCTCAAGAATCTAGAAATGGCAATAACTCAGTTTCGACATCTGGTAAAATAAGGTCCCTTTTCCTAGGACGGATAAAAACTACTGTTTATTTAACACTAAGCGTATTTTGTGCTAACACTTGACATACCCTCGCCCGTTGGTATTCGCGTTGCTATTAGTTGAAAGTTGTTGTAGGGGTTTCCATTCCTCTTTTCAAATAATTTTATGGGTCAAGAGTTTCTCGACCTTCCTGATAGTTCCAATTTTTCTCCTTCTCATCGTAATAGTGAGGATGAGAAACTAGAGGAGAGATTTAAATCTCTTTAGATAGAAAGGAGTTAATTAAAGGACTGTTAGGGAAAGGAAGGAATGAAAAGCGTCGGCTTCTTTATTATGACTTCTAAACAGTTGAGTGGCTTTTTTTATAGTGCTATATCTTCTTGTACGCTCTCCAAACTGTTGTTCGCTTTCCTTAATGTAGGAAAGCAAACAAATTTTCCCAGACGTTGTCCCATTTTTTCTAATAATATTTCATTCCTATTTCATGTTTGATTTCATGGTTACTGTGCTGAAACGTAGTTTTAATCTTTCACAATTGTCTATTGTCTGATATTCCAAACATCGAAAATAGCATTGGACTTTTTAATGCGTATCTCACGGAAAGTTCCTCTATATGAATTCGTTTATGAGATACTTGACAGAATTTTTAATCAGGACCTTTCACAATAAGTGTATGATGATATCACATTCCTTTCAAACGATATCTGGCATTGAAAAATCGATAAAAATGTCTAGTTTCACCAAGAATTAATACTCACATAGAATGCGTTAAATAAAACGTGGGATTTATGAACACACAATTTTTTCTAAATTAAAAATGTCTTTCAAGTGCAGCAGAAAATTGCTAATTGGCTAAAACCTATGATTTGTGGCAAAGTAACACTTGAGAAATGAATATTTCTGAATGGATATTCATTTATGAACTAATGAATATTTTAGAATACGAGAAAAAATGTATTTTTAAATTGGAAGAAAAATATTTTAATGCATCTTTTTTGTGATTAAAACATATTTTAAAAAAATTAACTATATTTTTAAGAATTAAACTTCGTTATTTCATTTATAAACTTGATCATAAATTCACATTTGTGTGGTGGTAGTATTTATTTCAAATTTAAATATATATTCTATAAATGATTAATCAGTCAATATCAACTGTGTTAAGAGACCATGATGAACCGAAGTACGAACTTTGCCGTCATTCGAACATTCGACTAAAGCGATTAGATGAACATGAAGCTGACGGGAAACGAAAACCATGATGCAACCTTCTTCTCAAGAACACCATACAGTAAAGTCGTATTGTTTGGTGAGCGGTCTACAGAGTAAACTTCTCCAGCGAAGGTCTCTGACCTTGTTGAACTCCCCGAGATTCTCTTCAAGTTTGAAAATCCTTTGAGATTGGAATTTTCGTTAGTGCGTTATTCTTGATGACATATTTCAATAGGTCAAGCTACAGATGCTATGACATACCAACCAACTCGACAGTTTGCCAGTTATTTAGAAAATTTATGATTGATTGTGGTGAAAGTTATGATTGAAAGAGGAAATTAATTCCCAAGGATTACATATTTTTTCGATGACACATTTATAGAATAAGCATGTTGTCGAACCAATATACCTCAGTGTACTTTAGTAGTGTAATTATACCACTGTTTGAAAAGTTTTGATTAGCTCTCACTCCAGGTTTTGCGAAATACTAATATATATCGCATATTTATTTCAAATTCAGATTTGGCGTCCTTGCAAATGTTTTCTAACAAGATTGAAAATAGTACGGGCGGAAAAATACCGTGCGATGCCATTACAACGGGATCTTTTTGAAGAGAGTGCTTTTCGATTACTCGCAGGAGTTGGTTTAGGTCAGTCTAAGGAAACAGGTATTCTAGCACCTCAATATTCTATTAAAAGTACGAATATCGAATAAAACCAAGCTTCCTTAGGCTAACTATTGATTTGTGTTGATAGCAAGCCTGTTTGTCTGGCAGTGCATGTCCGTTTCCTACGACCCATTCAATTGATTCTCATGAATTACCTGGCGTCTTGTGATTTCACTTTCGTCATGATTTTCAATGTTAGACTTAACACGTGCATATTAGATTGATTCGTGAAGGAATCATCTTCTAGGTGAAAATTCTCCATCGTGGCTTTTCAATTGTCAGGTGCTGAATCGCATCATGCAAGCCGGGTAGTACATACACAATTTATTATAGGCGAACGTCGTTGTGCACGTCCTTACAACGGAAAATGTATTTTGATATATATATATATATATATATATATATATATATATATATATATAGCAGTAATTGGTATCTTAGAATGAAGTCTGGAGAGCAGCCTCATATATGCCACTGATAAGCTATGTTTTCAACATTGAGGTATTTATTTGGCTAGAGTTGTCTCTGTAAAATACTATACATTCCTGCGATGTCATTTGTCGGAAAATACGTGCCAGGTACATCCTTTTGGATTTCATAACCGATTTTTAAACAAACGACGTATATTCGTTTACAAACGACAACATTTATATTTTCTAAATCAATTGCTAAAGTTAACTTCATAAAAACCATGTCTACCGATCGTCAAACCATGAATGTATTGTCGACTGCGACGTTAACCTATTCTATGAATACACGATCTGTATGCAGTGTATATTAAATTTCTTGTCGTAATTTGAACATGCGATGGTGCTGACAGTGAGTAGAATTCAGTTGAACAATAGATGCAGGCAGATCTTCGATAAATTTGACAACGTAGTATTGTTACAATCGTCTTCATTAATATTGTTTTAGTTCTGAAATCGTTGGGAAAACATTCAAGCCTTCAAACTGTGTGATGTGTGAAGAGAAAAATATTTTATAATGATGGTGGCGTAAATAGATGGCATTCCAGCTATTCGGTAGTATGCCGGAATCCCAAGCTTCGCAGCCCTGAAATTTTGTTCGCATATCTCACTCGAAGTACAGTCAATATGGGTTGGATTTGAGTGGGATTCTATAAGAGGTTCCTGGATAACTCGGTCTTTTGATTTCGAGTCGGCAACGCAACGGGAATATGCTTCTGGCCTCCAAAGAATGTCCATAGATCCGTTTGGGGCTCGCTGGGAAGTTGAATCATCGCTGTAATGAACGCCCTTGAAACCCCTAGCAGGAAATGCAGTCATAATTCTAGGACTTACCACGCTGTCTCGAACCTCCTGCTTACTTATTCCAGTTTTCTGCATTTCCTTGTGTCCTTGAAATTCAAAATAATGAAATTTCCCTTCACCAGTCGACCAGGTAGACGGTATTTTGTCTCCCTCTTTTTGGTACAGCTGTCCTTGTACAGTGATTAGTTCGCATACTCACCCAACATCTGTATTAGAACTGTGCATTGGCATATATCAGTAGTTCAGTGCCAATACCTCCTTATCTTTTGAGAAAGTGAACTCTATGTTAACTGATGTATTGGACATGGGACGGAAATATTGATAAATTTGTAGCCGTATTTCGATACTGCATTTAATCTTTGAAGTTAAGGGCATTCTCATTTAATGAATTGTGGTGAAACGGTGATAGACCTTAATAAATGATTAGTCGGGCTTTTAGATATTAATTATTCATATATTTTCAATTTCCTTCCCCCTATTTTGATTGATTATATATCTATCTTGATTATCAAAAAGTATTCATTACCAACTATTATGAAGGCAAAATGTTGACTCCAAGACGGAGCTAGCATATTTCGCGAGAGATGGATTGTCAATTCAACCTGACCATTGCAATTCCACTAAAATTAAGATCAGGCAGAATTATTTAAAATGCATTAAGATTATTATAATTACGTTCATCTACTTCTTTTTTATAGTGTACTTTAAAATTCTATCACTGAACCGTTCCTTTGGATGAACTCGCCTCCAAGTAAAAGAAAAACTTTATTTTTTCGCAACTCGTTTTATTGTATCACACAATGCAAATAAATCTGAATTTGATATATCGATGGGGAAAAATCAAATTCGCGCAGGTATGCCATTATTTGATTGGGAGAGTAGAGTTTTTAAAGGGCTCAGCGTATATTACCCGTGCCTGGTTTAATAAGTATGAGGTGGGAAAGAAAAGAAAAAGTTGCAGTCAAGCACCATGATTGTATGAGTGAATTTTCGTATGTTATCGTACTATTTTATGTTAAATTCTTTTGAAATTTAAGATTTTCCAGTGAAAAGAGATTTTTAACTATTATTTTTAAGACAAAAAACGTATTTTAAATAGTAATCTGCCATTCAAAAGGAGATTTTTAGCTTTTTTGTAGTTTTTACCTATTTGATAGAGCATTTTAATGAAATTAAGTAAGTTTTTAGGCTAATTTTGTAGATACATTTTTTAATATTCTATTTTAAATTTGATAAACTTTATTTGAGTAATATTCTGCTGAAAATTATAAATTTAAAAATTTTTATCCATTTTTAGCTATTTTTAGTGATTTTTTAGGACATTTGTTTTTAATTTGACCAATTTAATTTGCTCAAAATGTGCTGGCCAACGAACTCATCCTTTCGTTTGAAAGCTTGGTTTTTTGGCGCAATAACGGAATTTTTACCTCAATCCTAAGGAGATATATCTTCTGGAATGACACATATACACATATACTAGCCAAGTTTTCTCGCTCGCTCCGCTCGCTCGGTATGGCTGTATAGATCCGATCGTCTTCGCTGTTGAGTGGGACATGAAGACTGATTGGAAACGGTGGATCACTAAGGGTGATATGAAATGCGTAGGGGATGTGGCTTGCTTCGCTCGCTCTCTGTGGGACATATAGATGCAATGGGATATATATCCCGAGTTCGTAGGGAAAACCCCGTTGAAATCCGAGGTTTGTAGGGGAATCGCTCGCTTCGCTTGCTAGGGGTGTAATTAGAGGAATGTATGTAGTTTAGTGTAATTTGTTTCCGTGTAGTTTCATGATATTATTTGTTATTCATAATTTTGTTTGATTTCCAACTCAGTGAATTGAGTTTACGTTGAACTCCACCAGGGAGCACAGGTTCTGATGAACTTATTCTATGGTGGGTATGACCAAACTTCGGCCCCTAGTAATTATTCAGTTTTTTTTTAAAGTCAAACTTGAATTTCCACTTTATCTAAGTATGAAATTTGGAATCTTTTCAATTTAATTATTATCTACCTTGATTATCGATGTTTCTATTCATTGTTTATATATGGGGATATATATGGGGGAACCCTATGTATAGGGGGGTGATGTATGGGGAATGATTGTATATGTCATTCCCGACGATAACTCTCCTTAGAATTGAGATTAAAATTCCGTTCTTGCGCTTTCCAAACGAAAGGATGAGTTTGTTGGCCAACACTTTTTGAACACATTAAATTGATCAAATTTCAAAATATCTGCTAAAAAAATCACTAAAAATGGTTAAAACGGCTATAAATTGTTAAATTTATATTTTCAGCAGAATTTTAGCCAAAAAATGTTTATTGATAAGAAACTAGAACATCATAAAATTTAAGCACAAATTTATGTAGTAAAGTGTATGTTACTAAATTTCATTAATACCTATTTGCTAAAATAATCTATACAAATTGCCTAAAAAAGCTAAAATATCCAAATCCCTTTTGAATTGCAGAATATTGTTTTGAACGTGTTTTGTTGCAATAAATTTGGTAATCAACTATTTCTTGTAATCAAAGTGCTCAAATTTCAAAAAAAAATGTATCACAAAATAATACGATAATTTACGAAATTTTTTATTTCGGATAAGTTTTGGGGTAAATTTGATACTGTTTTCTGTCAATTGCCAAAATAAATAAATACTGAAATAGATTACAAATTTAGTTGCAAGATCTGACTTAAACAAAAAACAGTCTGATCACGTTAAGATTTTCTCTCACTTTCAGCGCGTTTGCACTAAAGAAATATCGGGCTTGAATACTTCGTAGAACATAATTCCATTATTTTATTTTTTGTTGCAGGTAAGTATCGCCATCTAAGCAGTGGGTAACTTGCTTTCACGTATGTACTTAATCCATCGGATCCTTTCTTAAAATTATCTTTTGGAAGGCTTTACATTACTTTGTCTGTATGTATTCAATTCACATGACTCCTGCCGACCTGAAACGATGACAATTGTTTACAACTTTTTGTCGCCTTTCAGGCTTACTAGAATTATTTAAAGCGCGGGAGGCATTGAGATGTAAGTTTTCTCTCCTAAAGAAGAAGTTATATTACCGACATGGAAGGCATTTGAATATTCGAAATTCAAGAGTACTTACTGAAAATGTTGGATTGAGCATAATGTCGGATTCGGACGCCTGTATGCACGCCAGACTTGCGCTGCGTTGCGCACTAGCGCTTGACGAGAGGACCAGTAAGGATAGCGGTGGTCAGGTTCTTCAGGGATCGATTCTAAAGCTCATTTCCGATCAAATGTTCCTCCTAGTTTTTTTTCCCTTAGTTTTTTGAGTAATTTAATATTGAACAATTGTGTCGTGTTTTCGACTTTACATCACTAAAGCATTTAATATTCTATTGGATAGATGCCTGACATTTTTATAGAATTAAGGTTTGAGACATTAAAAAGCCTTCTGAAAAGCAAATTTTACCTAATTTGAGAAACCTTGAGGTTATTCCAATCAGGAATTGAACTATGGGAACCAAAATTTTTTCAAGACACAGGAATGGTAAAAACTGCGCCAAAATCTCACCTTTTCAACGGTGTAGTCAATTTTACTTTGCTAATTAAGGGTAGAAACTATGTTTTAATGTTGAAAAACATAATTTTTTCACTGAAATCGTGGGTTTTCTTGAAAAATTACCTATGGAAAAAGAAATTTGGGATCGGTTTCCTCGTATTTGTTTACGCTGAATCGAATGGTAACACTTGCATATTTTTTCCCAGCCCCGTTATAACCGAGTTTTACTCCTTAGCTTACAAGTTTCACCCTTAAAAACACATAAAATTTATCATACTAAATGAACTCAAATTTGTGAGTTGAAGTGTAAAACTGGGTTATAAGGAGGTTGGGGAGATATGCAAGTGTTACCATTTGATTCAGCGTAAACAAGTACGTAGAAGCCGACCCCAAACTCGTATTTTCATAGAAGGTAATTTTTCAAGAAAACCCTTGATTTCAATGGAAAAACTATATTTTTCAACATTAAAACATAGTTTCCTCCCTTAATTAGCAAAGTAAAACTAAAATTGACTAAACTCTTGAAAAGGTGAGATTATGGCGCAGTTTTTACTGCAGAGAAAACTTTCATTGCTGAGTGATGAAACTGGTAGGGGACCATCATTAGACTGACTCGCGCATTCCCAGAAAGTATAATCGAAATCTAATGGAAACTGTAGAAATTTTGCTTCTTGCAAGGATTTCCCATTTGCGCATGCGTAGCAGCTACTAATGATACGGTCGTGATGAAACTGATATTGGATAATTAAATCGTCTTTTTCTAACTAATTTCCAAATTTGAGCGTGGTCAGACCCCTAGAACGTGAAAACATTATGCTTGATGGATTCTACGTTTATGCTTGCATAGCGTGTGAAGTATTATTTGTATAGAATGAAATTGATAGGGGGCCATTCTCAGACTAACCCACTCATTTCCAGACAATTTCATCAAGCTCGGGTGTATACTGTAGGAGTCATTTGTATTGCAAGGATTAGCAAGCACACGGCCAGACACAAAAACGCACATACAAACTGTGATGGATAGAAGTAGTACCACCACCACCAAGAAGCTCGGTCTTTCCCAAAAATGCCTACCTTGAGAACTTGAGACCGAGAGAAGAAGACCCAATACACCCACCTCCTTCCCCATTCCCAAATTTTGTATTTTTTCTGATTTTATTTGCTTCAAACTTGATGTCTGGCACCCTAAATACGCTCTCCAGGTTTCAGTCCGATATCTCAAAAATTGTTATCGTTATCTGGAAACTCTTGAATTTGACCTTAAGACAGCTGAATGGAAAGATGTAGAGGTTCGAGTTTAAGTACCTACCTATCCCTTGATGATTCATCTCCTTCCTCTTCATCTGGACCACCTCCCTTCTCGATGGAAACAGTTCGCTCCACCGCACCCGAGTGGCTCGTGATAGGCCCGTTTTGGTGTAATTCGATACTTAGGTTTAGAGTTTATGTGGTTCCTTTAACAAGCAAGAGCTACGTTTAGATGTTCTGCCCAGTGAACCACAACTCTTAGGTTACTAACAAACCACACACAAAAAAGAAGCGATTGATAGACTGGTATGAGAATACATATACCTACAGAACTCTACCGTCGTTTCAACTGACACAAATACTATTACAGAAAATCTTGCTGTGCTGCTAGAGCGAGATTTAATAAAAAGTACCGCATAGGCACTCAGGAATAAGTATAGGAATGACATGCGTCTCTGACATGTTCCTGCACTTATATCTTCAGCTTGGTATCCCATCCCTCCAACAAACGGAAAAAATTCTGCAAATAAGGTTGTGTCCTAATAGGGCTCCGAATATGAGAAGCAGAGAAGAGAGGCAGAACGCAGCACAGCAGATAGTTCCTCACCTCACCTCATTGCGTCAAGATATGAACAAAATTCCAAAAATAGATCTTTTAGCGAATTTTCGTTGAAAATTAAGCTATTGAAATGGCTCGTATATATAAATATATATGCCATTCCAGACGATAACTCTCCTTAGGATTGAGATAAAAATTCCGTTCTTGCACCAAAAAATCAAGCTTTCCAAACGAAAAGATGAGTTCGTTGGCCTGCACTTTTTGAACATATTTATTAAATTGGCCAAATATCAAAAACTGTGCTGAAAAAATCACTAAAAACGGCTAAAAGTTGTTCAATTCATATATTGCTCAAATAAAGTTTATCATATATAAAATATAACATTAACAATTTATGTAAAAAATTATGCTGACAGATGTACTTAAATTTCATTAAAATTTGCTATACATTCGATAAAAACTTTTTTTTAAACGAGAAATTCAAAAGCTCTTTTTTAATAGCAGATTACTATTTATAATACATTTTTTGCCATAAAAATAATGGTCAACATTTTCTTTGCACTCAAAAAGCTGAAATTTCAAAACAATTTATTAACATAATATAATATGATAACTTAAGAAAATTTGCTCATACGCTCATGCTGCATGACTGGTATTTTTTTCTCTGTCTATAATACGCTTAACTACTTACTCACAGACAGGTAGTTATATCGAATGAAAAATGACAATAGCGTCTTACCTTTCACTTACCTATCAAGTACCTATTAATTTCGCAACCAAGTCAAGTTCGCTAATCAGATGATAACATGTTTCTTGATTTTACGTACCTGACATTGAAATGGTCAGCCTCGCCTCTGAATTGGAACGGAGATCATCCCTGTGCCTTGGGAGATACCTCGAGACGTATGTTTCCCTCCTTCGTAAGTTCCCCTTCCTCCTAGACGTCCTTGATATATTAAAATCTAGAGAAAAATTGGATCTGAAGAGAATTTTAATGTATTTTAGACAACTCTCAGCTAGTGACAATTTACCATGCAAAACTCAACATTGATGGACTTGCAAGAGAAAAAAAAAAAAAAAATGTCGGAAATTCACTTAGATTTACTGCTACAACCCATTACTCTGCAATTTGCATCCATTTCCGCATAAATGTTAGTCACAGCAGCTTACTTACGTTCCTATACACGCTGTTGTCTAAAAAACAAGTTTAAATCAACTTAAAGTACCTACCTATTATTTATTTCAGACAAATTTTACCTATTATTTCATACCAATCCAATTTCCAAAAATCAGTGTTTTCTTATGTTTTAATTTTATTCCATTAACTGTCCCACAGTCGATCTTTACAAACATAAACTTTGACAAAACTCAGAGAAATGTGAAAGTTCCACTATCGGAAATGCTTGGTAATAGAATTTTACGTGGAAAAAACGTTATGCTAGCTCGTAAAAAAATGATTCATAACTTCATATTATTATGAATTTTGATTTGTATGGTGTTCAGTCGACGTAGAATTCAATTGCCTACAAGTTTGCTGTGGAGCGAAAAATTTTGTGAATTGTAACTAGGGACACAAAATCAAAAAATATCTCAAAAAATTTGTTTTGAGAGGTTTTTCGGGAAAAGTAAGGAGCCATTTTAAGTATAAAAATAAGGATTATATTCATAATTGGCGCAAAATTTCCTAAAATAATCCGTAGAAACCAGAACTTTGTCCACTCCGACCATACACAGTGCACCACGCCGGACAGACATACTAAAACACAGACAGACACGGAACCAAAATTGTTCAGAGTGACATAAAACGTAGAACGCGAGCGGTAATTTTGATTTTGTAGAAAAAAATGTCATCTGTCGAAAGCGAAAACAATGGTTCCGATACCTATTGGTAGACTTGGAAGCAAAATAATGACAGCGACTAAGCATTGTTTAGGCTTGAGTTCGGTGAACGGAGTAAAATGGGACAGGTCTCTTAATTCAGGCTCCTATAAGGGTGCATTGAATATTGTTAAGAGTAAAATAGTCGTTTTATAATAATTTCATAAAAGCAGAGATTTTGTGCATAGCATAGTGGTCGTTTTTTAATGATTTGAAAAGGCCCCGGCCCTTAGCACATAGAAATACATCCTTGAAATATATTGTTTTCGAAGTCGTTCCAGGAGGTCGGGATGTTCTTCACTTGTTGCCAAACAGACAGATTTCGTAAAGATGTGTTGCAGAAGTATCAGAAAAAGATTTTAAGCCTTATATCTTCCCTTCGTAATTAAGAATGCCATTTACTGTACCGATAATTTATCAGAATCTTAATAGTATCGTAAAATTGTCTCGAAAAACAGAAATAGTGAAAACATGAAATTGAGAGAAACTTGTGCCATTCTAAAATCAAAATCTTCCTCCCTTTTACGGCATATATCTGGATACACGTATAATGAATGCGGATATACATGTTTTACATATCGAAACCCAGAAAGACAGAGAAGTAATTCATTAATCCTCTAGGAAAGTTTTGTTGGAACCTCCCCCATCCGAACCCAAACAGAATTTATATCTCCATGAACCCGAAAAACGTATTGTGTCCGTCTTGTCATAAAACTCTCACTCAATCTATCACAGTGTTTGTTACAAGTGAAGAACATTCCAAACCTCAATGACGATATCTAATTATTTCCATTTCAGAGGTGTTTTTCTGTAGAATGAGCAATAACATTAACTTTTATCGTTCATCATTAAGTGAGACTTGGAAAAAAACAACAGAATACGTGAAAAACATCGTTTTTCTCCGTCACTGTCCAAACGACTCAAACGGAGATTTTGATAAAACTTCCATGGGTAACTCGTTAGGTATACGGACTACATAGTACAAATCGCACCTGAGACCTTTCAGTCCTAGTCGTTAAAAGAAGACGCAGTAGCACCCACCCTTGTGAACTAACAATTTGATATGTACGGGATAGCCTCTCACCGGACTTTTTGCTTTTGTGTTACACAAGGTTATTTAATCTCTCTGGGGAGAGAGAGCCATTTCAGAATAAGTTTGGTCCCATGTTTAGCATTTGTCATTCTCAGATGTTTATCACATCTCCGGAAAACCAGCCAATTACATGAAGTCTTCAGCGGTCATGGTGGGATACACCCCCAGATGCTTCTATGTGAATATCGCAGTGGTCAAACGAATGGTAGCCTTTGAGCATTTGCAAACATGCTGCACGCTTGGAACCCACAGTTTTGCAAATATATTATATTACTTCAAAGAGAACCAAGCCGGAAGAGTCTGAAAAAAAAAGCAGCTTGAATTCGGTAAAACCAACACTTTCTTCTCCCATTTTGGTTTCAGTGCTTTGCACAATTCCTAGCCACACTCGTAATTCCCTAGATTTTCAACATATTTCTGAATTTATTGGTAATTGGCGTAATATGCTCCTGATGGTGCTATGAACTTCATCGTTTCCGAATTTGTGGTAGTTTCTATCCGATTTATTAAATCAGTGGTTTTTGAAGACAACCGTTTGAACAGATTTCTATGTGTTGCAATGTGTTCAGATGACAGAAACGCAGAGATGGCTTGTGAAAACTCGAAGTCCTGAGACACTCATGAGTATCAGAATTTAATACTGTTTTCACCGTTTACTTTCTAGTGCTGAGTAACATAAGAAGGAATGTTGCTTTCTTGCATACCTTTTCACCCATGATCTTTTCTCTACTTCATTCAGAATTATCAGTTAAGTAAATGTCATAATTTTCCCTTGGTTTCAAGGCTTCATAATGGACGTTACAATTGAAAGTTTGCTTTATATGGTTAGTTTTTATTCGATCTGGAGGCTGTATTGCTGGCTATATATGCTGGCTATATTCAAAGTCGAATACCTACTATATACGTCTCATATTCTAGTTGCTGTTCATTACATGAATAAGTAGTATTCTGATATAAGACCTAGAAAAATGAGTGGATAATGTAACCTATTTTTCATGATTCACTGGGTTTTCATTCAATGAAAAACGGAAGTTAAAGAAGAACTTTGTCTAATTCCACAAAATTAAAGCGTTATAATACAGTGTTATTTAATCATGTAAGAGTTAACATAGTAACTCGTGGAATTTCTATTTTCATGGAATTAGACAGCGTTCTTCTTCAACTTCCGTTTTTCATTGAAATGGGTTTCACAACTTCGTCGCGAGCGATTTGGTTCGTAAGTTTTCATTATTAAAAGAAAAGAAAAAAAAAGTATCTCGTGTTTAGGGGCTTATAGACGGAATTTCGCTGTGACGAAAAGTCACCATCCATACCACCAAACACGCGTGTCAAGAGAACTTGGACCACAAGTCCTTTATTTCCCATCGCTGTCAGTCATCGGAAGTGACAGTTCACAAAGATTGCTACGTGTGCCTCACTTATACGACGCGTATATACTCGATTATGTATATTCGTTCCTGGTGACTGCCTGCCACACGTGAAAGGCCGGTCCAATCATCCGTTCCTCTCCCCACTTGTGGGGAAGATTCTTCTCGTGTGGGAGGGCCGATGATTTCCCTGGGGGTGACAGCCCAATCAACAGGTGTGAAGCCCTAATGCGGATCTTACTTCAAGCCTGTGAGAAGAGATGAGTGGTGTCTGTCAAACATGTTTGTTACTGACTCATCATTACCGCCAATTATAATTTGGAATTAAGTGACAAAATATTTGGAGCGAGGTTTCAGTAAAATTATGCATTGATTTGTCCTCAATAATAAGACGTTACATTACATAATGAGGAGGATTTAACAGGATTTTTTCTCTCTGATTTATTTTTTTCTAAATGTCTTTAATTGTCTAACCCTAAGCTTTGGTGTCCTCAAGCTTTCTTTAAAGATATTTGTATTTAAAAACATGCATTCTTAATTAGCTGTGCATAAGGCGTGTAAAGTCACAGGTGTGCTCATCCATCTCACAATTGTACAATGTATCCGGTAGCGATTCAAGGTGCGAAAGTTTATGACATAGAATGGGGAGGCGGAGGCATACATCGTGTATCTTGAGAAGCCTTCGGCGCGCAACTCTAAATTCTGAAACTTGGTTTTTATCTGTTCCCGGACGACTGTGATACATTAGTTTATTATCGTAATGTTTTCCACCTTCAAAAATCCAATTATGTTTGCTTCAAATCACCTCAGCTCCTGCTAACTGGTGTCTGATGCGACTGGCTGATGTTTTTACCATCCAAGTTTTAAAAAAACTGCGAGCACCCAACTATTTGTAACTATTTATTGTTCGTAGACTGTTGTGGAAACAAAATCAATCAGAATCAAGCTGTCAGTAGTTGTCATAGAAGATTGGTGGATCTTCGAGTAAGGGCAATACCTGTAGAGTGCATTGGGCATCAGAGAACTAAGCTGGGTTTTGGCTGGAGTTCATATTTTGTCACAATTTTTTTGTTTCAGAGTTTTGCTGGTTCGTTTTTGTGTTAGAATGTCTCTTAACATACTGTAGTGGTTAAAATTCTCATGTCTCCATGGGGCGAAACAGAATATGAAAGAAAAACACATCAGTGGAACAAGATATGGTCCCAGATATGATTGATTACTAGATTACCACCACGAATGGTTACCTAATATCATCAGAACCAGAGCAGAACACAATTTGTATACTTTCAAATAGAATGACAATAGCATAGGCCTATTGGAATTCAATTAAAATAGTACGATGTTGATTTATAAGGTTGAAAGAATATGTTTCGTTGACAGAAAGAAATTTGGAATTACAGTCTAATTTTAACGATTTTGTTTTTCCCCTGACGTAATTCACATACCTTACATGTTTGGTTTGTTACAGCTATTCAATTTAATATTATTTTATGGGCTTACTTCCATGAAATATAACATTTTGTTTGTACTTACCTGTTGATTGGCTATTGCTCTACATAGCCGCAAAGCAATAAAACATAAGGCAAATAAAACTGATCTATATATCTTGATCGAAAGGAGGCGACATCCCAGAGGGCTTTGTAAACAGGTACGGAAATGGCTACACCCCCCAGACCAGCCAGAATTCCCACAGGTTGCGGTTTGTGAGACGTCACACTCGATTGAGCGAAACTTCGAGGAGCGTAGCTGGGGTCTATTGGCTGAGTCAGATGAACCTCCCGGTTCACTGCCTTTTCGTTCCCGGTCTCTTAGGTCGGAAAATCGAAGGTCAACCGAAGGATCGGTCACAGGATCACCTATTACTTCTCCTGGACCCAAACCCTTTCCAACACCACCAAAAGTAAACAAATGAGCTTACTAGGTTGGAGAAGGATGTGTTCGTGAGGTGGCTTGAAATTTTAAAGTTTTATCGTCAAATAGAAATAGTAAACAAAATTAAGCGGCACCGGTCGTGGTAGTAACCACAACGACAAGAAAAATAACCTAGGGGGGTGAATTACCGCGTTGTTGAGTGTCAAATGAGGCAATCAGGTAACATAGAAGCTGCAGAAACCAGGTTTTGCTCCTACCTCAAAGCCTGAGTCCGTGCAACACGCTCGGACCCCATTTGAACCCTTTTGAAGCTTTCTGTCAGCATCGCTCATCGGGTCGCCTTGAACACCTAGCTTTCTCTAGATCATACCTTCTTGGGGATTGAGACAGTCCAGAGGTGCTATCTCTTCAATCTCTCTCTCTCTCTCCATGGATGCTTTTTCTTTTGCTAGTGGAGCACCCTGATTACCATTCCTCCCACAATAAGGGAAAAGTGCCTTCTAGTGTCCAGCGTGAACATTTAAAGCTAAATGTTTCAGCTTTGGTTCTGTATGGAAATCATCAGGGCTTCACTTAGCAAACATGTATGTATTAAATTGGGAAAAATTCAAAATAGCCCAAAATCATTTGGGCTATATATATACATATTATCGCTTTATGAAACCATGAGGGTCGCTGTTTTACTATTTTAAATTATGATCATGTTCTTCCGGAGTTCTTCAGAGTCTGTTGAATGGAAAAGGAGGTGTTGCATATCATTCGTACCCAACTAAAAGGACTGTTTGCCGTTGTTTAGAAGAAAAATGAAAACTAAAACTAAATAATTCCTACGTTTTTTTTCTTATGATTTGTCTTTCACTCAATAATTAATTTTGCATCACAAAAAAGAGGGACGAGTTTGTTTCAAAATGTGCGTAGCTTTTGAATATAATTATCTAACCCCATGACAAAATTTTTTTTTTTTTCATAGAACCAAATGGTTCTAGTTTATCTATGATGTATCTGAGCACTTCCTATTAGGCTTCCTTGGAGTGTCACCAGCAATGTATCGCCTCTAGGTGAATGTATATTTTGTCAATCACACTCTCTCAGTTGTCATGGGGTTACCTAAGCAACTTGAAAGCTCTGACTTTCTTGCTTATTTCATTAAGTAATAGGAATATTAAGCTTGAGTTGCAATTTTGGTTTGGCTCGAGTTATGATTTTGCTTGAGTTACTATTTTGTGTGTATACCTTCTTAGCTGTTGAACAAAAAAATATACATACACACACGCGCGCCGCGTAAATATGTTGTTGGGCAGCTAAACTATTTATATAAATACACTTTAATATAATAAACATTTGTGAACTGATATTATAATTTATTGAATTGGGAAGACCAAAATATAATTAATAAAACTATAGCAATTACACAAAAAATATGAAGACAGTCTCACCGAAAAAATTCTCACAAAACCAAATTTGATAACATATGTTTGATTGATGCTTGGGCGTGTGTGGATGTAGGTAGGTAGTCTTCGCTATCTACAGTCTCTGTAGCAAAGTCGCGAGTCAAACGGTCACTTGTTGTATATTGATCTATTATTTTGAAGACGTGAGTTATTAGTGAATATACAAGTTATTCTTGGCATCAAGACATCAAAGATTCGTTGTAGCGCTCCAATAGGTGTGTGTGTTTTTAGGATTACATTGTATACCTCTGTGAACGACTAGTTGATGAAAATTGTTGTTGCATTCAAAACCCTTGACAAGTGTGTAGTTGATTAAAAGCTGTCAACAAATGCAAAATATAAAACTCGACAAATTTCGTGGGTAACACAGTTCCTAAGAATAATTCAAAAGAGGAGAGCTTTTCTAATTTTTACGACATCTTTAAAGTGTATGTTACACTTCAAGTGTCGACCAGGAGATTGCCCAATATATTTTCTGAACCCGACTTGTTTCCATTTTTTCAAATGACATGACATCATGACTAAGCACATGATCGATTAGCCTCAAGATTCTCTCGGTGTACAGTAAGTGAGGATACCTACGGTTGCCCATGACTCGTGAAGAACGTTATAAACTAGTGCGAACCATTATAGTTAGTACATCAATAAATTAGGAAATTTTTTAGGACGTAGCCTAACCAAGAGATGCCTATTTGTCTTGTAACACCGAAAGATTTTATATCAAAAATATCATGATTTTTCTTCAATTCCAAATAGATGCAAACAAAAACACTAGGTAACTTGATCTACGAACCATTATAGATTTGACGAATTAATGTTTGATTCACACTTTAATGAATTTGATTCACACCTTTATTATGAAATGAAAGTTGTTTATAACTGCCATCATTACCGCTCCCCCACTTCCCTCCCTCTTTTCTCTTTTTTTATTTTCCCAATGGCGGTTAGCTCCTGAATTACCTCGTATTTAGATCAAAGGTAGAATCTACCCGTGAGCTAAGATATATTCTGTGGGTTCTGTAAATGAAGTTCGATTCTAAACCAATTCCTAGTCCAAACAATAAGCATCTGATAATTGCACATCTGAAAACCACACAAACATACTAAATTATTTTTACAAGTAGAAGTTGATACAGAGATCCAAATACTCGTACATACCTACGTAATAGGAAATTTTCTTAAATGTTCATTTTATACGTGCTACATTCTATAAGGAGGTGCCTGCATAACATTGAGATTTATCGACTTGTTTCCCTCGAAGCTCGTCAAACCTACTGTAAAGCCGTCAAAAACCAAGAAACTGCCGTGCGGTGATCTTTGGCTTATAAACTTTGGAGGAACGAGGAGGTGAAACCTACTTTTCCTTTCGCGTTGTAAGAAGCTAAATTCCTCCAAAAATAGACGTTTGCTCTTCCCTTGTTCGGTGAGCCCAAATTTACCTTCAACATAAATCGCCCAGATGCCCCGAATCGCTTTGAGCTGGGACAGATTTGATGTTGATGGAGCCTTCAGTACTCAGTTGCATGATTTATATTCCTGTTCCCATTTTCACGTACATTCGATACCTATCACCAAAATTTCACACAGTCGTTGCCTTTAACTAAATGAAAATCCAGGTGAACTATTGTATAACCTTAAGTTTAAAGGTCAGTTACGTAATGCTTTACTTCAAGTAGCCTACTCGACGATAAAGTTGTCAACGTAAGTTTAATACCTACATAAATGACAAATATAACATCTAAATCAGCACCTCATACTATTTTTTGATTCCTCACTAACGAAGGTAGGGAAGCTTTGTGTTCGTGATAGAAGTCGAAAAAATGTGTGTCCTCCAAAATCAAAATGTCCACTTGCTTTTTGCGTTACAGAGCTTGCTGATCAATTTTGGTTCCGTGTCTGTCTGTCTGTGGTAAATCCTTGTCACGCCCAAAACTATACAGAGTTCCAGTCCGTTCCCGATGACATTTCCAAGGATTGTGCGAGTTAGCTTCTAGACGGTCCCCTATAACTTTCAAATCCGTCGAATCAACAGTAGTCTGTGCGCATGCGCCAACGTGAATTCAATAAGCTGAACGTCAAATAGAAGGGAAAAAGCTTTTGCGGTGATACGATGTCGGCAGTTGGTGGACCCAGATCCTTATTGATGGACTTGGTGGACGGCAGCTCAGAAGAAGGAGGTACGGTCCGATGTCCATATGGAAAGGTTTCTTACGCAGCTTGATATCTGCACAAACATTACCTGGACAAGGATGGCATCTCGAGTCATCTAGAAAGAGTCCGATGAAGAGGCGAGAGGAGAGGTGCTCCAGAATGCATTGCTTTAGCCGAAAATGAGAATAATTTCATGAAAGCCTGGAAATATTGGTAGGCTCATTAAGTCGGCTGTGCTTCAGGAATCCGGATATTTAATTACAGTAATGGGTTGATGATTCCAATAAAAGGTAAAGGGCAGGTATCGTCCTGAAAACATGGAATGTCACTGAGGAGTCACTGAGGGGTCGCCGAGCACCTAAGAAATCAGTGTCCCTTTCAGGAATCTAACGCGTGGGGCTTTTACAGAAGGGAGCTTTTACAGAAAACACACAAATAGGCATAGGTGCATATGACTATTAATTAACTGCTGCAGGTATCCATTATTTCTAACTCAGGGAAATCAAGATGACCTGTTGTCCCCCATGTTAGTGGTCATCGTAATGTTGAAAATGACTAGCTTCAAAAACCTTACAAAGCGGTTTCGTTCAAGAAAGAAGCGTTCTGGTTACTTGGAACTTCTTGACGCTTCGAAAGGTCGAACAAAGCAGCTTTCTATGCGAGGAGACCAGATCAAACATTTTAAAGAGGACATTCCAAGGTAACCCAGAACAAGAATCGAGGTGATTTTGAACCCATTAGACCAATTAGACTCACCAACCATGGGGAGTATAAAACGAAAGTGCATAGTTCACGCTCTCAAGAGAATATGTACAGATTTTCCTCGCCCAAAATATGATAGCGTCTCAAAAATTTGCAATACATTTTCGGGCAAGTTCGAAAGAAATTAAAAAATCACCGGGACTCGCGGATACTCAAAGGTAATGCCTTTTTTTATGTAAGGACGTTTTCAGTTGATTTATGATTTGTAGTGTCTGAATAGTACGTCCTATGCGGTGCTTTTCCATGGTGGATTTCATACTGAAATATCTATAGTATTAACTTTCAAGTTGCATATAATTTCATTGATTACCTTTCAATTTAATCATTTCTATAATCAAAAGTTTTTCTTTTTCTTTTCGAATTAAATACATCGTTCCGTTTTGCTACCACTGTGAACAGCTTCCCTTGAGCCATTGCTTTAGAAGAAAGTTGACTATCTTGCAACACTCAGCGCCCCCATATCAAGATGGTGCTAGTACGTATTTGCAAGAAATACAGCTACTCGGTAACCAGTGTCAACCTCTCAACGCCTTTCCTCGGGAAACCTTAAATCTTGTGAACTTTGTTCGTCTCCTTCTGAAACGCATTCAGCTCATAACGAGTTTTCGTCAAGGTAGAGTTGGCGTCAAGGGAGGGGTGAGATGACTGACGAAGAGGTTTTAAACCCTACGACAGAAGTGGCTATGAAGGCGAAGGTGTCACAGCCCTCAACTCAAGTCTACTTCAAGTCTCGAGCAATTTGTCACCGGAATGCGTCCGCGAGTTTGAAGGGAGCTCCTTCCTCACTGGGAATTAGAGGGTCAACATGAACTGTCGACCGACATGCTTCGCTGTTACATCCACCTTCCGAAACGACTTGAATTAGCTCCCCTGCGAAACTCATAGCCGAGCCGCTCCGGAGTAGTCGAATATCAGGACTACTAAGGTGGAAAGGACTTGAAACTTTTAATTACCTCTCTCAACCTACTCTTTGCTGCTTTCCCTAACAGTTACCAAGATTCAATGCAACGGTTCAATAATTTCATTCCTTCTTTTCGGCTAACAAACTGCGTTATCCAGGGTTGTAGGGTTTTTGAATGTCCTATGTCGCAGCGATTGTTGAATTATTTCATCCTTGTAACAAAATTTTTCAGTAGAATACTGTTAGTTGATTTGCAAGAATTGTATCCTTCTGTGAATTGCTCAACCAAAACCCCTGCTCAAATTCGGTGGTGAATGCGCTGCTGCCATTGTGCGTTATCGTAGGAGAATGAGCATTACCTCTTATTCATTCTATTTTATATTTTTAAATGAAAGTAGATTCCATTCTAAGAAATTTGATACCATCCAATCACCTCCGTTTAGCAGTTTGCTTTCTATGATTTTTCAAAGTTTGCGCTGGTGGCGTCACACTGGGTGGCAGGGGGGTCCCGCCCTGGCGGGAGGGGCGCTTTGAAGTCACCAGTGTGCGAAACTGAAGAATCTTAGAAAGAAAACTACTCATTGTAAGAAAGTGCCGTTTATGCCAAACTTCTTAGGGTAGAATTTTCTTCCATTTAAAAATAGTTTCAATACCTTTTTCGCACCCATGGGTAACGTTCATTGGTTAGTCGTGAACTAGTACTAGGTTTGCTCCGAAAAGATAAAACTAATTAAAACTTCAACTGGCAGACTAGAGTAAGTTTCAGGTGTTTTTTGTTTTGGTCGGCTCTTTCAACGTTCTTAGGCAGAACGGAATACATGACATTACTTATCATTATAAAACATCTTTATTGAGAAAATTTTACTGGGAAAATGTGCGGTTATTGTGTTGTTGGTTGTAATAGTCTATCGGATAACCTAACGAACCTAATTTTGTAAGTAAATACTACCTTTCCCTCTGAAGTCCTATGAAATTTATGAAATTGATCAAAAGCGGAAGTGGATTCTTACTATTAATCGAAGAAAGTATGCCTAAAAAAATGAATACATCAATTATACGGAACATTATAATACTTGAAAAGAACAATTACACATTCTTATTAACATTCATTAACATTCTTAATGCCTAGGTAGTTGCTTTTTACGTAGGATGGAATAAACATTCATAGATTTGTTTTTTGTTTTTACCTTTTTGAAGAGAATTTCTTCAAAAAGTTTATGTATGTATTATGTTAGGTACAGTTATATAAAAACTCACGGCAATTTCTACACAGACTAAATCACTTGAGACGAATTCGTCGAAAACGGATGTTAGTGAAGGTCGTTGTCTATTTCCATGAAAAAATGAAGAGTTATAATACAGTGTTATGTCAATTTCGTGTTATTACGTCGGTTCAGTCATCATCAAACAATAACATAAGCCATAATAATGAGTTCTTTTTTTAGTGATGATGACCTAACCGTCGAAATCAATTTAACATTGTAATTCTTTATTTTTTTGTGAAAATAGACAACCTTCTTCACTAACTAAAGTATTCTTCTTCCCATTTTCTACAGTAGTAGAAGCTTCATTGATGATAGCCTGCTGCAAAACTGAACCTAAAACAGTCCTTTCTTTACCATATAATACATGCCCTGCATCCAATTACTTCTTTCCATTCATCTATTTTTTTTTTTTTTTTTTTTTTTTTACGAACAAAATTAATGTGATCGGATATTACGCATTTTTAATTATAACATACATCATCAATTCATTCAACAACACAGCATTGTACATTGTCTTAGTTTAACCATCATTCTTCTTTTGCCACGACTGGTTTCAGAATGCCTTAAGGCGATAAATTACATTATTACCATTTAAAATCTTATTTCTAATTTAGGTTTTTTCTGATGTTGGAATTGCTATATGTTAACTGAGAAAAGTATTAGGAGAAACTGCTGTTTTGTAATAGCCACCTATACTTTTGCCCACTCTACATGTTTTCACTGTTTAGTTATGGGTTCTATAACGGGAGTAGGATTGTTGTTGGACACCGGTAAGGCCCAGAGGCAGAGCGGAAGAAAGTTCAAAGCAGTTCGTTCAAGTTATGTAGTAACTCAAAAAAGTAAATATATTGCTCTTTTATAGATGGTACCTTCAGAACGAGTAGAGCTCGGTTCTTCTTGCCGCTCCATTCTTTCATATATTATGCCCGGAGATAATAGACCGAGGATGAACAAGACATGTGCCTCACTTTGCCCCAGAGAGTAATGCCTTACAATATTTCTTACCTCTCACTTCCACGACAGCTCTCCCTTCATTAGTGAACCATAATTAATACCTACCATAATTAGTGGGGAGACGCAAAGGGTGATTTCAATTATGAAAGTTCCTACCCCTCCCGCTCGCCCACTGGGGTTTTTGGTACCCAGAAACTAGAGGTTATGAATGGTTAGTTTGATGGGGGGTAGTTTTTTGGAAGCTTTTAATAATAGTTTACATTAGAAGGTTGCTTCCAAGGAGCACGATATTCTTAATGTGCGGGCTGCCTCTAAAAAATCGTGGGAATTCTTCTTCATATCATCCTTTTTCTGCTCCTGATCCTGTAGCTCAAACTACCATAGAAAATAATCATGTCCTTACAGATTCCGCTGTCAGATGGAGAGAAACAGTAAAAAGCGACTGCCCTCGAAAATCTGAACGAAGGAACCATCAGGGCAATAAGAGTAACAAAGAATATCTCGAGAGCGCCCAGCAGAAAATCGGGTAGGGTTTAATGGATGAGTGTACTAATAACTCCGTATAAATCCGTAAGCTCATCTCAGTTCAGCGGAAAGAGTAGGAAAAAAAAAACGAAGTCTGAGGTAAGATCTTATACCTGTACAACTTCCAGTGCACCATGATCTTATAAGGGAATCTTCATCTTCCATTTTCAGGACGTCCCTCAGAAGTGAGGATGGGTTGACTTTTTGATCTGGGTGAGATGATGACATCACCTAACCGTAAAAAAAAATTTCAAATAATTTACCAGACAAATAAATAAATAAAATAACCACTAGGATATTGGTTTTAAAACACACACTAAATTAGTAAAAATAACGATAGGTAATTATGTATGTCAAGTTCTTGTTCAAGTTCCTCAGGTCTTTTTATTCGATGCGGAATATTGTCTGGTTGTTATTGACTACGTAGCGGAATATTGAATTTTTCATTTGAGTGGCAGGGAGACGAGATGAAAGCACATAAAACTTGATTGATTTGTAACTAAATTCTTTTAATAAATTTTATTATTTTTTAATAACACTTTTAAATAATTTATTTTATACAACTTTTTGAAACTAATTAGCGAAGTTTTTATAGAAAATTAACTATTGAAATGGCTAAGACAAAATTTTAAATGAAAATTTTTGGAAAATTCTTCCGAGGAAATCCGTTTTAAGGCATTCTAAAACGATTCGTGGTTTTTGCTTTTTCATATGTATATATAGGTACATGGGATTGATATAAAAATTCTGTTCTTCCGCCGAATAATCAAGCTTTCCAAACAAAAGTATTTTTGAGCACCATAAATGATTAGAGACGTTGACGCGATATGCTGTATAGTCTAGCCATCTGTGGCGGGCCTTGTAAATACTTAATTGAAAAATTGTACTTGTTACGAAAGAAGACTCTAAAAAATATTATTTGGCAAAACTACTTTTCAATGATCTTGGCTTATTTACAGAGTACCAATTATATACGAAAAGCATGGTGATGTTCATAAAATAGGAAAACCATTTATTTTACGAAAATGTTATGGAGATAAGAAACATACTATACCGCATTAAATTATCTATAGTTTACTCTAATCACCGAACTAATTAAAATAAATAGTAAAGTTTAGGCATAACAAAGAAGTAAGAAAACTAATTAACGATAAGAAGTATGATTATTTCACAAACATAAAACCCAACAATTAAATGAAACTATGTTAACTAATTAAATATAGAAAGAATGATTATTTTTATAAATAGATAGTTATAACTCTAAAATTAATTAAAACGAATTTTACAACAATTATTTATAATATACACAGAATAAACAATATTATCAAACCAACTCGACGCTAGAGCATAGCATCACTAGATGCTTTCTATAGTCGTTTAAGCACCATACGATGTATTTTATTCTATATTGTAAATGAACAAGGACATTAAAGGAATATTATTATTATCAAAAGGTCCAAAAAGTTCGGCATTGTGGTTGATATTTTATACTTCGACAGAGTTTGAAGCCTTTACCTTCTTTGGTAGAAAAGCTCTTTAAAGATTACTGCGCTACCCCGAGTTTGCTCTGCGTGGCTGATTCGACGACAAATGAATATGAGCTTGGATGTCATTACGATCCATACGATATTTTAAAAAGCCATTCTTATTGAATGTTTGGGGTAGACACTTGGGGACACCTAACAGCTCTATTCTAATTCCTGCGGTTAGGTATAGGTAGTCTCATCTCACGTAAGAATCGATCGCAATGTCTACTTGGCTTGTGAATCCAAAGAAACCAGTTCGAAGATTAACATAAAATATATCTGAATAGAAGCCGCTTAAGCTGTTGAGGAATGTGGAGGCTACTGATCCTCCTATCATTGCCGCACGTTTATCTTTTATCATCTCCCCCACCTTCTCGCCTCCCAACTAAAGTTTATTAACATAAAGCTGATAAATTTCAACAACCTAACCGAATGCTACGCAGCCACTTTCCTCGTCATTTGCGATACGTTTCATATATACGAGTAAACCTTTCGATCTTCGCCCACTGGACGATTTCAGGGGTAGAATATTCAAAAGACGGATTTAAGCGTTGAGTTGAAAAGATAGGTAGGGTGATCGATGGCCACGTCAAAGGATTTGATGTCGGACCTTCTAAAACCCGATAGAATCATTGAGCGCTTATCTACATATTCCTCGAGTACGATCAGTTCCATCCATCAGTTATACTGATATTCTTACTTTGGTAATAACGTTTTCCAAAGGAATTAAAAGTGAATAATTTGTTCAGTGACGTTTTTATCGATGTTCAATTAGGTATTTATGTTCTATTCCAATTATTTAGTAATTGTAACCTCAAGGTGGGAACACAGCACCTTAGGTACTCTCAAACTTAGGTACTGTCTTAAAAATATAGACCTTTTTATTTTAATTTTTTTCCGTTAATTTTTTTTTTTTTTTTTTAATTATTATTTGATTTATTTAATCATTCTTATTGTTATTACTAATTTTTTGCAAATATCTACAGAAACTGTATATAAGAACTCTTAGAAAGGGTATGAATAATTAAATAATTGGATTTTTTTGTGTACTTAATTTTTTGGACGTCCCTCTGAAGCTATTTCTTATTGGCAAGTCTTCGTTAACAAGAGGGACGCCTACATGAATTGATCCAGGGGGGTTGAGGACAACGCAAGCATGGGGAAAAAACCCATACAAATCCGTTTTAGACCATTCTAAGAGCGAATCCGTAAGAAGAACGTTAAGTGAAAGCGTGAAAAATGAAAACCTGTATCATGTGGTGCTGCAATGCTCTCGGACTCATGGTGGCCGCATCCTACGTCATGATGTGGTTGCCAAGTAGTTAGCAGGTGCTTTGTCATCCAGCAGTTGGGATGTTGTGAGGGAAAGGCTGTGCCGAGTGACCGGGGCAAGAAGCCGGATATCGTTGCGTCAAGCCTGATGGGTCTGCCATAATCCTGGATGTCCCAGTGGCAGCGTGGACATGGAGCAGACCTGGCGGGCAAAGATAAGCAAATATGATAGAAATGACCTGCGGTAAGCGATATCCGAGCTGAAAGGAGTGGCGGCCAATAGCATCAAGGTCATGGCCGTAACCGTGTCATGGTGCGGTGGGTGGTGCGGGAAAAGTGCCACGGAGTTACTCAAGTTGGACATCTCGGCGGGAGTGCTCCGTGGTATCACCACCCGCGTCCTTACGGGCTCATACCTCAACTGGTGGTCATTTTATAGGATCACTTCCTTTCATCCCACTCTTCCTCCTCCACCTTCTGCTACTTCCTTCATCCCTAGAGCTGGCATCGGGTAAACCTGGGCGTCCTCCCCACTTATTTTATTCATTTATTTTGAAAGTTGATGGTGTAACCCCTCCGCCTTTGAGGGGAGTTTTATTTTTTTAAAGTGTGTGTGTTTGTGTGTGTGTGTTTGTGTGTGTGTGTGTGTGTGTGTGTGTGTGTGTGTGTTTATGAAGAGAATGCCGCCAACCACATATTTTAAATCTCAATCCGTTCTCGTGCTATGGTTTTTTTAAAAAGGCTTTTTTTTGGGAAAACCGTGTTATTTCCTCTTAAACTTGAATTTCTCCACTTTAATTAATTTGATTCAAACTTTTGATCACATTTTCGGAATCATCATTAAATTTCCTATGAGCATGGTGCAGTTTGATTCTTGAAAATTTCTATCTAGAGACCATAACACTTGAGTTGACAAATTGAAAAAAAAGTATAACTTCTTGAAATCTTTAGAACGTTACAACTTTATTTTATTTATTTTTATTATTATTTCTTCCCCGCAACGAAATTGAGGGTTTACTTGAAACATGACTCTCATTACCGTACGAGTTTGGAGCGGTTTCTACGTTATTTTTCACGATGAATCGAGTGGTAATACTTGCACATCTCTCCAACCTCGTTATAACCTAGTTTTACACTTAGACTCACAAATTTTTAGCTTGTTTGTCATGCACTATTATATGTGTTTTCAGGGGAAAATCTAGTAGAATGAAGCGAAAAACTCGGTTATAACGGAGTTGGAGAAATTTGCAAGTGTTACTACTCGATTCATTGTGAAAAACATACGTAGAACCAACCCCAAATTCGTAGGTTCATAGACGGCCATGTTTCAAGAAAACCCTCAAATTCATTGAAAAAAAACCACTTTTTTTAAATTGAACCAAAATTTTCTCCCCTAAATAGTAAAGTAAAATTCACAAAACCGTTGGAAAGAGTAATAAATGAGGCAGTTGTCATGAGATTTGCCAGTTTCCTGGATTTGTTTTGGAAAAGTTGTAACGATTCAAATATATTCAGAAATATTTATATATATACATATATATATATATATATATATTTTTTTTTTCTTTTCTTTTTTTAGTTTCTCTACGTTTGAGCTACTAGTATGGGTTCGAAATGGAAATTTTTAAAAACCAGAAAGGTCCATGCTCATACTAAATTTAACGTTGATTCCGCAAATGTGGTCAAAAGTAAAAATTAATTTAAATTAAGTGGAGAAATTCAAGTTTAAGAGGAAAAAACAGTTAAAAAATCATATCTCGAGGTCGAATTGGGATAAAAATATGTGGTTGACGGCATTCTACTTCACTTCATATGTAATTTCACCTAAAAATTATTGTCTCACTTAGTCTTTTCCACCCCGTATTTCTGGAAGCTCAGCACTTCCGTCCAAACCTCTACGCCCTAAAGTATGATGGCCTCTGCTGTCTTCAGTAGGAGCCTTCCTTTTTTTAATTCGTAATTAATGGGATGAAGTACTTAAGTTAATAGTATCTACCATCAAAAGTTCTACTGTATGGATTTCTCCACTTAGCTATATAAGAATTTTCGATAGTGGCTACTCGCTACTTTCATTTTCTAAACATTGGAAATATTTTTGTACAGAAGTTCACTGATTAAAAAATCCTCATCTATTAATTTTAACGATCTTTTGAACGATGGATGGCAAAATTACTTCAGTTATCTTATTAGAATAAAAAATATTCACCACACAGAATTTTATAACGATTAAACGGGGCAGTATTTAAAAGAAGGTAGAGCAACATTTTCTGCTAAAACTATGATGGGAATAGGAGTGTTTAATGTATGTACCACGGATACTAGACGAACAAGGATACAAGTCTAGTATCCGTGGTATGTGTTGCATGATATACCGGAGGAGTTGGGAATCGCTAATAACCAGCCTTACTCATTTGGGTTTGGATGAGCTGTGCAGCCACCACAGAGGCAACTTTTTAGTCGTTTCTTTATCTTTGGAGTTGGAAGCCTAGACCAAAATATTACGGTAGATTGTTTGTATTTACGCCAGTAAATATTTCCTCTAGAGCTCCACAGAAATGCAAATATTGTTTTAATTGAAACAAGATTCATATGAATAGCAAAGCTAAAGAGATTGCGTGGAAAATAAATAAAAAATAAGTAAAAACACTCAGGTTTTGATGCCACGTATAAACTTTGGAACCCACGGTGTTGTGTGGGCTTCAGTCGGTCCATTTATAAATAGGCCCATCTCAGATTCGTTTCATATTAATCCTCCGTTTGTCCATGTGGTGCTACTCCTACTTCCCCTAGATGCCCAACCGAACTTGTACCCGTGTCACAACCAGCTCTTCCTTCCTTCTCAAACCGTCTGCATGTACGGCTGATCCGTCATTTATTGGCGAACCTCCAAACGTGCCCATTTCAGAGAACCGCGACTCCCATTCATGAAATGAGGAAGTAGATATGGGATTTCAAGTCGTATATCTCGTCAGTTCCATTTCCTAGTAGCATATAACATTTGTTTGCCGAACACAGATGGTATCAACAATTTTAGTTTAAAAAACAGGTGTTTGAAATTACATAGGTATCATTTTTGAAAATAATGCGTTTTCTAATCAAATTAGTTATTGATTCTTGATACCTCTTGAATTACTTTCTGTAACGATGTGTAATACTATATCGGAAATAGATTATATTTTAAGCTATTGTGTAAGTACGTATTGGTAATAATCTTTCGAAGTTCAATGAAACAACGAAAATTTGCCGAAGCAGTTGCTTAAACGTAAGATCAATGCAACACTCGACTATTAACTTCGAAATTGATGGAGATTTGGAAATCATTTGAGTACCTCCCTGACTTACCTTCCTTCCACCCTCCACTTTTAAATTCAATACATTTGTCTCTTCGAGCTGTTGGGAAAATAAAGTTCAAATTCAGTTTTTAAGTTTGTATATTTGAACAAATTGTGTTCATTACACTGGACCAACAATATCTGTACATCATAGTATAACATAGGAGGTGAAAATATTCCATTATAAAAAACTATCCACACTTCAGAAAATCAAATAAATAATATGCACTTCCACATACTACACAAATTTTTACAACCCACCGAGATTGTTAATTAATTTTTGGATAACCAAAAAAACTTTAGTTTCTGTAGGTTTTTAGCATATATATATATATAATTTTTTAAGTCAAATGGGCAAATTAATTGATCTGGCCAACCCAAATTATTGAACTATCGACAGCCTGAGTCTATTTAGAAATGGCGGGGTGATATGGAATCGAGATGTTTGTCAACCTATATTATTTAGTAAGTAAAGGCCTAAGCGTCTGAATTGCTTGATTTTAATTTTATTGAAAGCCAATTCATATTCATTACATTCGAATAAATGGGGTTATTATCCCAACTCAATGTTAGAAATAAAAATAAAAATAGAAAATCATGTAAATCCTTTTTGGAACATGTAGGAATAATTCCTGAATTTCAAACTTTCCCATGTATGTATATTGTATGTACATAGTGCGTGTCATTCCGAACGATATTTGATCTCAGAATCGACATTTAAAAAACCCGATCGATCAGAAAGGTGAGTCCAGAGGGCAGCACTGATTTTTTCCCACCAATTTTTATGTATTAGGTCTTGACTAAAGCATGTATTTTGATCAAATGTTCTTTCAAGATCCATAGTGAGCGAACAAAACCAAAAAACGTTGTTAGTCATGATTTCTTAGTATTTTCTTTCCTAACCATCTATTTTTATGGCATTTACGCTTACTTTTTCAGTCCATTCATTAAAGATATTCTGAACGGTGATTTTAATGCTATATAAACTTTAAAAAAACCAATGTTGTTAAGTGGTGTGAAGCCAGATGTTTTCTCTCGTATTCTTCGCAATTTACTTGCCGGAAACTATAAAAAGCAAGTGAAAATTTCGGTTTTAGATAAGAAATGAGTTTTCCGCTTCCCTTATGGAATCAATCCTTCACTATCTTAGGTTAATAAACTTTCGTTTTTCAGTATTAACCCTCACATTCTTGCCCTTCTGATGTACGAGGCTATCGACTAATGTGCGAGCCGGAAAATAAGCTTTAAACACATCTATAAGCAGTGCTCATTGATTAGGCTAATAAACTATTCTTTCAGCAGAAAGTAGGAATTAATTTGAATATAAATTGTTATGGGGGACTAATACTTTAAGAAAATGTGAAAAGATGACCTATAAATAATTACCTGAAAGTATAATGTTAAGTGTTCTGAATATTGCACATAGGTCCTTGCGTAATGGCTGATATTACTATATTTATTTTTTAATTTATTATTATTATTATTTTATTATTTTTATTTTATTAAACTCATCATAAAAAAAAAAACATCTAAATAACTCATCAATAGGTCAAAACAAACTAAGTTCGTCTGGTTTTTCTGAATTTCCTCCAGATTATTCTCAAAAAGGCCTTAAGATGTGCCAGTCTTCGGTCTGAGCGAGTGAATCTGAGATTCAGCAAAAGGTAAGTAAAGTTATTCCATGTCTCTCTACCTGACAACTCTGAGACAAAATGACTGTATGGATGATACGATTATGACAGAAATTGAGGTACTTAAATACCTGGGTGTGGTTTTAAGTTCCTGATTAACTCGAAAATCGTAATTGAAATTTTAAATCGTTCCATGAAGGCTGCTAATATCCTTCACGCAGTGTTATAATCCAATGGATCGCTAGGCCGTGAAATAGATATATGGATGTGCATTCGTTCCTATAATAACATACTCGGCAAATTTTGGACAGATGCTGTGGCTATGAAGGCAAATGCTTCGATACGCGAGGACTGGCTACTTCGATGGGCGAGTTTGGCTATGAAATGACGGATAGGAAAAGCGGCGACATTCGAATTAATTAAAACTAGCTCGTACGACCCCTTCCCTCGAACATCGGTAAAGTAAAATTTTGCTGGCAATGGGTTGAGAAAATTGTAAACACTATGGAATTCGTCGACAAAAGGACACCAACCAAAAGACTTTCCCATCAAATGAGTCGCGGCAGGCACCGATCAATCTAGGTGATTTCAACCTAACTCATGCTGGTGCGACAGCTCGACATCACTGACGTTCACCTACCTGGTACCGCCTCTTTGATTGTCAGCTGCTGGAGCAATATCGAGCGCTGTTCATCAGGCATGTTGTCACGACCGGTGAGTGTGATCGTCGTTGGAGGATCTCTCCTGAATGAATAAATCTAACATAATATACATGGTTATAATTAACATGAATATAACAGCAAACATACATAATAAAGAAAATACATTGTATAATTAAGTCGGTATTAGTGAAAAATTAGGTTACATACATCAGGATACATACATCATCCAGCCATATGCACAGATCTCTTAAATATTATTAGGTATTATTTATTTCATACTCAGCGCGTATTAATTATGCACGAAAACGAATTGTTTGTTTGTGGACTCGCCGCTTAGCGTAGTGTGCGGCTCGTTCTTGGTTGGCCATTAAAGCACGTTACTACTATTCGCTCAGCTATTCGCTGCGATATGTAGCATTCGTTTCCTTCTCTTGTTTTATTAGTTTTAAATAAATATATTAATTCTTTTTAATTTTATATTGTTACATGTTATAAGTATTTAGATTTAATAAAATTCCTATGAAAAAGTTCTTCATTTATATTTTTGAAATTTTGGTCAATTTGTTTTGATTTGATCGCGAGGCTCTCTTCTCGGTATAAATAGTGTGAAAAAAGTTTAAAAAATTGTCAATGACTATTTTTAATCTATAAAATGGAGCATTGGCAGTGAGTGTTTTCTTTATTATTGTTAATTGGATTCTATGGGGTTTTCCTCTAGTAGGTATATCGTAATTGGGGTATGAAAGCATTGATATGCTCTCAAGCGAACATTATTAAACTTGTTGCATATAACTGCAACAAAAAGGTTTAGTAAGTTACATCTCAGGAAGAATTGCTCACTCGGGAAATACTGGGGTAGCTTGAACATGGCTTTCATGATTCGTTTTTGTAGGATATATACATTTTTAATTACAGTACGATATTTCAACCCCCCCCCCCCCCCCCCCCCCCAACTAACCAGTCCAAATTGCAAAACAGGTTGAACTAATTTGTTTGATTTGATTGACGGTTCTCTTAAATTGTTCGGATAGGAAATCTTATGTTCTAATCTTCTGCATGTAATAAATACATTTCCGTAATTTGTTACTTATGTACGAAGCATAGGCCCTCCAAGACATACGACAGTCTATGATTACACCTAGGTATCGTGTTTCTTCTGCTCTACGTATATTAGGACAGTTACAATCGTTATTTGAATCGCGAAATTCGCTATGCACATTAATGGGTCCCGCCTCTGGGCGCTCGCTGTTATTTTGGTAAATGGATACATACACGCACTTTTTTGGATTTAAGGATAAGTAGTTATCAATCATTCACTGATAAATGGCTTCTAGGAAGTTTTCAACAATTTTGGGGTTATAACTGATTTGACTGTGATGAGTTAGTGGAGAATCATTTAATGTTCAACTTTCAACTCTCATCCAAATTTGGGATGAATCGGACCATTAAGGTAGCACGAAATTGGCATTTTAAGAATTCAACGTTCTGCATACGTAGGGGCTTCTGTTGATACTTGAGCGATGAATAATTATATAGAGGACTTAATTATATCAGCTCGAGTTGAGTTCGCTCTGAAATTGGATAAAACCTGTTGAACCTAAGTTCGGTAGTAGAATTTCGAGTTTGTACATGGTAAGAGGCTACTTTTATTTCAGCAGCAGTGGATTTTATAAGGGACTATCAAGACCCCCAACTTTGTATTTCTTCAAAGTCGGATGAACTCTGAAGAAGTTATTGCGCATGACTAGAGACTACCATTGCTCCGGCTGCGAACAAATTCTAGAACTAAAACCGCGCAGTTCCTAAAGATTTTATCGGAATTCGGGTTACATGTCATTACAGTTGTGTCCGTTAGAAGGGTTAGCAGACTCGCGAGCAAACACACTGATAGATGACCTTACAAAAAACCAACATTGTTCTGGTATCGCAATTCTTATTTTGGAGACATTTTTGTGATTTTTCCCCTGATATTGAAAGTACCTTCTTAAGGGTGTATCTTGTGATAGGCACCATCTTGCATATGGTGCGTGAAAGTAAGAGGTCAAACGATTCAAGTGGTCAAAGTAAGGATGCCTTATATATATATATATAGAATGAATTCCTCGTCGTGTTATTCTCACACTATACCTCTAATTTGTTTAATGAATATACCTTGGTTATTTTTCATGAAGAACTTATGAATGTTCCGGTAATAATTTGAATTTTTCATTCGTTTCATCCTTATAGCCGAACATCTGGGTTCTTTTAAAAATTACCTAAAAATATTGGCATGTAAAGTGTTCCTTCAAAAATTTTAATCTTTGAAAGGAGGAACACAACCGACTGCCTAGCTCTTAATCAATTCTTCATCAAGTTGCACAATTTTTCAAGGAATGAATAATGTAAATGTTAGGAATAATTTGTAGGATAATGGAATATGCAAAATTACTACTAAAAAATATCTCAAACATCCGGATGAAGTTTTGGTAACTTTAACCCCCATAAAACCCTCTATTTTCTTTTCTACGAAATACCCCTCAAATTATTATCAGCTACGCTTCCAGTTTTGTTAGTTAACAGGGGATATTTTGGTTTAGAAAGATCTTGAAAAGGAGAAGAAAAAGTAAACACTGTTGAGACCAAAGCATGATTGAAAAAACGCGTAAACAAGACATACCTCTCGTTGACATGGTGGAGTGTTACAAGGGAGATTGCAACATTCCCCAACGTTTTTTCTTAGACGCAAAAACAATGAACTGTAGTTTATTGCAGTCTAGGCCACAAGAGCGTCTACTCCCTTATCCATTCTGACGTTCCCTGATTGCTAAATAAAAATTACCCATTTTTATTTTTATAAAACGTTTAATCCGACCACTTGAATCTGATCAAACTGGCTTATTGTTCCAGCTTACGGTCATACATTTTCATGATCGGTCCTATTGCTAGTTTGTAGGTAATGATACTCGTATTTTCCAAAGATCCAATTCAGTTGATAGTGTCGTGGGCGTGGGATCTTTACCTTTTTCAACGTAATTCGAAATTATCGGCTCCAATCTTCTGAATTCTACGTATGAAGCTTGTAATGATAAGGTTGAGCAATTGATTCTTCTCGAGGAATAGCTAAGTACGTTGACGACAAACTGGGACGTCAAGATTCATGCGCTTAGAGCTGTTTGATTACCATGAATCTTCTACACACCCAATTGCTGTGGTAAAAGTCGGACACTCAGCCCAGTCGATTGTTCTGCAACAGAGGCATGTTGGTAACATTGTGTCCGATCTCTTTTCATTAGAATTTCGGGGTGCAATATTATTCTTTCGTTAAGCTTGAACTTTCAATATTGGATTCACATATAGTCTGTCTAGTATTAATACTACTGATGCCTTACAGCTGTCGGCAACTTTTAACTGCTGGTAACAACGGTTATTTCGCCGTTCAACTGCTTTCTGACATAGAGTTGGAAAATCTGGAACAAAAATTGTAACATTACCGACGAAGTACGTTGAACAAGTACGAGTATGTTTCTCAATTCAGTTGAGCCGGGCCCATTTATCGAGGAGGTCCACAAAAATTTATCCCCTTTACGTATGTAACATTCCTTTGACTCTTTGAGCTGTTGGGATAATAAATATTTTTTTGGCAAACACAAATTTGTTCGGAAATTGTCTAAAGCTGAAACGAAGATAGATCTTGTGAAGAGTTTCTAAACGAGGATCAGAGAGCCCAGAGTACAACAACAACAACAACTCGTACAGATTTTATGGAATTGAAAGAGTATCAAGTATTTCCTTCATGTGACCCCTAAAAATCAATCGTCCCAATGGATCGTAGGCGTAGCAAGGACATGCATGACTATACAACAGTCCTTACTGCCAACGTTCGCTTGAACAAAGAGAGGTGCAAAAACGAATTGCTGTAGGCAGTGGAAGTATTAGCTCCCATTCCTGGCTAGATCAACAAAGTACATGAACATTGTGTGGTTGGCCTCCTGTTCTTGAGATCCTTGACGTTGCCGTCTCCTCTTGAGAACTGTACGGCCCATAGTGTATGTTTTTCTTTCTTTTTCAAACACGAACCTTTGTTTGGAACGTGTCCTCATGTAAAAATTATAACTGCAATTTTATGAATGGCAAGAGCTGCTTGAGCTTTTCGAACATTTCCCATAACGACCCCATCAAGCTTAGGGAAAATGTCAATCTAAATCATCTTTACTGTTTTCTACACAGTATCTAGGGAAACTACAAAAGGCTCCACGGGTGACCCCTTGAGTCTGTAGTTTTTCCGGACTACTACTATACTATGCTTTTGATTTCGATGGTGGTACTTTCTAGATCGGTGCTCTTCCTGTGGCTATGTCCGCGTCACTAATAAGCCGAATGAATACCCGCTCTGATGTTTTAGAATGAGTGTAACCTGTTGATGAGGAAGTTAATTATTGAATATTTGGGCATGGCAGCTGGCACACAACACTCAGTGCTCTACAAGTTGAGTTGAGATCACCTCTGGTTGGTATGACTAGTAAATACAGTGATTATACATAAAACACGAATATTGTAGCATTATTTTTGTTAATAACATCATGTATGTTATAAAGAAGCGGGTCATGTTAAATTTGACCTAGAAATAGTTGGCGGTGCTTGCGATTTTTACAGGGTTATTTGTCATACCATGAGGGTATAAGACACACTCCATAGCGGAGCCTGTGTAAACTTTCGAGTGATTTGATGGGAACTTGTAAATTGCTCAATGACTATGGGAGAAGGGCGGAACAATATGCCCTCTGCTCTTCAGCCTTGAAGTGGCTGCAGAATGCTCGCAGTTGGATGGATATAAAGGGCAGCCGTGAATAAAAACTATTACTGGGAGAAGAAGTAGCCATCATCGCCAACTGTGGAACAAAAAAATTTCCTCACACCTTCCAGCATAATTATACACAAAAACTCCTAACGGTATACTTACCCAACTATGATCCATAGGTGACAACTAATAGTCATTAATGCGCCACTCAAACCATCTCAGTATAAATAATCTCGATTATCGACCAATATTGTTTCAAGCCCCAGACAAGTGCACGTCTTGATATAGCGAGAAAAGTACACGGTAGTAACATTTGCCCGGAAATCGTAATTTTACGGCCGTTTACTTATTCTCGCTATTCAGTTTTTGGTTGGAAAACCATGCAAGAATATACATCATTCTGTTCTTTTTTACTATTTTTCTACAATTTCGCATCATTACCATTGTTGATTTAGCGATTTTTTGCTCACAGTAAGTGCTGTCTATCAAGGTAGTAAAGATGGAAAAAAGCCTCAGGGTCCCTCTTGCTGTCCCTTTTTACAATACCCATACAATCCCTGAAAATTTCATAAAAATCTGTTGAAAATTGTAGAATTTATGATTATTTACAATTTGATAATGATAAGTTTCATTATTACTGTTTATTGATTGTGGCACCTACCAGTGATCCTGCAGCGATGACAATAATAGAGGAACATTTAGGGCTCTGTGATATCTTGGCTTCACTTTTAGGTTACCTGATCGGTGAGTTGAAATTTTCTAAAATCAGCATCAGGACTCATAGCAGTGTACGACCATGAAGTGGTTCGCTGTGGTAAATATTTGACCTCAATATTTAGAGTACGTATGTCAATTCAAGACAGATTTCCTAGTGTAGTTCGAGCAGCTCACCGTGCAATTACCCTTTAAGATCCTTTCTGATTTCTCGAACCGACACTTCTCTCTTCTATTTTCTCCGTGTTTAGGATTCCTAAGGCAATTGTTTTCAAACCAAGGAGTTGGACTAAGCAGCATGCTGGCTTTGTAAATAGACGCACTGCACTGCATTGTCCAACTTATATGATGCGGTAGGTAAAATGCCCGCCATTCGTCTCCTGCCTTAGCCTTGGTCTTTGAGTTTTATTTAAAGCCACTCGAGTATAGTTTTCGAATATGGTTCCGTGGAGTCAAGCGCTTTCAAGCTACTTGGTTGGAGTTATCATGTATGTTTTCCTATCAATCCTATGAATAACTGAAAAGGCAGGCCGTTTTACAGAAGGTTAAATTAGTTTTATAATTACATATCTCTGACACATACTGTAGTTCTACCGTGAATAAATGCTTACTCTTCTAGGGAAGCAGCTTTTTTTATGGCTAAACCATAATGACTTTGGACGATACTGATCAGGACTTGCCGTCCTGTAAAGAAACAGTACTAACAAACTACTTGCGATGTTTTTTGACCTTCAAGTTGTTTTTTCCATGCTGCCTAAAGATGGAAACATGTTCTGATAAACTTGCTCAAAATATGCATAACAGATGCTCCAGCTTTAATAACACTCGTTTTATTTTATGAATACACTCACCACCTTGGGTGTTAACAAGTAATTTTCGCCGCTCCTAAGGTGTAATTTATTCGCGGATCTCTCAGGGTGGATCATTATGCTAATGAAAAGATAAATATAGTGCCTCCTCTAATGGTTCTGGATTCATTTTTACTCTTCGTTGGAAAAAATGGAAGTTCTTACTTTCATTTATTCATGTATTCAAGAAGTATACAAATACGAGAGAAACCTGGGATTCTTTGTTTTTTCTTCAAAGGATCGCTGGTAACTCATCGTACGTCTTTCAAACTTTCCTTCAAAGACACCTTGAAGAAGAGTCATAAAGAATAATCATCACCATTATTAACCAGAATGAAAAAATGAAAAGAATGTCTGAATTCTTCAACATAAAGTTGTTTTCGTTTTTGTTGAGTTACTGGTGAAGAAATGTCCAGAAAGAGCTGTCGCTTTTATCTAACCTTTTATTTCAGCCTTTCCTTACCTTTCCTATTTTTCAAGCGCTATTCAATGGTGAAATTTGATTTTCATTATTACGCAATGCAGTGGCGCAAGTCGACCCCCACTTTTCATTGCTCAAAATTTCATGGAAAAATGGCACATCTCTCGAATATGAAACATCGAGTTTTTGAAGTTATTCAATTGCCACATGTGATGTTTGATTTGGAGTATTTTTTCACGCTGAATCACTTAGTGACAATCATTTATCAATATTTGCAATAACGACTTGAAAACACCTGAGCAAAACGGCCGGATTTGAACATTTCCCCACTCGTTTCCACACAGCAAAAAGTGTACGAAAAGGACCCCGCTCTTTTCTTTTGGAAATTGGGTTTTATAGAACTCATGTGTAAATATGCTCACAAGATAGCTTTCCATGCCCCAATCGAAGTCTTCGTGAAATATTGAAAGGATTTTGAACTATACCCAATTTTAGCGCTGGAAGTTGCATTCAAAAGTAACCTCCCCCTCAACTTTTATCCTCAATTTTTGAGCTATCAAAGTGAAATTTGGAGGGCGTTTTCTGGGTGCCTAATACAAGTTTTAAGCAAATTTAAAGAAAAATCCAATATTCTGAAATTTTTTTAGCACTGAACAAGATGGTGAAGCCAGTCCTGCGATTCTTATTCCGGTCTCAGAGTGAAGCTGATGAGCCATGAATTAGCTCACATTTTTCAAAAAATGCCTATCTTTGAACGGGATAAGATATCGCAATTCTGGCTTCACCATCTTGTTGAGTGCTAAAAAAAATCTTCAAAATGATCTGTCACTCGGTTATAAAGGGGAAGGGGAAGGGGGGGGTTACTTGGAGGTTACTTTTGAATAGGTACTTTTAGCGAATTTTTCTAGAAAGTAAAGCTACTGCAATGGCTCGGGAATTTTTAAAATCAAAATTTTAGAAATCTTTATTCATTGAAATCCGTTTTGAGGCGATTCCTGAAGTTAGCGCTTTTTCATATGTATGAAAAAGCAGGCAACGCACGGCAGGACCCAAGTGGGCAATAACACTGTTGATAGCCAGCAAGAAACACCAGGGTCCAAGATGGCTGCCCTGTGGAACTATATAGAAGACAGTGCACCTATATATATATATATATATATGAGTGTGTGAAACCTTATCAAAGGCTTTGGAGAAATCGGTTTGTACCAGGTCCGTTTGGCAGCCACTGCGAAAACCCTCCATAACATATTCTTGGATAAAAGTAGATTTGTCACCGTTGAGCGTCCACTAATAAAGCCATGCTGCTCAACCACAATGAAAGGCTTGAATATGACCTGGAGCTGCTTTATGACCAGCTTCTCAAGGAGCTTAGGTGTCGTAGATAGAGAGCAGACGATGACTCTCTGACTCTCCTTAGGATTGGGATAAAAATTCCGTTCTTGCGCATAAAATCAAGCTTTCTAAATGAAAGGATGAGATCGTTGGCCAGCACTTTTTGAGCACATTAAATTGGTCAAGTTTCAAAAAATGTGCTGAAAAATCACTAAAAATGGCTAAAACCAGCTGAAAATTGTTGAAATGATATTTTTTAGCAGAAGATTGCTCAAATAAAGTTTATCAACTATGAAATAGAACATTCAAAAATATATGTACAACATTATGCTGAAAATCGTACTTAAATTTCATTAAAATTTGCTAAAAATCGATAAAATTGCAAAAAAAGCTAAAAATCCAAAATCTCTTTTTGAATGGAAAATTTCTATTTAGAATACGTTTTTGGCCATAAAATTAATAGTTAACAATTTCTTTGCTCTCAAAAAGCTCAAATTTCAAAACAATTCAACATTATACAATACTATAATTTACGAAAATTCGCTAATACGATTATGCTGCACGACTGGAACTTTTTCTAGCGCTTGAATTGGTTATAACTCAAATTCTTTCTCTTCCCTTCCCCCCCCCCCCCCCCTTACCCCATGGAAAGTTTTGATGGGGGCATCGAAAGCTATCTTGTGAGCATAATTTTATACGAATTCTATAAAACCCAATTTCCATTAAAAATACAAAGTTCGTTCGCTCGTTCGTTTTTCGGTGATTTTCCAAGTGGATACAACAGGGTTTTGTGCATAAAACATGCTACCAATGAACTCGCTCTGATGAAATTCTAAATTAGTTGGATTGTGGAGGTTGGGAGTAATAAGACGCTTCCCTTGTGATATTCGATTTCTTCATTGCTCGAGCGCGTTTGCCATCGGCCTCTTCGGGAGCTTAAATAGTTAGAATGACTTCCTGCTACTCCCTCATACACCAATTTTGTTTTCTTTGTTGTGTTTGGAATCATTGGTAGTTGCTAAGGTTGAAACCTTCTTTCCGTGCTTCTTAGGGGGTGTCAAATTGTTGTACTCTAATTGTTGGAAAGGGAACTAATAAGTTAACCTAGTTTTCCCTCATGAAGAAATTTAAAAAATAAATAAGTACATAAAATAAATAATGATGCATGGAATATAAACAAATGCATAAATAAAATTCAACAATCACTCAGTGCTCATTTAAAGACTCAAGTAAATGGAATTCGTTGTGAATAGGAGAACGATAATATTGGATCCTTCTTTGGGGAAAAAACGCTGCCAATTAGTACACAAAGGTTTATTATTTCAGCATTGGAGATCTCTTGGAGATTCTATGCAGATCGCTAGTTAATAACGAAGGCGGCTACCAATAGAAAATTAATTAAATGAAATAAAACACCTACCTACCTGTCACTAGTTCGTCTATAGGCAACAAAAATTATCGTAAACTCGATGCCTTGAAAAGGAATTCGATATTTGCAGTATATAAGATAATTTTCATGTTATTCATGCCTAATAACACATGTGTTATCATTAACATTCATGATGACCTGATTTTCTCTTAGGGGGAGTGAACACACAGACGTACAGATCCGGATGGTCTCATTTGATTCTTTGAAATGAAATCCATAAATAACAAACAAAACAATAGAAAAAATGAGGGAATGGTGCATTATCGAAATATAACTCGGCGATGTTACCTACCAAAAGAAATAAATTAATAAACTGAAAAAAATAAAGTAATAAAAAAATTACCAAAAATATCCTAGAAAGTGCCTGTGAAAGATTCAAAGAAAATTTTGTCTTTTTGCCTTGATTGAGATGTTAGCATTATCTGACGTACATAGGTCCGAACTCGACCCATTCCCTTATTTACTTTATTATGGGAAATGAACGTAAAGCAACCCAGATGGTCTCATTAGATTTATATAACCTCTTTATCCATAAATCAAACAAAAAATTACCTTTTATTTCGAAAGTATTCGCGATACTGAATATTTGAAATTTCAACACTCAAATAATAGCCTTTAGGGTTGATCGAGAGTAATGCCGATGTTACTGGTACATCTCCGGCTGATGTACGATTTTTGAGCCAGATTTCATACTGTATGGTCCACTAGTTTCGGATGCAAACTTCGGACAGCGCGGCGTACCAAACCAAATAATTGGGAGGGGGGGGGGGTCAAAACAAATTTTCATTAAGAACTATTAGAACTAAATAAAAAACTATTAGAACGTTTTGAGATTACCATGGGCTCTCGAACCCTTCTTTATTTTCTGCTACAGGTAGCAATGAGTTTTTCATTGGGTAAGTTTCTTTGTTCATGGTGTCCGTCCCATTGATCGATCGTGATCGTCATGTATTGGCAGTAATTTCTACTTGTGTAATGATAGTGTGTTCAACTCTTAGAAGAGACTCACCAAGGCCTCTCACGATCCATACAACTTCATGTACACTGCGATTTCTTCTCTAAAGTACTTATTCGTGCCGCATATGTGCTGTCCTTCACCTTCAATAATAGACTCATCATGAAACATTCATGATTTTGAACAATCGCGTTTCGCCAAAATATCTCAATTGTGAGTCCAAAATATACTGAGGTTTTCATTATTCTGCGTAGATTACGAATAAACAATAATAATGGAGGATTCTACTTGAAATAACAATGTTGGCGCCGGTTTGGCTCATTAAAACCAGAGCAAATTAAGCCTGGAAAAAATTTTGAATCACTTTTTACCTCCCTCTTCAAATGGACTGTTATTTCAGACCATATCTCTCCTTAGAAACGAGATAAATCTCTTTTAACCTCTTTAACCAACAAAAAATTAAGCATCCCAAAAGGAAGATTGAGTTCGCAGGATAAAAAAGACGAAAAGTTCCAGTCATGCAGCATGATCGTATGAGCGAAAGTGTAATTATGCGAACTAAATAGCTAGATAGTTACTTACATAATAATGTTTATATCATGTAACTAGTTGTTATATACAAATAAATAAATAAAAAAGACGAAAAGTTCCAGTCATGCAGCATGATCGTATGAGCGAATTTTCGTAAATTGTCGTACTATATTATGTTACATTGTTTTGAAAATTAAGGTCACTGAGGGAAAAGAAATTGTTAACTACCAATTTAATGGCAAAAAACTCGTTCTAAATAATATTCTGTGATTCAAAAAGAGATTTTGGATTTTTACCATTTTTTACATTTTTATCGATTTTGTAGCACATTTTAATGAAATTTAATTACAATTTTGAGCATAGGTTTGAGCTTTAATTACCAACTTCATAGTAGATAAACTTTATTCAAGTAATATTCTGCTAAAAAAAAAAAATAAAAACACCGATGTTTAGCATTTTTTTGTCATTTTTTGTGATTTTTTTTAGTTCATTTTTTGATATTTGACCAATTTAATGTGCTCAAAAAGTGTTGTCCAACGAACTCATCCTTTCTTTTAAAATGCTTGATTTTTTGGCGAATGAACGAAGTTTTTATCTCCATTCTATCGAGAGTTATCGTCTGGAATGACACATACATATATATATACATATATATATATATATATATATATATATATATATATATATATATATATATATATATATATATATATATATATATATATATATATATATATAAAAGCGTTAAAATCCTGGAATCATTTCAGAATGCCTCAAAACAGATTTCGATGAAGAAATTTTTTGAAAACTTTTATTTAAAAATTTTTGGAGCCATTGCAATAGCTTTATTTTCTAAGAAAATTCGCTAATCTAGATAAAATTTAAAAAATAGAGCATTAAGAAAGTTCTGGTAGTGTAGCAGGACCAAGCGAATGGGGAGGAGCGAATATATTTATGAAAAATGTTACTCCCTAGGAATCAGTTGAGAATGTTTCACACCTGATTTCAATTATGAAATTTTCCAAACATTTTATTTTTTATAAATTTGATACGGATGTTTGCTGGAACGATCGTCGATTCATGTGACTGATAAGACGTAAACGACATCTTAAAGCTACTTTAAGACGCAGGAGTAGACTGAACATAAACGGATTTTTTTGTTCAGATACCCACGCTGGTGTGTCTAACTACATTAGAGCTAACAAGGAATGTTATTGTCAATGTTGTTGTCAACGTAGAAGGGTTCTTGATCTATTATTTTCAATAATGAACCTTTGCAAACGACGAAGAAAATATGAATCCCCCCCACCCCCTCTCGAAATTTCGCACAAAAATCATACACTGTCCGGGGATGTGCCAGTAACATCCGCATCATTTTCGATCAACCCTAAAGGGTGGAAATCAAAGGATGCAATATTGAAAAATTGAGATCCCAAAAACTTTCAAGGTAAGAGCTTTTTATCCCTCACTACCGTAGGCTATGTGTTCGCGTGAGAATTCGGCAAATGTTTTGCCTTCCAAAACCAAAATTTCGCATTCTACGCGGTCTCGAGATCATCAAGGGACCTGGAGACCCCAGGTTTCCATTGCATAAAACAGAGCCGATCCACTAGATCGAAAATTTTCGCAATTGGAATCTTGAACCTCGAAACTTTGGATCGAAGCTACCTAACCGGTTTCAACCGAATTTCGATGTGTTTTTGTAACATTATTGGTAAGATTCATTAGATATGATTGCTCTCAATGAAGTTGTACCGTCCGGATTTTGATAAAATTTAATCGACTAGTTTTCATGTTTTCGCTATTTTCGAGATCGAAAACCAGCGGATCGGAAACTGGCATTGAAAGGGGCTTACTTTCAATAATACTTTTAATAATGTAAATTTTAGCGAATTTTCGTAAACAATGAAGTTATTGTACTTAATGGCTACCAAATGTAAAAATAATAATTTCCCAAAATTTTCCTCATGGAAGTCCATTTTGAAGCATTCTGGAACGATTCCTGGATTCTGACGCTTTTCCATAAGTAAATATAGGTATATATGTAGCGGATACACTGACTGAAGGACAGATAGGGAACCTAATTTGTTCAGTAAGGCCTTAAAGGTAAAAATAAAAAATTAAGTTCAAACGAGGACATCATAGGTGATGAAATGGAGGGGAATCCACATTTTGACTAGGTACCAGATTTTAGCCGAAATAAGACAAATTAATTTACAAAAAACAAATTATTGATTTATCTTTAAGGAGAAAAACGATATTTGATACGAAATACCCAATGATGGTAAAAAAATAAAGTATAGTGAGGGAAGGAAAACAAAGAACATTTGAGACAAACATGCGGGAATGTTTGAAGTTTTATCGCGCATCGAGACTCATCTGGTTGGTAGGCGAAGAAAGAGTGGTAAGAGGAGGAGTTGGTCGATTGTTGTATATTGAATAGGGAGCAAGTCTCAATGTAGAAAAGGTATATATTGCTCGATTGCTTCCCACCGAACACACTGGCTCACATTCTTACAACACTCACAAGTACGCACTCATACACTTATACGAAACTGTCGACACTAAGAAGGCTGGAGCTGGAAATATAATGGGAAAGGAACTGCACAGTAAGAGAATGTGGTAGGAAAAGGAGTGGAGGGGGAGAAAAATCGGAAATGCAAAGAGAAAAAAAGGGTCAGGATAGAATGGTGAGGGTGGTGAGGGGAAGGGGGGTGTAGTCAGTCGAAACGTCGGAAGTGGTTACGACTGAAAGTGGAGAGGGATAAATGGTGGAAGATGTAGTAATGGTAGGCGTGGATAGATAGTGCGGCCTGTTTTAGCGCATTATTAGCATTCTCCAGCGTTGCGAGGGATGACTTGCATAGAGTGATGACTCAAAAAGGTTGTAAATTATTACACAAAGGCTTATTATTTCAGTATTAATTAAATTATTGCACAGTGAGTTATTATTTCAGTACGGATCACTGGTCCGTAGTTATTGAACCCAGTACACGTTCGTGAGAGAAATTAGCCTCTAAGGTCCATCAGCTGATCAGTTCGCCACCACACATTGTAATCATATTCTACGTGTTGCAAAGGCGCTCTGTTTCATAAGTCAGCACCGTAGGTCAATCAGGGATGAAATTAACCTCTGAGGTCGCTCAGCTGATCAGTTTGCCTCCATAACTTGTAATTGTATTCTACTTGTTCCAAAAACGTACCAATTCATCACCGTAAGGCTACGGGGGCACACTGCGGACCGGACCACGACAGGATTGTTGGTTTTATATAACTGCGCACATGGGAGACCGGATACAGAATAAGAGCAAAAGTCAGAACTAATTTTAAAGTAGAGAAATTAGGATTTTCAAGGCAAAAGCCGAGTTTTAGCTCATTTTTGTAAAAAATGAAGCTATTAATTGCAATCGCTCCAAAAAAAATTAAAATTAAAATTTTCGAACATTTTCTTCATATTAATCCACTTAGAACTTTATTTTCTGCTCAGTCATGCAGCATGATTAATACATCGAATTTTCAAAGAAAAGTTGTGGATAACATTAGGCACTTGAATTCTGATCATTCAGGCCAACCATGTCCTGAATAAAACTGAGAGGAGAGCCGTGTGACGAGATCGCAAAGAAAATTTTTTAATACGCAGCCGAATACAAAAATTTGGTCAATTATTCATGCATTTACAGAAATTATGGGCAGTTGCCCAATTTATTCATGAACAAAGAGAAAAGAAAGAGAAGAAAAAATTAAAAATTATCAGCGCACATACAGTAAGAAATGAAAAGAAATTTTTGGCAGGTGTTTATAGAGGAAACATGAAAATAACACACTGAAATCACACACACAGGAACACTGATGATAATACTGAAATACTTTTACAAACATTGGAACTGAGAGAAAAACGATGCGAGGAGAAAACTATTATAATTAATTATTAGTCCTTAGTGGAGAGGGCATTTAATACGGTCCGGCGAAAACTTTGAGGGGTATGCCCGAAGAGGTTGAAGTCCCTCTGGATTCGAGTCATTGGTGCGTTAAAAAGGTAATTATACTTGATGCACGGGGATAGAAAGTAGGAGAAACTCGGGTGCCATGGCTAGGGACGAAGAGATCCAGCATTGCGAGCAGATGAGGAGAGTCTATCAAATTATTTGCGATTTTGTAAATTATTAGGGCATCCGCAAATGTCATGCGCTTCTCAAGCTCCACCAATCCACTCTCCATCATGGCTGCGTTGGCATCAAATAGTTTCCAGGGGGTTTCGGCTTTATAGGAGTAGTAATGTAGAAATTTCCTTTGAATGCGCTTGAGATATTTCTTGGCATTATTATAGTAAGGAGACCATACAGCAGAGCAGTAATCGAGAGTGGCAGCAACACACACAAACTGTTGAAGTCTCGAGTAGAGCGCTTGATGAAGCGGGTGTCGAAATAAACTCCCAGGTCCTTCACTGATTCTGGACGGGAGAGAACATGGCCACTCAGGGAGTATTGATATGAGACAGGACTATGAGAACGGGTTTGGTTCATAAATAACATGTTGGATTCACACCAATTCACAACAGTATGGAGGCACGTTTGAAGCTGCTCTCAATCCTGGTCAGATCTGATAGCAGAGAAAATTTTTAGGTCGTCAGCATTAAGAAGATAGCGGACGTCTCCAATAAAATTGTCACCGATGTCATTGACATAGGCAAGAAACATCAGTGGACCCAAATGTGAGAAATGTGAATTATGGGCATTTTTCACCTAAAAATCAATTTTTCACACCTATTATTAATCATAGAGATCTGGGAATGGTTGCAATCGACTCAGCACTATAAAATATTTCTACTGTGACACGCCACATGCCCTTTTGTCAAAATCCGATTTTTTTTGCATTTTTTGGGCCATTAATTGTAAATTTGAGCCTGGAGTTCTAGAGCGATCGGGCTATCGAACTTGACCTGTATTTTGCCAAGACGGATTTTTCTGCATTGTAACTAATGTTTCACGCCGTTTTTAAAGGGAGTTATCGTCTGGAAATACACCCTATATATATATATATATATATATATATATAGGGTGTCCCACGGAAAGGTTACACCACCCTTCATTTCCCCTGGATTCAGCGTAAAAAATTGGGACTAACGTTATTCTTCATAATTTTTTGCGTAGATCTCAGGAAAAATACTTTCGCGCGGCTAATGGTTGCAATCGACTCAGCACTATAAAATATTTCTACTGTGACACGCCACATGCCCTTTTGTCAAAATCCGATTTTTTTTGCATTTTTTGGGCCATTAATTGTAAATTTGAGCCTGGAGTTCTAGAGCGATCGGGCTATCGAACTTGACCTGTATTTTGCCAAGACGGATTTTTCTGCATTGTAACTAATGTTTTACGCCGTTTTTAAAGGGAGTTATCGTCTGGAAATACACCCTATAACTACACTAACAAACTATATATATATATATATACTCGCTCTCAGTGGGATGCATAGATGCGATTGGATATAGTTAGTCCCCATACCATCGAGACCAACAGCCCATTGCCACTTGCGCTAGAAGAGGCGCAAATGACATAAACTTTATTTTTTTCATATGGGAACCCCCATTTTTTATTGCAGACTCAAATTCTGCTTGCAATTTTATGAAGAAATGACCCATCGCTTGATTTTTTTAAGTACGTGTAAACGGACGCAATTCTGCTCTAAAAGTGCAAAAATTGTGAAATACTGAGTTTTTGAAGACATTCAGTTGCCACATGCAGTATCCACATGCTGATTTGGGGAATTTTTTGTGTTGAATCTCCTAATGATGTTCATTTATTGATATTTGCAACACCAACTTGGGAAAACACCGAAAAAAGTACATTTTAGTACGCTTTGTGCTGTGTGAAAATGAGTAAGAAAAGTGCAATTCTGGTCGATTTTTCGGTGTTTTCCCAAGTTGGTGTTGCAAATATCAATAAATGAACATCATTACGAGGTTCAGCACGAAAAAATACCCCAAAATCATGTACTACAAGTGGCAATTGAATATCTTCAAAAACTCAGTATTTCACAATTTTTGCACTTTTAGAGCAGAATCGCTCCACGTTTGGAGCGGAATGGTGTCCGAATACGCGAATATAAAAGTCGGGTGGTGGGTCATTTTCTCATGAAATTTCACGTAAAATTCGAATCTGCAATAAAAATGGGGGTTCTCATCTGAAAAAACAAAGTTTACCTACGTCATTTGCGCCACTTCTGGCGCAAGTGGCGCGCGCGAAAGTACTTTTTCTGAAGTCTTCATAAAAAATTACGAAGACTGGGTCTCTATTTTTCACGCTGAATTCAGGGAAAATGAAGGGCGGTGTTACTTTTCCGTGGGACACCCTGTACATATATTTCTACGACGTTTAAATCTAGGATTATGTTCTTTGATATATGAAACGGATCTGTAGGGGGTCCCCTATCCGTCAAACCCACTTTTAAAATTTCGAAGCCATCTAAGTAGCTCCTCCCTTCTTTGAAGGTTCTCTAAAATGTATACACTTAAATTTCATTAAAATGCGCTAAAAAGTTGATAAAAACTGAAAAAAAAGTGTAAAATCCAAAATCTATTTTTGAACAGCAGATTATTATTTAGAATACGTTTTTTGCCATAAAAGTAATAACAATGTCTTTGCTCTCAAAAAGCTCAAATTTCAAAACAATTTAACAGTATACGATATGATAATTTACGAAAATTCGCTCATCCGATCATGCTGCATGAATGCAACTTTTTAATTCCCTGATTTATTATAAATCCACAACACAATAAATCACTTGAGGAAGTTCTTAAGATAATTTATCCTTCTCTATAATGTGCACACATTACAGGGAATGACTGTGTTACTACATTCAGTGGCGAAGAGAGCGTTCGACGGAGGGATGCGTTTTAAATTACAAGAACATACCTGAGAGTTGCGTAGAGGTCACAAATATATCACGGAAGAATGAAAACCGTAAAATAAGTGAAGGTTTTTTGATAATTAATTCCCGACCTTTAGAAGGAGAATATATTTATGAACAAAAACGAAAGAGATTGGGTTCCTCAGGGGCTTGCTCCTACAACAAAATTCATTGGCCTCCGCAGGAGGAGGGAGCGGCACAGTGATAAATCGATCCATACAAGAAATTGGAATTGAAAATACGTAATATTCATTGGAGCATCAACAACCTTCCATTTACACGTGTACCTTCCTTGTATGATTTGGTTCAATTTTAGCCTCATTAATGATGAGGCCCTAGTAAAAACATGTACTTGGCCTAATCCGAAAATATACCTATAAACGGCTCTCTATAAGTTGTGTTGTGTATTTATGGTTTTGGTAAAGTGAGCACTTTGTCAAGATCAACGAAACACGGAACTCCAGAAGGTTCAAGGAAAGTGGGGTAATCAGTTTGACTATTTTGTTCTCTAACTCTTCCAATTCATACGAGTGAGGAACAAAATGCTGAAATATGTTTAAATTACAGAAAATTTTGCAGGACTGTCCACCTATTACTAATGAAAAGGATTCCGACCTTTAGGATCCTGGAGTAGAAAGGTTTGGACTTCCTATTCTCTTGAGTGAGGGCCTGTCTGAAAATTTGTTTCGAGTCATTATTGACGTGTAAAAGAAAAACATAATAAGGTATTTTTCTTTTACTCGGCTTACTTTTTCCCCAAATGACTCCATCGATTCTCTTTATCTGGGTTACGAATTATATTCTGTGCTCTCCATTTCCGTTATTTAACTGTGAAAGCCTCCCGAAGTGCTAAAATATTGTTCAAGAAGACAACTTTGATTTAATGGTTACAATTATAAAAACACCAGTACATTTAGGTTGATTGCATGTTGAAGAAATCGTGGGAAGCCTCTGCTTTTATTTTAGCACGGTTTTCAGAACGGTTCCCTGGTTCTATTCGAAGGAACGGGTAATCAGAAATACGGAGGAATTCTGAGGAGAACAGTTCTTCGGTAGAAACGTGTTCTGTTACGAGCAGGGAAACTCCCGCTATCGAAGAGGTTTGATTAAAAGCGGTATTTTTCTGGGCTTCCCTCTGGAAAAGGCATGAGTTAGAATTCCGTCGATTTATCTGTAGTTTTTTGAGCAATAGCAACAGTTTGTAATAGTATATTAATTTTTGTTGACATTTAGGATGTCTCAAGGTGGATTTTTAAACAAACCTAGACATTTTTTCACAACATTCTCCTATTTAATTTGCCTTCTTGACCAGAACAGCCAAGGCCAAGTATTTCAAAGGGTCTAAAACGAATTTATGAAACTCTTGCCAGGATGTATGTCCAGACATCATCTAAACCCATATCTGTAAGTTTACATGTAAAATGTATACGTTTGGTCAAATTGTGTTTGGGTTGTGAGTGGGGTTGTAGGGCAATTGGGTGTGCCTTTAGTTGCTCCTTCCTAGGTCCAAATGCTCCTTCCTACCCAAACTAAGTCATGACCGTACATCCTCGATCCGTAAACCGGGCACCGCCTGGGTGATCAGGGGTTGGCAAAATGACCTTTCGTCGATTGGGGGAGAACGCCTTGTCACCGGATCTCTCGTCCCTTCTTAAGAGTGCTTTCTCTTTATCGAAATAGAGAACGAAGAGGGATAACCCCAATGAAGGGCTAACTTCAATTACGGTGCCTTATGAAGATCACAAGTAAGCAAGCAAGAAAGTGAGAGCTCTAGTGAGTACAAAAGTTGAGGAGAAAGCATTGGGCTCATGTAGCTATAGAGGTACTGGAGGGAGCTGAGGAGGAGCAAGTTTATCACAGTTTAATTCGTTACAAGTTTACCACAGCAGAAGCTGCGTTGCCTTTGTACCTACCTACCGTCAAAACTAACCTATGCTACACTTTGGCAGCCCTATTTGAGGAGAGGCTGCAAGAGTTAGACCATGAAGTTTGCCTGGTGTCCCATGTAGGGACATTCCCACATAGGTCAAGATCGGCAGGTTCTGTATTGTCTCCCTCTCAGCTACTACCCCCTCTTTGAGTCGCTTGTGCGTGCTTGCACTTAGGGGATCAATCTGGAAGTTTGCTTGAGCTGCTTGATTTTGCCAGATAGCAACTGGTGTGATGCAACATAGAGCAACACTAAACCCAGTTTGACTGCTGAGTTTGCTGCTGCGAATCCGTCAGTGCTCTGAATCCCTTATTTTTTCCATTGGGTTGAATGATTTTCAGAGAGTATTGGCGGCTGCTACTACCGAAACTTTCATGCCACCCCGATGCCTGTATCAACCAATTTTAGTTTTGCGCAGGGCATTTACTACTCAAACGAACGGGATACAATATATAGGGTACCATTCTGAAACATATACCCAAATACCCCCCCGAGTAACGAAATCGGTATTATTTTCTGCGTTGAAGATTAAAACGTTATAAGCCTACGATTTTAGTTGATATTTTAAGATTTAAGGATTCAAATCTTCCAAATTCCATAAGTGTAGTTGACATATTATGTAGTAAGTTTTCATAAGACAGCAAGCCATTGAGGAAAAATGAACTCGGGCTTCCAATTAAGTAGCTATATTCGGTTGGTACCTAAATGTGTATTGTACATGAACAAGTTATGTGACACGTTCGTTTCTGTATAACCCCAACGAACATTTAAAAACGATAAGGTTTCAGCGCCACCGGCGTGCTCCGGCCACAAATAACTAATGAATTATGCCAGGTGTTACCCATCATATAGGGAGCCGTCGTATTGGAGAGTATTTATTTAATAGGGGCGTCTTCTCGCTTGAAACCCGCTACCGTTTCGTTCATGTATCTATTTATAGTTTGAATTATCTGTTGAAAACCCAATCGTGCACCCCAAGGGATCTCGCTCCTGGTAACCATGCTCATTCCTTCACATGAGATTTCTTAATTTAGAAGTTAAGCGATTGCTAAGTACCGGAAAATTTGATTTTGCACTCTCGGCGAATTTTTAAAGAAAATTAAGGTAATGAAATTTATGTAGCATAGTTTCTAAATATAATTTTGCAGGTTACAGCTGTAAAAACTCGAGTGACTAAAAAAAATGCTCAAATTAGAATGAAATGTGATCGAAAATCGTTGAAAATAGCTACAATTCTTAAAAGTGTGATTATTGTATAAACGCTTTTAGAAAACGCATGTTTCCTTTACAACTTTTGAAAATAATTGACTTGCATTCCATTTTTTTCCTTCGAAACCTTAAAATCCGATTGAATTTTTACGCTTTGACAGTTTTGAGCAATTTCGGTTTCGTGTGTGTGTCCACTTTTTCCTGTAACGAGCGAAACTATTTCAAATATCAGTTTGATATTGACAAAATCTCAGAGCTTGTGAGGTTTAGACCCTTGACGGTTCATCATGCGTTTCATCACTGTAGGATCACTTTAACAGAATCAGCCCATGCGAATATATAATGCCTGCGGCATTTTTTATCCGATTTCACAAAAACATTCACGGTGAAAACATAATAACTACCTATAATATAAAAATGTGAGCTTCTTCCACCCCTTCTCTCAACCGAAATCATGTTAGCGAATTTTCGTGAAAAATGAAGCTATTGCAATGCAATGGCTCGGGAAATTTTAAAATGAAAATGTATGAAAAATGTCTTCATTGAAATCCATTTTGAGGTATTCTGAAACGAATCCTTAAGTTTAACGTTTTTTCATGTGCGTGTGTGTGTGTGTGTGTGTGTGTGTGTGTGTGTGTGTGTGTGTGTGTGTGTGTGTGTGCGCGCGTGTGTGTCCCTAGGCATCCTCCCCACTTTATTTTATTTATTTATTTTTTGAATTTAATGGTGTGCTCCCTCCGCCTTTGAGGGGAGGTTCGTAAAAAACAAAAACAAAAATGTGTGTGTGATTCTTGACTTTAACTCTCCTTTGGATTGAGATAAAAATCTCGTTCTTGCGCCAAAAAATCTGGCTTTCCAAACAAAAGGATGAGTTTGTAGGCTTGCACTTTTTGAGCACATTGAATTGGCCAAATTTCAAAAAATGTACAAAATAAAATCACTAAAAAGCTAGACACGGCCAAAAATCCTTATAACTTATATTTTTTAGCAGTTTCAGTCAAAACGACATTATCAACGCTTAACTAGGACATCATAACATTTTTCTACAAAATCATGCTGAAAAAGTTCTTTAAATTTCATTATTATTTGCTGAAAATCTATAAAAAATTTAAAAAAAACTAAAAATTCAAAATCGATTTTTAATTACCGAATTTTATTTGAATATGCGTTTTTTTCCTTGAAATTTCTTAAAACCATTTCTTTCTACTGAAATTGCTCAAATATTTTATAGATGTGGTGTGGTTAGACTGTATTTGACGAAAGTAAAAGGATTATGTTCTTTCAGGAACTTGAATGCTAATTTCGAAAATACGGTCAAATATTTAAAATTAATTGAGATTGAGTGAAGATATATTTTATTTTGCAGTCCTTACAATTTTATCAGTAGGATGATGCTATGATGATTTAATCTCATTAATACACGGTTTACCCATCTATAGATTTAAATGACATCTCTTACAAATTAATTTCAGATTGTCGAATAGAAACAAAAATTAAACATTATCAGGTAACTATATTTACAAGAACCGTCTGGAATGAACAAATTTTAGTGGATGCTAGATGGATATTCGCATTTAGTAACATTAACACCAACCTACCTTTTAGTGAACCTGTATCGTATCAGGAACGATTCTGGAGTGTGACTGCTTGGGGTCCCTGTCTTCAGTCCTACACAAAACTGTCGACGTCCCGCTCGACACACCTGTTCGCCGGGTTAGTATTCTCAGTGCC